>CM055270.1:89478171-89577502 GCA_029237695.1 Conchocele bisecta
AATTTAACAAATAACCACGTTTAACAGTTCCCTAAATATATTTCCAATTTTCATTCTGATATGAATATTGACCGAAATCGACCAATAATTATAAAGTTGACATCTGTGTTAAATGATTGTCTCTTAAATAACACAACTGTTTTGAGACCTGTGAAGACCCAGATCAGCCTGCACATCCGCACAGTCTCATCATGACCCACACCGCTCGCTACTGTATGGGTCGGACCAAATTCCAGTTCATAACAATATCCCCCGTCTTCTTTTAAATGCGACCCCGCATTTATTTAAATACACATCCAATTGACGGATATTGTTAAAAGTACATACATTGAGGCTAAATCCGGCATCTATTGTTCTTGTAACATTATGATTCAGACAATGTTATTTGGTTTGATGGGCCATGTGCCATTTTGTAATTGTTGTGATTGTTTGTCATCTCTGTATTTATTATAATAATTCACATAGTTATCCGCATGAATAGTGATTATTACCAATGTATTTGATTTATCTCACCCATAGTTTAGACGCAGTGACATCACCAGTAAACAAATCGCATTTTGCATAAGATTGATGACAATGGCAATACATGTTGTTTAGCTGATTGAATACAGAGATAGCGCTCAACAGACATATAATCTTTTGAATTTTGGATACCGTATTTTTCCCGATATATGCAGACAGCAATTACAGAATGATGATATGGCCTATGCAAGTACCTATATTGGCATGAATCCTATACTAGCATTGACAATCCTATGCTCTCTTTATTGAATGGTTATATACTAGCAGCAAATAGTGACGTTCGTTGCATCTGGGGTGGCCGTTAATCACAGGTGAGAGCACTAGCCGGAAGCGAGATGTGCTGGAACGCATATAGGGGCACACGGCCTACATCGTACACCAGGTGGCCACGCTGTCCCAGGCTTCTGTTTCCAGCCTAACTCGTTTCAATACCAGCAAGCTGAAATAACAGTAACAGTGAGGTTCGCTGTGTCCGCTGGCCGCTAAGCACAGTTGAGAGCACTAGCCGGCATGGAGACATGCTGGAACGATTACGGGGGACTAGGCCCACATCATGTACTAGGTGGCCGCGCTGTTCCAGGCTTCAGTCTCAAGTCTAACTCGTTTGAATACCCCCACCCACGCCATAATAGCAGCAAATAGTGACGTTCGTTGCATCTGGGGTGGCCGTTAATCACAGGTGAGAGCACTAGCCGGAAGCGAGATGTGCTGGAACGCATATAGGGGCACTCGGCCTACATCGTACACCAGGTGGCCGCGCTGTTCCAGGCTTCTGTTTCCAGCCTAACTCGTTTCAATACCAGCAAGCTGAAATAACAGTAATAGTGAGGTTCGCTGTGTCCGGGCTGGCCGCTAAGCACAGTTGAGAGCACTAGCCGGCATGGAGACATGCTGGAACGATTACGGGGGGACTAGGCCCATATTATGTACTAGGTGACCGCGCTGTTCCAGGCTTCAGTCTCAAGTCTAACTCGTTTGAATACCCCCACCCACGCCATAATAGCAGCAAATAGTGACGTTCGTTGCATCTGGGGTGGCCGTTAATCACAGGTGAGAGCACTAGCCGGAAGCGAGATGTGCTGGAACGCATATAGGGGCACTCGGCCTACATCGTACACCAGGTGGCCGCGCTGTTCCAGGCTTCTGTTTCCAGCCTAGCTCGTTTTTTCAATACCAGCAAGCTGAAATAACAGTAACAGTGAGGTTCGCTGTGTCCGGGCTGGCCGCTAAGCACAGTTGAGAGCACTAGCCGGCATGGAGACATGCTGGAACGATTACGGGGAGACTATGCCCACATCATGTACTAGGTGGCCGCGCTATTCCAGGCTTCAGTCTCAAGTCTAACTCGTTTGAATACCCCCACCAACGCCATAATAGCAGCAAAGGCCTACATCGTACCAGGCTTCTTTGCTCCATCGTACACCCACGCCATAATAGCAAATAGTGCTCGTTTGAATACCCGTTTGACGACAAGACCATAGAATTACCTCTTGACGAAATTCAGATAAAAAAGTTGCAAGGCTTTATGCATCGTATTCAATGTTTCTGCTTATGAGCATAATTAATAATGTTAATTGTAATATTATTTGAGCGAGGCCATTTTGTTTTGTATTATAAGTTTTTATACTTCTTAATTTCAAAGGTTATTCTTGTGAACAATATAGCCGTGTGGGTAGCGAGAAAGTATGTGACCGATGCGTTCGTGGGTTCACATCCAGCGAACATATTTTTTTCTTTAGTTTAGTTGTTTTTTTTAATCACATTTCTTGTGTCACTTACACGTAATACTGAGTAAACTGAGTAAATTTCTCCTTTCATCAGCATTCAATGCAGAAAATGGCGAAATCGTCTACAATTGTGTACACTGTACACTGCACTGCAAGTACCGGTCGAGAACCATTGCATGTACGTTCGCTGGAGATAATACGAATGGAACATTTTCCGGTCCCTCCCCCCCCCCCCTTCAGAAATCCCGATTTTTTAAAAAATGCAGTAGAATGCAGAAAATGGCTTCCTCAATTCAAACATTTTCCGGGGGGCATGCCCCCGGACCCCCCTAGCCAACTCCCTCTCTCCACTCCAACATACCTCGTTCACGTTCCATGTGCCCCCCCCCTTGGTGAAATCCTGGATCCGCCACTGATACATGATTCTGTGGGCATTCGAAGCGTGACTAAATTTATATTTGAACCCCGTTCTACAATGTTCGCTATTGTGGAGAACATTTCTCAAGTACTTTGTTAGAACAGTCAATATCCGGCATTATACAGTTATATTTATCAGCTTGATCATATCGCTGCATCCATATTGTATTGTTCACTGCCCACTACTGCTTACTGCTACTGGTGTCCGGTCTAGAGAGGTGCCGATTACATACCTAGCTTTCAGTCATGATCGGTTTAGAGAGGTTCAGCACATATACATAGCTTGCAGTGGTGTCCGGTTTAGAGAGGTTCCACATATATACCTCGCTTGTAGTGTTGTCCTGTTTAGAGAGGTTCCGCAAATATACCTCGCTTGTAGTGGTGTCCGGTCTAGAGAGGTTCCGGAAACATATACCTCGCTTGTAGTGGTGTCCGGTTTAGACAGGTTCCGCACATATACCTCTCTTGTAGTGGTGTCCGGTTTAGAGAGGTTCCGTAGTGGTGTCCGGTTTAGACAGGTTCCGCACATATACCTCGCTTGTAGTGGTGTCCGGTCTAGAGAGGTTCAGCACATACCGACTTTACAGTGCTGATCGGTATAGAGAGGTTCCGCACACACACATACCTAGTTTGCAGTGGTGTCCGGTCAAGAGAGGTCCAGTACACTTACCTAGTTTGCAGTGGTGTCCGGTTTAGACAGCTTCCGCAAGCATACCTCGTTTGCAGTGGTGTCCGATCATGACAGGTTCCGCACACATACCTTGTTTACAGTGATGTCCGGTCTACATAGGTTGCGCTCACATACCTAGATTGCGGTGGTGTCCGGTCTATAGAGGTTACGCACACATACCGCGTTTACAGTGGTGTCCCGTCTAGAGATGTTCCGCACACTTACATATACCTAGCTTGCAGTGCTGACCAGTTTAGAGAGGTTCCGCACACATACCTACTTTACAGTGGTGTACGGTTTAGAGAGGTGTACGGTTTAGAGAGGTTCCGCACGCATACCTAGCTTACAATGGTGCCCGGCTTACAGAGATTCCGCGCACATACCTAGCGTGCAGTGGTTTCCGCTCTAGAGATGTTTCGCACACGTACCTATTGTCTGTTCCACGAAGTGCTGCCCAAAATCTATTGCTATAAAAACACTCCAAACTGCTTATTTTTTTATATAAAACAATGTAAAACTATTTTTTAGAAATGAGCCTACTTTTTATTTCAAGAAAACCGTCTAATAACAAAGAAATTTCGAATAAACAGTCATGGATGGGCTTTTGCCTTATAAATTTATTTTACCGAATTTTAGTTGTTGACAATAAAACAAGAAACTACTATTGCAATAATCACTTCCTGTAAACAACAACAACAACTATTATTGCGAACTGAACACAAATTCTTAATAAATTTGTTTATTAACATAATTTTCTGGCATATAACTTAAACAATTTGCATTAAAATATACCAATTAATCATTTAATCTTCATATATTTAGCGAATATCATTCATCCATAAGGTTCCAAGTCGATCTGATACTATTGCTAATACGTTCTAATGTATTGTAAATTGTGAATGCTAACGAAATTGATTCGATTAAACTCGCGATCTTCACCAACCAATCAGCATTTAGTAAACCAAGTTGTCCGCCGGAAATTCGTCCGGCAAAGAAACTGGCTCACAGGAAGTGACTGTATACTTCCGCCGGAAATGACGTTTATATGGTGTTCCCAAGTCATACATGTACCATTAGAGAACGTAGATTTACACCGGTGTCGATGTGCGAGGATATGTGCAATTAATTTTGCGTGGTAGGAACAGCATGCCAACCTCAGCTTGGCGTTGTCAATATATACGAAAGCTGTAGCAGATGATGATGACATCATTTTGACCAAATTCTCGGCATTTTCTTCTGGAATTATTTTATGAACACCGAGAAATGGAGGCTCGATTCCTTTATGTTTCTACCTGGCAAGATTTGCTCTCATAAATACAAGGTTAGTGTCTTTTTTTTAATGATGAAATCCAGCAAGCAGTTCGATGCTAGAAAAATTTTGAAAATCTGACCGCACGTGACATTTTAACATTGCAACCCTGCATTCAATTCTTGATTTATGGCTATTACTTCATTATAGGACCGAAATTCAAAAAATAAAAAGATGGCTCATTGCTAAATTTTGCTGAAAAATGATTTTATGCCAAAAAATAAGAGTTTTAGGGTGTTTAAATAGGTGTAAAAGTTGGGCAGGTTAACGTGAAACAGACAGTAGTTTAAAGTGATGTCCGGTTTAGTGGGGTTCCATACATACACATAGTTTACAGTGGTGTCCGGTTTAGAGATGTACCGCACACATACATGTACCTAGCTTGCAGTGCTGACCAGTTTAGAGAGGTTCCGCACACATACCTAGTTGACAGTGGTGTACGGTTTAGAGAGGTTCCGCACACATACCTAGTTTAAAGTGATGTCCGGGTTAGTGGGGTTCCCTACATACACATAGTTTACAGTGGTGTCCGGTTTAGAGAGGTTACGCAAATATACATTGTCCGGTCTAAAGAGTTTACGCAAGTACTTAGTTTACATTATTGCCAGACGCATATAACTGCTCACTGCCGTTTACTGCTAGCAGTGAGACACATCCCACTGCCCACTGCTGCTTACTGCTAACAGTGTAACACACCTCACTGCTCACCGCCGCTTACTGCCAGCAGTGAGCTATATCTCACTGCTACTTACTGCTCACTGCTCACTTCACACCGATGATATAATGTATACACCACAGGGGCGTGGATAGGACTGACGGATGAACGTATCGGACGGACAAGATTAACACTATATATGAACCCGTTCCCTTCGAAATATCGGTGAGTGGAAAGTAAACTTATTTAACTTATTTCACAGGAACAAAATGTTTACCTAAAAACAAGTTTCAATGAATTGTGTACGAGTTCGATTGTGTACGTTTTCAATTGGATACGTTTTAACTAAATATTTGTATCATATGCACGATTCATAATACTTAGAACGTTACTTCCCTTGTATGTTGTTTCTCAATTATACAATAATGTGGTCAGGTTAGACACTTTGTGAAATGGAATAAGAATTAGAATTATGGTTAGTAATTAATAGTATTTAATGTCTCAACTCAAACGGTTCAAATCCCTGGATATACATGCATAGCTCTAGCCAACATTAATTCAAATGTAGTACGATAACATTTATATTAACTGCTTTAACACTGATTGAGGTGAGCAAATGGCGTTAATTCATCTAAATCAATTACGTTGGAGAGAACTAGTAATAGTTATAGTTCACATATTGAATTTATTAAAAATTCAATATGTGAACTATAACTAACTTATTGTTTGCCCCGCCTTGTTCGCGTACACATGTCTATTTCAATGCAAGTCCAATGCACATACGCGCTTCCGACTTGCGATAATACTACGTTATTTGCCACAACCGGATGCGTGCCACGTGATTTCCGACAACAAGCTGTGACGGCTAGATATAAATATAACTTTCCTACGTATTGGAACATTTAATGAATACGTTTAGTATATATTGGAGAAATAGTCACAATATGTGATTAATTGAGACGAAATGCTAGGCTTTCATTAGTCGAGAAACTAGGGCAAACAATAAGGTCCGTTATATCCGTCAAATTATAAAATCTCAATTGCATGAGGCGGGTAATAGACAGTCAAACACTTGGTTGTGATAGGGTATACTGATATAAAGAGAAATCGACTGATCGAAGTTCTAGAACTTCTGGATTAAACCTCTTAGAACGTACATTTTCTGCATAATTGAACTTCACAACATCCCAAAACAACTTACTAGCAACGTGGTAAATTTACCATCTGACAAAATGTTGTCCATATACTAGTACAGTACATATCGCCGTTTGAGTGACATAGTTTCGTTTTGAAGTGACATTGAAGTTACTAGTTCTGAATCAGTGATTTCAGATACGAAAAGCACGTGACCAACACCATGCAAGCAACACCATGACAAACCCGCGTATGTATTTGTGACAGTTGATCAAGTACGCATGGGCAGTGATATCCCGGTGTACTGTACTATATACAAACGGTTATTTAACAGTACATGTAAATACACGACTGTAGTTTTAATTCAGGAAGTAAATTTGTTCTACTAAAGCTGTGTGATGTGGTGACGTAGGAGGTAAGAATTTTAGAAAAAAAAAATCATTTCCAAATAACACTGGTAGGAATTTTCCCATCTATCAGCGCTCCAGATAAGGAATTAGTAATTGAGTATTTTCACTCCCATCATATCTGAAGCAATTGGGTATTTCAATATTTTAATTGGGTAAAATAAAATCACACTACTGTTTACACATGGCATTTCATTAGAATTGTCTCCTTGGAGACAATAGTCATGGAAAATAAGAAAGATATGCTATATTTGTGGTCTGTTTATTGTTTTCTGTAGCATGATAAAGGTACCACACATTTGTTATTGCTTTTTGATACTCGCTACGTCTGATTTCAATTGGTTTTTTGGCAATTTTAATTGGGTATTTACGCAAATACGCAGCTTATCTGGAGCTTTGATCTATATTAACACCGTTACCACACCAGTTCTATTATTGGCCATATTGTTCATACACACTTGCACAATTCATATTCATAAGTTCAATGTGAGATTTAACCACCCTGAATATAATTTTGTCGTCTGCTTCTTTTGTTTACTAATTTTGACATTTTGTATTTATTTCTGCTTTAGCAACTCACTAGAATCGTCTCCATTGGTGACAATTCTGATGCGCCGCTGAAACAGCTTTATTTTAGGTAACAACATACCTATATAATAAAAGCAGCAGACCATTTTCGCCTTCCAGGGTCGATAGGGTTAAAGCATGGAGAGATGTATTACTACATTCTTGGAACTACAATGTTTGGAAACACACACAGTCATCATAAGTTATTAGGACTTGTATATGTCCGCTGGGTGGAAAAGAGTACACCACGGTAGTTGCAAATATTGATTAAACCAGATTATCTCAGTAATCTAGTGGCGTCGACGTGGTTCCCTAAACATATTCGATCTGAATCAGCGTGTATTGTACGTGCCGTGATGTACCCTTGCCCACATGGAGACATACACACTGTAAGGTATAACTGTGACAATGCATGTGCGTATTTATTTATATATATACTTACATATTCATGAATTGTGGTAACAGTGACACATAGGCCCATAGAGCCGGGTGTATCTGAATATCGACTCTTAAACATTGCCATATATATATATATTGTTTACACATGTCACTATAATAAATAAATTACTTACTTTACTTACTATTTCGATATTTGTATATTTAACAGACTTAGTTTAACCCTTAGACCGCTACACACAACAATTGTCGTCTGCTGTTGCTTTTATATATTGCCTTATTTCTCAATAAAATCATGGTTTGACAGCACTTCAGAATCATTTCCATGATTCTGAAGTGCTGTCAAAGCATGTTGTAAATTATTCTACACTTCTGTCAAAGCACGTTTTTGATGATACAAATGGAAAATAGAAAATAAACAGCAGACGACAAAAAATTAAGATAGCGGTGTAAGAGTTAATCAGTTAAACGATAATTAATAAATATAACACTGACAGCTTTCTGAAAACTAATCATTATTTCCGGTACGCATTTTTATTATACTGAATTTATTACATTATCACAGCCATTTTGGCTGTGATAATGTAATCAATTCAGTATAATAAACATCTGCAGTGAGGAGTTGGAGTGAAAGGTCTCCGTGACTGGAGAAATGGGACATATGGGTTTACGCATCCGCACAGTCTGATCAGGATCTGCACTTTTCGACATACCATCAACGAAACACGAATCATGCTTCTAACAAGCAACGTAGATCTTTATCATGTTACAGGAGCGTGTCATTTGTTCAGGGCAATGGCTTTTCCCAGCCATTTAATATGTTCTACCTCGTATTTTCCGTCTGTCACAAACTACAAATGGTAAAACTGGTTGATAGTTTGAACATAATAACATGGCCGAGTATGCTGATCAGGGGTCCCACGGGTCCATATAACCCTTACAAATTAAAATTTGTCGTCTGCTGTTTATTTTATTTTATTTTTTTCTCATCAAAACCACGTTTTGACAAGACTTTATAATCATCTCTAATGGAAATGATTCTAAACCGTTGTTAAACCCTGTTTCTATTGAGAAAAAAGACAATACATGTACGTAAATCGACAGCAGACGACAATTTACGTTTCCCACGTTCTAAGGGTTGAAGAACATGAAGAAGATACATGTATTTCAGAGTGACTCACGGTTTGGTTTTTCTCTTCAGATTGGTGAACCTCGGCGGTTTATAGCAACATGGACGTCAAAGATCATTCGCCGTTACCATGGTTACTAGGAACTACGAGGTACATGGTACACCAGGAGCCACGGTTACTTCCTGATATGATGTTCAGTTCTTGTGTACGAAACTACTAATAACTGTGGAAAAGCAGGCGTTGATTACCGGGAACACTTCATGAGAAGCGACGTAGAAATACACTGCTAGACACAGCAACGTTAACATACATAGAACACAAGGGATCATGTTCAGTTATTTAGAACAATATTTATTGTTGATTAAGCCATGTATTACAGTACGATACAATTGCATATCCATACAGCATGACATTTAACCGAAAGTATAACTTTTCGTGTTCATCTACCAATGACCGTAGTCATCGCAGACCGTCTTCAATCACTAAGGGTTGTTGGCCCACTGAATTCATCAGAAACACACTGACCTACTGGATTAATTAGAACAACGCTGATTTGCTGGAATCACCAGAACAACGTTGACTTGCTGGAATCACCAGAACAACGTTTACTTGCTGGAATCACCAGAACAACGCTGACTTGCTGGAAACACCAGAAAAACGCTGACTTGCTGAAAGAACAACGCTGACTTGCTGGAATCACCAGAACAACGCTGACTTGCTGGAATCACCAGAACAACGCTGACTTGCTGGAATCACCAGAACAACGCTGACTTGCTGGAATCACCAGAACAACGCTGACTTGCTGGATTCATCAGAACAACGATGACTTGCTGGATTCATCAGAAACACGCTGGCCTACAGGATTCATCTGAACAACGCTGATTGGAGAGGTCAGTTATTGGGAACGACATTGACCTACTGGCAAACGTAAGAAGGAAACATATACGTGAGAGATCATGCTGAGCAGCGGGACGAACGCCGTCAGAAAGTCGGTTAAGGACATGGTACAGCAATGGAACAACTGGACCGGGAAGACTGCAGACCAGCACGAGGCACGGTTGCCACAAACGACATCTACCATCGCGTACCGCCAGCCTGCTGGGAACATCGAGGCCAAATACAACAAACGGTATCTTCTGCCCGGACTTCGACCCAGCGAAGTTAAGAACCACGGGCCGGCAAAACCACTCAACACAGTTGTTGGTGAAGATATGCCGTTGCCGGCAAAACCACATGGCGCCCATGTTGGTGACTATGAATCTTCCTACGCCGACAGGCGTGCCGATACAGTGCATAGACAATCAAAGAAAGAGACGGAACGAATCGCACAGTTCGGGAATGAGGATAACAAGTGTCAATATATTTCAAGCATAAACAATAACAAACATATAGCACACAGTCGTTCCGTGCACAGTATTCCTGAACATGTATTAGGAACAGATCCGGATCTTAAATCGCGGTCGCTGAAGAACATTGCATATTTGACGAGTGATAAATCACGTGACAGTACATTACATGCGGAAACATATTCAAATACCAATGACATGTCCTTGCGGACGAAAATTCCACGTGAGTCTAGAACAGATGTAACAGCCTGGGAAACGGTGTCATCAGGAAAAGTTGGAGACGCAACTCCAAACATGACCGTTAAGTCGCAACAAAATACACATGGAATAATCGGTACAAGTGGCCAATGTCCAGGAAATAAAATACGGTGCGATTCTGATTTTGCCGATGGTGATATTTCGACCGCTCGCAAATGGTTTCCCAGTAGCGAAAGTGAGAGGGAGAAGGCCATGTTATCTACTTCAAGAAGCAGTATTAACACGTGCAGCTCGACCTCATCCAGATCGACATTTACGGGAACAACCGGCATTTCACATGGCGAGAAGTTACGCACACGAGCAAGGTCTTCGAACACGAAAGGTAAGGGGAACGTTGCCCAACGATTACGATCTAAATCCATGGAAAACGGACTTGACTATAAAGGTGCGCGTTATCAATCGGACGAGGAACACATGGATGTGTTTGAAGAGTGTGTCCAGACGGCCGATTATCGCGGGACTGACCATCGATCATCCAGCTCGGGGGCTGTCAGTGACATGTCGAGTATGGAACTGGATCGCCAGATGCACTCGAGGTCCCTACAGCGAGGCCACATAGCAGCCAGTGGTAAGTTATGCGTCGTATTTACTACTTGTTCCATGTTTTGCTGCCGATTAACCATAGACTTTTAAAGCGCATTACATTTAAAAATTATTTAAATATATTGTATGCCCCCGGTCACGGTAGAGCCGGAGGCATATAGTGATTTGACTGTATGTGCGTCCGTCCGTCCGTCCGTCCGTCCGTGTGTCCGGCACATTAAGAAGTTCGCCGAAGTTTCTCAATTCTGTCATAGCTTCTATATCCCTAGAACGGTTACTTAAATATTTCAACACATCATGTTTGAGGACAAATGCCACACATACATGCTGCCCTTAATATGACCTTGACCGTTTGACTTTCACAACTGTGAACCTTTTCACACATTAAGAAGTTCGCCGGAGTTTCTCATTTCTGTCATAACTTATATATCCCTTTAAGAAGTACTTAACTATTTCAACACAACATACTTGTAGACAAATACCACACACCCATGCTGCCCTTAATATGACCTCGACCTTTTAACCTTCACAACTTTGGAACTTTTTCACACATTAAGAAGTTCGCAGGAGTTTCTCAATTCTGTTATAACTTCTATATACCTGGATGGATTACTGTAATCTTCCAATGCATCATACATGTGGACAAATGCCACACATCCATGTTGTCCTTAATATCACCTTGACCTTTTGACTTTCACAACTATGAGCTTTTTCACTCATTAAACGTTTTTACTGGAGTTTACATAAAAGACTTGTGCACAAATATCACACATCAATGCTGTCCTTAATATGACCTTGACATTTTGACCTTCACAGCTGTGCTTATGAATGCTTATCATTTTTGGTTAATATACCGGTACTTGCTTAATTTTCTTGCTCTATGGGATATTAACATGGGTGCTAACACTAGAGATTTTAAATAGTGTTTGAATTTGAGGACTGAGTTTCAAAATCTAACTTTTTTCGTAGTTACATAATTTCCAATCTGTCTACACAGGCTTCGTAGTTACTTTCTAAAATGTTTTCGTTTTTCAAAGAGCAGATACGTAGATAAATGGGTAACCCGAAGTATCTGTCTGTAACACAGGGCGATATACGTCGCCCTGCGTTACAGACAGAAAATTCGGGTCAATGCGCGAGTCGTACAATACGCATACAGTGTTATCCGTCACTTGGGCCAGTAAACCAGCGATATATCAGTATATTAGTGATTCTACACAGGCTATATGGTGTAAAATTGCCCGTCTGGAGGCTATCGCCTCGGGTGAACATACCTTCAGACGGGCAATATTACACCATATAGCCTGTGTAGAATCACAATAACGTATTTGTCATACCGCAGATCCTGTATTTGGCCATATAAACATATCTCTTCTTTTGATCTTTGCGGTTGTTTTTTTTTCAGGAAGAAAAATAATCCGAGATTCAATTTTCTACCGTCAGTCTTAATTAATATAAAGGCGTAAATTAACATTTTGTTTGTTTATTAAACGAAAACAAACTAAATATGGAGTAAGAAATCCATCGAAAACGACTTTATGACAGTTTTTTTATATCGTGTAATTTAATTTATATTCCACTGCTCTATTGTCTATCGATCTGCTGTCCCTTTGGCGCCTCTAGAATAATGCGACTGGTTCCCAAACATTTGCTGTCATTGCTACGCCGCGTTTCGTGCGTGTAACCCATAGGTTGTGACCTAAATATAGACGTGTCACGAAGCCAAGCGTGTTGAGATTTGAAAAGCAATTTTCGTTATTTTGGCTAATATTTCGCTCATATTATGATGAGCGAAGAATATTTATGGAAAAATAAACACTAAAGACTGGTTTTGAGAGTACAATTTGTTACTTTTATTGATCAATTCGGGGGTTTATTGTGTTTAGTGAGGAATACAATTCGCAATCGCTAGACGCTTTCAAAATGTATCTTCATTGGACGCGAGACGCCGGAGGGGAATCGCAATTTCTGTATGTCCGACGGCCTTAGCAGGTCATATAATATATATGACCAGGCAAGCTAGCCAATCAAAAGCCGAGAAACTTATCTGCGGTATGACAAATTAGTATGTTGTGTATACATGTATGTGTATGTTCATGTCGCAGATACTGACGAACTCGTGCAAAACAAAGTAATGGGGACCGTTTCACTAAACTTCGTACGACTAAAATGTTCGTAAGTGCAAAGTTATGATAGTCTGTAAATGTCACATTAACAACGTTTAATATGCAGCCTATGCTCAATAATTGTAAATACATCAATTGAAATTTCCAGACGATCCTAAATTTGCACTTACGAACATTTTAGTCTTACGAAGTTTAGTGAAAGTTCGCAAGTACATGTACTATATAGTATAATGGTATATACATTGTAAACTTGGTGATGCATCATATTGCGCGGGCGTCATCGTACATGACAGTATGTACATATTACTTTAGTGCCAATGTATTACCACGGGTATCATGTATACAGTGATGCTTCCTATACACATACATAATACACACACTTAAGACACGCCATGCGATTTTGTAACTTCGGACATCTGGGTCATTTCATTAAATACGTATACAAAATTTACAATACTTTTCATGAATAACGTCAACAATTCATTGAATAGTTTGCTTCTAAATGAAAACACATCTTGGTATTTCATTAGAATTGTCTCCTTGGAGACAATTCTAATGAAATACCAAGATGTGTTTTCATGGAAAAATAAGAAAATATGCTATATTTGTGATCTGTTTATTATTTTCTGTAGCATGATAAAGATACTACAAATTTTTCATTGCTTTTTGATACTCACTACTTCTGATTTCAATTGGGTTTTTGGCAATTTTAATTGGGTATTTACGCAAATACGCACCTTATATGGAGCTCTGTTTGAGACACGCCATGCGATTTTGTAACTTCGTACATCTGCGTCATTTCATTAAATACGTTTACAAAATTTACAATAATTTTCATGAATAAAGTCAACAATTCACACATTTTTCAGAGAACATTCGAAATTATATTCCGCATGTACTCTGAAAATGTTGTCAACTTTTCACGCCATTGACGGAAAATATTGTGAATTTTGTAAACGTATTTCATGAAACTACGCAGATGTCCGAAGGTACAAACTTACATGGCGTGTCCACCAAAGGAGCCCGATATGAAGCTTAGGATTCAGTTACAATATTTCAGTATCACTGCACTCAACGTAAACTGTTTCACGTCGAAAATTGCACCGGTTGCCTGACGTAACGGCACTAAGCTCTATTTAGAGCTATCGCATAACGCAGTTTTCGTCTAGTAGCAAATGTCTTGCCTGTGCTTGTGACTGCATCTTGATAGCCAGTGTAGTGATTGATGTGTTTTGAAAAAATGGGCACATTCAGTCTGAAATCTATTGACTTGGGCTGCATATAACGGATAGGACGTTGTTAAAACATATTTTTAGAACATATAATCATATTGCACTAACTTGTATTAGTTTATCAGTCAATTCCGGAGCTCTCTGTGTCAAACACTAAAAGAGGTGAAAGAGGCCGATGTCATGTCCGATAAGATGACTCGCTTGGCAACTCAATGCACAGTATAGTATGCATGCTCAGATACATGTACACTAACATATATACATATGTTCAATCGCATTTATGAAACTACTGACTTTGAAACAAGGATGGTGTTATATGAAGTCAGTCGTCAAGTCGACATGTTAAGATTTCGTGATATACTATATCAGCATGGCGCCATCACGTGGTATATTATCTCAACATGTCGCCTGTAGGACAAACATGTACATTGCGGTATCTGGGTATGTATACCTCAACTCTGACCACAACTGTGACCCCAAATGTACAAACGACGTTATCAGGGTATGGGATCACGTGGTCTATTGTTTACACCGGATTAATGGCGGCGCACATTGGGCATAAGGTAAATCTTATATTCATCAATACGATCGCGGTTTCTTCTGATGCCCATGTTCCAGCCGTTAGCACTACATACATATTTTAATCGGGCCAAGTTTAAACAACGTTCGATTCAGTCCGATTCACACAACAGAATGTTCAGAGAAGCTACATAAGTAATGCTGCTAAGTTTGGTATTGGCGGACTGTTAACGGCTGGAACTTGGTCATCATTAACAGGAAGAATCGTATTGATGTAAAATAAGATTTACCTCATGGGCGCCGCCTTTAATTCAGTGTAAAAAATAGACCACGTGATCCCATACCCCGGCTATATCATATGTTTGTGGTAGCTGGGTTTATAATTTCACAGGTGTATACGTTACAAAATGTATTATGATGATCACATGATTGACAATTAGCTACATGAATAAGCGTGACTCATATCGACGGAATCAATATGTGCGGTTAGTTAGTTAAACGTTAGAAACAAATACAAAAGTGTCGTCTGCTGTGGTATTATATTTGTTCTTCTTTCTAAATACATGGACAATGAAAACATGGTTTGACAACACATTAGAATCATTTCCAATGGAAATGATTCTAAAACACTGTCAAACTATGTTTTGATAAAAACAATGAACATATAACATAACCAACATAATTTGAGCATTGCAAGGGTTATAATAGTTCTGAGTATATGAGTCATACTTATAACAGGCCAAAACAAACTTTAAAGTATATAAATGGTTCTATATTTCGTGAACAAGTATGTTTAAAACCCTGATGAAAAATGTTTCTTAATGCTGAATATAATCTGCACCAAACTATCTATCGAATCACGTGACACGCACTGATTTGGTTGGCTAATGGGAAATGACATCAGTCACTCCAGTAACCAACCAAACCATTGTGTGCACGTGATTGAAATATTTTCAAAGATGGCGGAAAACATTTATTTTTAATCAGGAAGTGAACGTGTTTGATTTTAAAAAAAGTATTTAGGTTAGTGAGGCTCGTTTTTAGTACAGTTTACACTCGAAATCTTTGAGATTTATGTTAATGTATTAGCAACTGTAAAATCTATGCCGAAAATCCACCCCAAACAACGGTTTCGACACACACGCTGTAATGCGTTGTATATATGCGAGTTCCACCAGACTACATCGTGTGCTCGCTCTGACAATGGTGGCGAATGGGAGTTTTATACCTTTCTAAGTACTATTATTATTACACAGGGCGCATTTGAATTGTGTTGTACATTGTTTAGAAAGGTGTTTCATGTATATACAAACAATAATTGACCATCCAAGACGCGCTAGAATCACCTGTGGTTTTGCTGTTTTAAGCAGCCATCTTGGACGCCATCTTGAATTTTGGGAAATGTTCAAGAATGACAGAGCGGATGCGTTTGAAGCGTTCTTTGGTTACGTTCTGCTTCGTGGAGAGTGACCTGAGAATTGTACTAATACCCACGAAGTTTATTGTATAAATGACAGACGATAATAAGTTGCTGGAGGTCAATCAATGAATCCAAATATAGGTACCCTATTGGACAGCCTTCTGTACGACGCTTATTTTTCGAGTTACCCCTACCCAGAGTAGAACTTTATGAAATACATCTATCATTATGTGAAATTCATCGTAGAAACCGAATCCGCGTGTTAAAATTGTGTAAACAGCGGCCAAATGCCGTAATTTTTGACATTTCCATGGTAACCGTAAATTCTCTGTGGAAAAAGTACACACAAAATGTTAACAGTTGTTGCAGTTTTTACTGTCAATAAACTTGTGGTAATATGATTTTATTAATAGGATACACGTATATTTCACTCGGGATTATATTTATTTGTAAATTTCAGAAAATGAAACGAAATATAGTGGTAACCATAGCAACCGATAATTTAACAAATCACCAACAATTCCATGGGCAGCATTTTGTACGACGTTTATTTTGCGATTTACCACACACACAGAGTAGAACTTTATGAAATGCATCTATCTGTATGTAAAAGCTATCGTAGAAACCGAACCCGCAGTTAAAATTGCGTAAACCGCGGCCGAATGCCGTCAGTTTGGAAGTTTCCATGGTAACCGTGAATTATCTGTGGAAAAAATACAGACAGTTGTTGCGTTGATTACTGTTAATAAACTTATGAAATATGATTTTATTAATAGGATGCACATGTATTTCACTCGGGCTTATATTTATCTGTTAATGTCACAAATTACACAAAATCTGGCGTAACCATAGCAACCGATATTCTAACCAATCAGCAACAATTCGCTAATTAATAGCGCTGTCAGGTCTTTTTTTTTTATAACATATTCTTATTTATTTAAAATACGTATCTACATAAAATAAAATAAGATATTTAATATAATAATGTGTATGCTGTTAGCGGTCAGAACCTTATACTGTTTACAATGAGCACTTGGTAGTGTTACTCCCTCTTTGAACTGAATTGAATTTGTATAATAACACAAGACACATCATCACATATGCATTTATAAATCTGAAACGTGCGCTTACCGTATGTAATGTGGTAACATCATGTGGTAACGCATAGGTAGCAACACGTGCAACTTTTATATGCTGATCCGGTAAAGATCATCATAATTAAGAAAAAACAAAATGGCCACCAAATGTGTATTTTATCAATATCAGAGCTAACTATCTGACTGTGTATATTTTTTACCTTGTTTTATTGTAGTATTTGTCTGTTTATATATTCATAGTATTTACCATGTGATATATTTCCCTGTAGTCCATCGTTCCTGTTATATGTTAGAGAGAGATTCAAAATGGCTCCCATATTTTGAGAATATGACAAGTGCATGTATAATGTAATGTCCTGCTATTTATCCTATTTACCCTTGCATATATACATACATCTTATCAATATTACATTGTCTAACAGTTATCGACATGCATCGATTATGCAAATTATTTGTTTATTTACAAGTGTCTACAATGAAATACTATTTTTTATAAGTTTAAGATATGATCAATCTCGTAATTTTCTCTATACAAGTTAATTGTGGGTATCGGATTTCGCTCCACAAGAAACATAATACATATACATGTACAAACAAATAATGTCAGTGTCGAGTAGACTGGCACATGTTATACATGGACGTTTATTTCAAATTATTTAAACAGTGTATGAAATATATAACTGTGTACACGATGTTTTGCCTGCATAGGGTTGATATTCATTTCTCATGCACACTACATTTATGTTATATACAATAAAGCGCAGTCATTGCGTTAGGCTGTTGGTGAATATATATATGCAACGGTTGAATGAGTTTTACTTTCATTAACAATGTACACTCGTATGAAATATCATAATAAATATAATATATGGACTAAAACCATTCATGACTTTTAGCCGACAGTACCGTAACGGATAATAAACATACAAATACAAAAATAGCAGCTGCAAATCTGTAGTCGCGGCTTAATCAATGTATGTGTTATGAGTCACAAATATCTATGCAACTCAACAGTACACTCAGGTCTATCAAAGCATACTGTATTATACTATGTTCCCGTCACATACCACTTATAACGTTAGCATAACGTGCACACTATTACTATATTTAATGTCATTAAATTTGTTTTCGAAAACATGTGTGTACACATAATTATATATGCTGAACATGGCGTGCATTTATAATTGATAAGTATTACCCCGAGTCAATCATTAATGTATATTAATGTTTGTCTTACACACTACATGTCAATTAATTACCATATTTTCATATGTCAAACACAACTTTGTTTCCAGACAAACGCAGTACATCTGTTTATTGTGCAAAAATTCAGTTCAAGAACAAAACTATTAAGCCCGTCAGACGTAGTAATAGTAGTAATATATACTAAACTATCTAATCATGTTTTATATAACATATCTAGAACTTCGATACATGTACATGTACGTGCTGCCATGGCGCCATTGTGTAGGACACCAGACATCTGTGTCCACCTAGTACACATGGGCCACTGAAAAATGGAATTTTCCAGAAGCACAATTCACATTTATAATCATACAAAGTTGTTTTCTAATCCAATTGTAAGTACTATAGTATGTATATCATTTATATTTCATGAAATAAATATTGCTTATACCAATCATATACTATTTATATTGCATGTATGGCATACACTGATATTGCTTTCAGCAATGCACCTCTATATGTACAATTGTTAACGACCTATCTACATCACCGATGAAGTTTGTTGATATTAAATAAGTTTAAACTATTAGCAATATCATAAGCATACATTTAACCGCCACCAATAACATGTATCGTTTGTTGTTATACTATAGATTCCACCCAAATTCATTGATCAACAAAAATATATAATTATACCAGAACCTCTTCTATCATAACAGATCTAGACGGCGGTTCTTGTACCTCACTGGTCTGCCAGAACACCGACCTATGTCTTCTACGCAACGTTACCTGAATATATTTTACCGAAGACAAGGTGCATGTGACTGCCATATGCGATTTCAAAATGTAACACTTTATTTCTACAGATATACACAGATAGTATGTATATTTGCTTATTTTATGTCACCATGCAAGTTAATTGAGTACTACACACACGTATATCCATATATGTGCTATTGCCATCAGGTTCGATGTCTTGCGAACCTAACATACGTTATCATATGTTCAACATGTTTACGACTTTGACTGTATACTGTTTAATAGATTATGAGTTGAATATGTTTTGACTGAGCTCTCCGTTTTCTCTGACCTCTATTTCACATATGCATATACATATGACTATACTAGAGCAAGTGAGTAGGGGCTCACCGATACCCCCGGCCACAGCCTGGTCCGACCAACAGTCCAATGGCATTGTCATTGTGCATGAAAGCATTTTCAAGACAATCCGATTTAGGTTGCAGAAATAATGGGTACCCGAAATGTTCGAAATAACACTAGCCATGACTGCTAGTGGGTTCATGATTTCGTCATTACCAGGTATATGCTCATTCATGAGGAAATTATAAAACGTTTTATAGTATAGTAAAATGTGTTCTCAAAACAAATGTTTTAATTGTATCCAATCGATTAAAAGTGACGATCATTTTATTATTGTTATTTCAATATTGATATGGTATAGGCACATCCAATACCTAAGGGGAAACTACATGATGATTAAATTGATTATTGTCACCAAGCTTTTAATTTATATCTCATTTTATCAAGCGTTAGCATATATTATTAGCTACAACGAATCCCACAAATTAAGGCATTCTGTCGATATGCTACGAATCATCAGCTGATAGAATACTGTTATGTCGAACAGGTTCTGACACTGCACTCATGAGTTAGATGCTTTAAAGTAGTATCCGCCGACAATTAAGAGCTACATGATTGTTCCACCTTGGGTATATCTAAAATGAAACAAAACACAAAGTTACATAGTGCGCCGGTTGGTAAAGAAACGTGTAAGATATATCTATGTTGTGAATATCCTGGTCATCAGTTAGAATCGTGCAATGATTAGACTGGTAATAACTTGTTGTTCAGGGAAATAAACACCGTCATTCTGCTTTAATTGTGAACGGTGTATGCTCTGATCAGAGTCTCCTGGTCGAATTTCACAGGCCGTAACACTTAAACATCGTTATCGGCATCACGCTTACACATAACACTGTATAACAGTATGTAATTTAACTCAAATAAGACGGGAGTTTCAACGTACGATTTATCGAAGAGCTGGAGCTGCTACAGACGTGATGTTCAACGTATGATTTATCGAAGAGCTGCTACAATTTTCTTCAGCGGCCATTTTGAAAGTAAAATCATTTGAAAGACGGGTTGTGTTGCTCGTATGTGTATGAAATTAACAGATTCACATATTGATAGCTTCTGCACTTATTTCTGTTAGAAATGAAGATACTTTCCAACTGAACGTTACCATATATATACATCAAATAGGAATGACAAGACGCTTCACGGCGGCCATTTTTAAATGTAAAATGACTGAATTACATGTGTCATTGCTTATTGGGTTTTATTATCACTAACATATTTACATTTGTGATATCATTGGTATCATGCTATGTTGACATATGGATAATCAGGATGTTTCAAGATATTATTTGTCGACCGGCAGTTACGTTATGTTTCATGGCGGCCATTTTGAAACAAAAATAACGAAACGGATATTCCCATTTTCTCTGCTCATAATTCACGGTTTTAGTAAATGTTTTTATCTGATAATTCTGCATAATTAAAGAGCTCTAATCAAGTGATAGCAAATGGTATAATGTTGGTTCCGTCATTTTCATGCATGGTGATCATCTTGAAATTGGCGGCCATCTTGGTTTTGGAAAACCTACACCAGACTACTTTTTTATAAATTCCTGGAACATAAAGGTGCATAAAAATTCGAAAGTTTGCTTTCAACACGAATAGTTGACAGGAAAGTTACATTCTGGTCGACATTATAAATAGTTGTACTTTCTTGTTATTCTAACGGTTACTATGAAGATCAGCAATACACAATATATATAAGAATAGATATGTTTCATAAAGTTCTACTCTGGGTAGGGGTAGATAAAAATGTTCATCCCAACTCCAAAGCAATAAGGTAGATCATGTGTATTATCATATCATAGCCTCGTTTTCGTGCATAATTTCTACATTATAAAGTGCACGTGCATGCAAGTCAATATAGTAGTGTAGCTTGATGCGCAAAATAGACATGTAGTGTGGCTCAGTGGTATCCAAGCGGGAGAAAATCCATACGTTTGCAAAACTTTTGTTCATTTTATCTGGTCGAGAGCTCGAACCTCACAAAATGCATTACTTTTGTCAATAACATTCTGTTCTTTTTATGACTGGTTTGTGGAGATGTATGATCTCGATGTGACATGATCGGCGAGAACACTCTCCAGAATCTTCATGTACACACATATGAAATGTGTGTTTAGTTAATAATTCCAGCACAAAAATATTTACACAATTCCCTAACATTTGATTGGTCCGTAGCAAGTCTCTGTCCAAAATTTATATCCCAGTAAACTCCCACGCCGAACTACTTTCCGTAACCGTGAGGCGCAGTTAAAATAATTCTTAAGACAACGGAACATAAACACATTTTCTTGATGAATTTATTTCAAATGCTGGAATTATAAGGAATGAATGGCCTTTTTGTGGAATTTATCGGGGTATAAACTTGGAAAAGTCGCGGGAATACTGGACGAAGGCCGGAGGAATGAATGGCCTTTTTGTGGAATTTATCGGGGATATAAACTTGGAAAAGTCGCGGGAATACTGGACGAGGCCTTCCGGCCTTCGTCCAGTATTCCCGCGACTTTTCCAAGTTTATACCCCGATAAATTCCACAAAAAGGCCATTCATTCCTATAATAGTTTTCTTCAAAGTGAGACTAACGTTCTACATGCAATCTATATCATGCTTAATTAATGTCATTTGTAAGAGCAGCACACATAAACAAATAAATATATAATAAAACATAAACACATCAAAATATATGTGCATGCAAAACTAAGATTCGAACTCACTACCTACGGCATTGATATACGTCACTCAAACCCCTCGACTACATAAGCTTGATGACAAATCTCAAAATCAATATTGAAAAGGAATACTGGCACGGGTATATTTATAGTCCGCAGACGATAACTTGCTACTTGTTTACATACAAACCGATCATAAACAAAACACAGAATAGGTGAGACAGGTAAATATACCCGTGGCAATATTCCTTTTCAATATTGATTTTGGAAATTTGTCATCAAGTGTTATGTAGTCGAGGGGTTACAGTGAAGATATCAATACCGAAGGTAGGGAGTTCGAATTTTAGTTTTTCATACATGTATATACATATGTTTTTATTTGTTTATATTTTATTATATATTTCTATTTTATGTGTGTTGCTCTTACAAATTACATTAACTAAGCATGAGATAGATTACATGTAGAACGTTAGTCTCACTTTGAAGAAAACTAATAACTAAATGCACATATGTGTGTACATGAAGAATCTTGGAGTATGTTCTCGCAGATCCTGTCATATTGAGGTCATACAGCAATAGTGATAACCCTCACCGTTTCACTTATTCCCTTCTCCAGCAAGCAGTCATAAAAAAACTTAGTTTAGTCTGCTAACAGTTTAGTCGACTAACGGAGGTTCGTGAAATAGGCTACTGGTCTACCTATGTTTGGACTCATCGATTGACCTCCAGCAACTTATTATCGTCTGTCATTTATACCTGTCTCACCTGTTCTGTGTTTTGTTTATGACCGGCTTGTTTGTAAACAAGTAGCAAATTATCGTCTGCGGACTTACTGATTTCCGATAAATTGGCAAGGGCACGTGACGTCACGGGGTCAGTGGACTATGTTTACTATAGCTTTCTAGGGATGTAGCCGTTTGTAGCCGTTTGCAGTCATTTTAGGTGGCCGAATCGACGCCTTATCTACAGCAATTTAGAGCTGGAAAATGCATGCTCCCGATAGCTTAGGAGATACCTTAAATGACCAACTTGTTGACTGGTGAAACAGGCGATTGAAAACCACAATAAATGCCATATTTGTAAACATAAAACGTCTCGATAATTGATTCATTTTGATTGCCCAGTTGTCCGCAAGTATTAGCATTATTGTCCGCACAGCTCAGATGGTAGAGCGCTCGGTAAATGCATTCGACATGCGTTCCTTTTGTGCAAGTTCGAGCCTCGGACAAATTATATATTTTTTTATTCATATAACAGATTCAACGTTTTCTCACTTTTACGAAAATGTCTTATGGATAGAGTTTGACAAAAGGGTACTTGTGACGTGTGCACTGGGTTTACAGCGTCACAGATCAGGATGCACATCACGCAGTCAGATCAGGGCATACGGTGTTCGCAATTCATTTACTGAATAAATAGTTCACTATCAAACAACGTGAAACAAATGATGTAGACACATTCTAAAATTGTCCCCAGTAGGTATTTCATAGAAACGACAGTACGGGGTTGGGGGACCCTTGGGGACGTCAAATATACACATTCTCGGGGTTCTCGGCCTCCTAATTCCCGGCCCCAGGAGATGTTTGCCTGCAAATACACCCACACATTGTATGTCCGCCGCATTGGTTGCGCGCTTATACATTTTGTTCAGACAGACATATGGATGTAACTAAGACGATTAAAATGACATTATGCAATATACGTATTTATCAGTGTTTTTAACCAATACAAAAAATAAGTTTCTGTAAGTTACATTAAATAATGTTAATAAAATAAACGTATAAACGACGGCAGATATCTATCCGGGGGTATAAAGTGAGGGGCACAATTAAATAAAGAAAAGATAGCACAGTGATGGTTTCGAACCCACAACCCTCAACGTTGATTAATTAAACAAAACAATAACTGTTATCACTACGCTATATGCATCAGATACGAACTGTATGTATTGGTCACAGGTTGATATATATGGAAGGTAATATCCGCCATAATTCTATGTGACTTGATGCTTGCGTGCTGATGACATTACAACTGATATTCATGTTATTTCATTCGTCATTTGTATTTATTACATTTGAAATATGCTTGTTATAATTGTATTTGTCTTTCTTACATGTCCATTCTGTTGATTGCTTTGTGCATTCATCTTATTTGCATTACAAGTATTGATACGTCCTTATTCGTGTCCCTGTTTTATTGCACTAAGCATTTGCAATAGAAAGTAAGAACAAAGCACTTAGCACTTTGAATAAGGCCGAAAGCAGTAAGGACAAATCAGCAGGAAGTAAGCATCAAGCCACAATCCGAAAGCGGAAAGTCGCAAGCATCAACACCAAGCTACAAGCAGAATGATGCAAGCAATATATGGGTTAGTAGTGCGTCATTATGACGTCAGATGGCATTGCTGTCCGCTGAGTAATTCTCCCTCTAATAAATTATAGTCCGACATCTGATTGGCTGTTCAAGTCACACCTCCAATGACGGTGGTGATGTAAGATTTCACCCACAAATTATCACAGTATAGGTTAGAAGACACCAACTAGTTTTACTATAAACTTTAACCGAATACAATCCAATAAGGCCAGTCTCTCATACTTTCACTATTCGTATGGATGTTATGGGACCTACTTGTACATGACCTGCAGCCGGTCTGTACTGGTTCTGCATTAATTAAACAATAGGTTCACTTACTCCTAAGAAAGAAAAATCAAACCTCGTCAAGTTGTATATAAGAGTCAAAATGATACCACCCCGCTCTAGAAGGCACCGGCTACGTGCGGTGCCTCCCACCGCATGGTGGTATCATTGTTGACTCTTATAATACTACTTGGATTTTCCCCACTGTTCGGCGGGTATGTATGAGAACATATTTTTCATCAACAGCGAGACCATATATTTTCTAGAGCAAAAAATAATAAAATAACACCCTATTAAAGATAAAAATCTATTGGTTATACTCAGTATAATGTCTACCATAAAGCAAATGAGAGAGCAAGCTAAGAGTTGGGGAATTTCCCTAAGAGGTTTGAGACTCAAGAAAGATATAGCAGATAGGATAAGTGACGCGCGAGCCGTCGTCTACGAGGAGAGGCTGCGACGTGCGGTTTCGACCGGACGACTGCCCGCTGACCCCGAAAAACGCTCCGAGAAATTGGAGAACGAGACGACGGCCAGTCTGCGTGCCACTGCTTACGCGCAGCGTGTAAAAGAAGATCCCAGCGCGCGTAGAAAACCACTATACAAGGCGTACTACAATAAGATTTATCAAGGGTTGGTGGGGAGACCTCCTAAGAGAGATATCGCCAGATCTTTGGTGGAGGAGGGTCCCAGGATTCTCGCCGAAGAAGCCGAAGTTAGGGAAACTGTTGATAGGGGTAGGAGGAAGATAGTATGGACTTTCGAGAGGGGGGTAGATGGGGAGATCGCTAATCGGATAATGAATAAAATTCGCCCAGAGATGACCACGGCGTGTTATCTGAGGTATTCGTGCTCGTATCGTATTAGCAACATCGAGAACGACGAAACGATGATCTGTCACAAACAATCAAAGGGCAGACAGTGGATAAACGAGATTTCCAAAGCGGAGAGTTGGATAACCGATAGAGAGAAAGGTCGAATGGACATCGACAAAGTAGATAGATCAAACACAAAATGAACCTTCGTTCGTTGGATATCGGTCGAGGTGAAGATGATCATCGACGCTCAACAACTTCTCATGGGAGCGGGAAAACTCCCAGACTGGTTAAGACAGAAAAAGGGAATGTATTCCGTCGACACGTACGACGACTACTTGTGTCTGTTTAGGTGCATAGCCATCCACCGTGGAGGGAGACCAGACCGCTGTTGTGAGAAGGCACGAACTCTAGCTCACGAATATCTCGGTCACGATAACGGACCGGATTGTAAGGGAATTCCCCTGAAATATATTAAGAAGGTCGAAGAGCACTTCAAGATGGGCATTCGCGTTTACGAGCCCACCGACGAAGGAGTGCGGTACCTCATGAAGGTTCCGACAAACTACGACGCGGTCGGGGAGAAGATCATGACGATAGGAATGTTTGGAGGTCACTCTTTTCTCATAACGAACCTCCGCAAGATGACGAACGAGTACGGGTGCACCGGATGTCAACAACGGTTCACAAAGTCGTGTAACATGCACAGGCACGCGACCACCTGCATGGGTGGGAAGACCGTGGTGACATGTCCAGGTAAGAGGGTAGAGAGACCACAGTCGGCCTACGAGAAGGCGTTCTATCCCAAGGGGTCAGTGAGCGAGAGGTCGATTCAATGGTTGAATAGAGAAGAAGAGAGGGTGGGAAAGCACATACATCACGCGAGATGTGGTGACGGTGGAGAGAGGTGGGTGGCCGGTGATCCGGTCGACGGTTATTGTCACGAGACCGAGACCGTGTTTCAGTTTCACGGATGTTACTGGCACGGGTGTCCGACGCATTGCAGGAGAGGTCACGCGAGATCGCTGTACAGGCGGACGAAAATCCAAGACGCCAAGATAAGGGATGAGGGTTACGAGCTGGTGGTGATGTGGGAGTGCGAGTGGTTGAATGAGGTGAATACCTACTATCCACAATCGCCGCGCGAGGAGGAGACGACTCTGTACCCTCACCAGATAGTCTACGACTTCGAGGCGTATCTCGACAAGTCAAAAACCACTCAACCCACCAAAGACCTGACCTTCGAGGTCGAGCACGTTCCTATATCGGTGTCGTTGGGGGATACGATGCATGAAGGGATCACACACATATGCGAACGAGATCCCGACACGCTAGTCGAGAAGTTCGTGACCGAGCTGCAGATGAGAGGCAAGGCAATCAGGAATAGGAAGAAGTATCTGCCGGCCGACATATATATGCTATCGAAGTCTCAGCAAGCAAATATTATCTCTTGGATTGACCAAGTCCCGGTGGTGGGGTTCAACTGTAGCAGGTACGACCTGAACCTCATCAAGCAGTACTTTGTAGAGAAGTTGGCGGCCACCGTGAATAAGGTGATGGTCGGAAAGAGAGCCAACACGACGATGTTTCTGTTTACCCCGGAGTTTAGATTTCTCGACATCATCCAGTATCTGGGACCCGGTACCACGTACGACCGGTGGGCTAAGGCGTACGACTGTAAAACGATAAAGTCTCACTTCCCGTACGAGTGGTTCGATAGCGCGGACAAGCTCGACCATCCGGGGCTGCCAGACTATCCCGAGTGGTACTCGAAGTTGAAGGGTGAGTTCCTACTGTCGTTGTCCGAGTGGAAAGAGTGTAAGAAGGTATTCCAAGAAAATGGGATGAAGACGTTTAAGGAATGGTTGCAACACTACAACGACTTGGATGTCGGACCGTTCCTGGAGGCTCTGACTAAGATGACGGAGTTCTACAGAGGAAGAGGTGTGGATATACTCAAGGATGCCGTGTCTCTGCCCGGTGTTTCCCTTCAGTACCTACTCCGCGGGTCGATCGATGGGAAGGCGGACACGCCCGAGCTGTGGTCGCCGATGTCTGAAACTTATGAGATGATGAAGCAGGGATTGGTCGGTGGTCCGTCCATAGTGTTCTCCAGATACGCAGAGGCTGGCAGGTCGACGATCAGGGGTCAGGTAGGTAGTCGGGAGGAGAAGATGTGCAAGACGGTGATGGGGTACGACGCCAATGCGCTGTATCTGTCTACCCTGTCGAAAGACATACCGTGCGGGGAGGAGACGATATGGACGTGTGACGACCCGGAAAGACAGTCGTATATAGACTGTTTCGTGAGGAAGGTCAGGAGTGAAAAGTGGTTCGGATTTGCGGAGTTGGATATAGAGGTCCCGGAAACGTTGAGAGACAAGAACTGGGAAATGTCACCGCTGTTTGTTAATCGAGAAGTCGATGAGAACGAGGTTCCGCAGCACATGAAGGACTACCTGGCCGGGACCGGGAGGAAAAGGGTTGAAGGACAGAGAAAGCTCGTGGGGGCAATGTCCGCCAAGAAGATGATCATATACTCCCCACTGCTAAAGTGGTATCTGGAGCACGGTCTGATCGTCAAGGCGGTACATAGGGTGATAGACTACACGCCCGGCAAACCGTTTCAATGGTTCGTGGAAGAGGTCACCGCTGCCAGACGGACGGGGGACGTAGACAAGAGCAAGGCGGTGTTGGCGGAGATATTCAAACTGGTTGGCAACGCGTGTTGTGGCAAGCTGATAGAGGCACAAGAGAGACACCTGAACACCACATATACGAAGGATGAGAAGACTGTCGACCGGGCACTGAGGTCGGCGTGGTTCGAAGACCTGGAGGAGATTGGGGAGGCTTACGAGATATCGAGCAGGAAGACTCGAGTGGTGATCAACAGACCGTTTCAGTGTGGCATAGCGGTCTACCAGTTGGCCAAGCTCCGGATGCTGGAGTTCTACTACGACTTCTTGGACAAGTACGTGGATCGCGGAGATTTCGAACTTATACAGATGGACACTGACAGTATGTACTTCGCGGTGTCTGAGAAGACGCTGGCGGAGGTGGTGAGAAAGAAGATGAAGATAAAGTTAAATAAGGAGAAGACCGAGTGGTTGGCGTGGGACGCGTGGAGCAACAGAACTCCGGGATTGTTCAAGCTGGAATTCGAGGGAGATAGAGCCATCGCTCTGTGTAGCAAGTGTTACTACGTGAGTGGTGACGGAAAATCTAAGCACTCGGCCAAGAGGATGTCGAAGAAATCTAACGATCTGACTTGGGGAAGATACAACAGTGCTCTCGAAGGGGGTAGGGATATGGCGGAGAACAGGGGATTCCGAATGGTTAACGGGGTGATGAAGACGTACAGGCAGGAGAAGTTGGGGTTGTCGGCGTACTACGACAAGACGAGAGTGATGGAAGACGGGTTGCACACAGAGCCTATAGGATAGATAAAACAAAGAACTCTGAAAAAGGATAGAATACTAAAGACTCTAACGATCCGGGGGTAGCTGGGTGTCAGAAGGTACCATAAGAAGTTCTTCGCGAACAAAACCGCGAGATGGACCATCAGCCAAATAATAGAGCACGGGCTCATCGGGTTTGGTAATAGAGCGATCCAGATGATATACATTCAGAGACCACACGGGATCAGTCGCGCGGCGGCTGCCACCTTCGAGCTCTCCCGGTTGATAGAGGTACCGGACGTCAACATCCGATGGAAGTCGTTGCTCCTCTAAACCAACGGGTCGCCCGCGCGAGACGGCAGAGGGCTTGCTCGTCACCTTTTAAACTTGATGGCATCTACGGGCTTCTTACCTATCAATCTGGTCACCTCTCCGTTCAGTGCGGAGTCCACGGCGGGCAGTCTGGCCACCCACTCGGTCGATCGCGAATGAGGGTCTACAAGTTCTTTAGCATATTGGTGTCCGAACAGCCTCTCAGCCAGGGTTCCATTGAACCGCTCCACGATCCCCTGGTCCCGGTGGATGTTGACGCGGCCGCGTATGATAGAAACTTTGTGCTTAGACAATAGATGAGAGACCGCGCCCATGAACTCGCGGCCGGGATCGACCTGGAGAAGATTCGGCCATTTGAGAGGACTCCTCTTATATATTCGGGAAAGAGCCTCGGCCACCTCCTTAGACTCTTTAGTGGCCAACGGCTCAGCCCCCTTATAACGACTCGCTACGTCAACGATTGTCAGTGCGTACTGACGCGATCGTGAGGGAGAAACAGGAGATCCGCTTGGTGAACTTGGTTCGGCACCGGTACGTCGAATTTCGGGCGCGGAATATTGTGAGGCGCGGGTAAATAGATCTGCCAGATGGCCTGCTTCTTGAGCCATTCCTTGACTGCCTTTTCTGAAACCTTGGTCGCTGCCGCGAGGTTCTTGATGGCCGCGAGTCCCTTCCAGTAGCCGCGTGGGCTATAGTATGTATTCGACAGCTTGCGCGTTAGTTTGGTATCAAGTTTGCGCGTGTTCATCGTATGCGAAGTATTCTAATATATCGGACAATCTCCAACATGCCCTCGCCAGTTCGTCCGGTAACTGCGTCGTTAATAATAAACTTTGTTGGAAGTCCAATCGCGATTGGTTTTGGAGGTTAAGTTCTGAAGGAACTCGGAGGAATCGATTGGAGTTGAGGAGGATTCTAACAGCCGCTTTGCGAAAAGGGTGGCCGCTTTTTCATCCTCGCGCCACGTCTCGAGAGAATCTTGGGCTAGACGAATCATACTCTTTGTATTTTTTTATTCAATATAGTAGCCGACGAGACCCACCACACCCATTCCCACGACGATGAACGCGATCTCTCGATCTTTTTGGGCCTCTGACGGTACATAGAAATCTGAAAGTTGGGGCTCGGGATCCATTGGATCGAGACTTTTCTGCGGATATGCCAGCGCGTACTCGCGGTTGGCTTCTTCAACGTTATGGAAAGTTTGCGCGGCGTGATTCTCGCTGAAGCATCTAGTACGGTTCTGGCAAGTTTATCTGTAATGAGTAGTGCGGGGACTGCTGCAACGCTATCTACAATTGTAACGGTTCCACTTGCAGGGGTTTTGAGTGGAATTACCGTTTTATTTGGAATACTTTGTATGGTAATTAGGGCGGCGGGTGGAAAACTCGAGAAAAAAAGTAGAAAACATGATAGAATATCCGTTCTCGCTAGGTCTAAGAAAAATAGCATCGACGTTATGGTGTCCAAAGCGTTGGCCGATAAGAAAATATCAAATTTAGAGTTTGAATCCGTGGTGGAAGAAATGGGGAGATATGAAGAATTAAAAAATGATATAAGAATCAAGGCGCGCGCCACCATGCCCAAAATTGAGTGTACTGATTGGGATAAATTTAGGGTAAAACTTGGAAATAAAGTCGGAGGAAATGTTACAGCACCATTGTGATATTTTATAAAATAATTTTTAAAAAATAATTAATTTTCTTATATTGGTGCAGTAAACAAATTTACATACATATGCAACATGTGTTTTTCACTGAGAATTACGCCGTAATCACTATTGGTTGTACTGGTGTATCACAATTACAATGTACATATGAGACGCTATTCAGTCGAGGATTACACTGTAATCGACTGTGTACACACCGTCTGTGTAAATTGATACACTCGGCTATCAATTTACATAACCCGTGTAATTGAAACTGTCTGTTTACCTCGGCTATCAATTTACATAACCCGTGTAATTGAAACACTCGGCTATAAATAACTGTCTGTTTCAATAACCCGTGTAATTGAAACATTGCCGTTACAACTTAAATTAATTATTATGTAATAATAGGGGGTGTTCAGCTTTAAATTATTAAAAAAAAATACAAAATTAATTATAAAATTAACAAAATAACGAACCATCCCATGTTTTCTTTCGCCAATAGGTATTAATAAATAATTATAATTTGCACACCATTTGTATGTTGTATAGGAAACTGATGAGTATATATATGTTTGTTGACCTTACAACAATTGGTTGCCTCACCGGAGGCGCTGCGTTGTGTCCTTGAGCAAGACACTTTATCCACACTGCTCCAGTTCACCCAGCTGTGAATGGGTACCGATAATTCGTAGTTGCTCTGTAAATACGAATTACCGGCTTCTCTCAAAAAATCTCTACCTCCGTTCTTTCTCCCATTCTTGGGAGACGGCATGCAAGGTCCTAGAGCCAGTGCCGCCGTTAAATATAAGCAAAAAAAACAAAACAACAACAATTGGTCTCATCTCGTGCATGCCATGTTGTTGATCCGGTATGACGTCCGTCTCGTCTGTTTAATGGTAGCAGTTTATAAATATGTGTGTATTTGGTGATGTAATTGCAAAGCTCAAAGGTGCCGGCCTAAAAGATTTCTGCCTAAGAGCTTTGCAATTTCGGAAACCAAATTCACACATAGGCTCGCCTTACTTCGCTGGTTTCTCTTAATTAGAGGAATTGGCAATGGGGTTCAAGGCGACCCGTAAAACTAGACTGTGAGCCAACAGATGCGTGGGCTTAAGAAAGGTCCCAACACCCCAGTGGCTGGGTGCCGGCTAGAAATCTGCCCAGTCGCTGGGGGTGTTGTACACGAGTGGAGACTTTTGTTATTTTTTGTTCAATATATCTTTATAAGCGATATCGTAGAAATGTATATTCGTAAACGAATCGTTGGGTTGTAACAATTTTATATAATACACCTTAGTTTTATATCCGATACGCATTATCAGTCTTAATGTTTGTATTTGCCTCTTGTATAGTTCACATAATTGTCGGTATAATATTGTAAATGCAACGTTTTTATCGGAGCGTAATAAATTACGCTGATATTTCATGTATTCGATATCGCCTAGTGTTCTCATTTTATAGAATTTATATATAGGACTATAACCCCCGTATTCTTCGTAAACTTCTTCAACACAGGCATTAAAAACTTTCAATTCCAATTGTATTGTATTATCCATTTTCTCTAATAATATTGGTAGTTGCTTTTTTTCTGTTCAATTTCCAATTTTATAAAATTAGTTTGATAATGTTTTTTTACAGTGTTTTAATGCTGTAGAAACACTACACATCTATTCTATAACTACACATCTATTCTATCTTTCTAACTGACTTTCCGATTTGAATTATTACGAAACGATAATACTTGCGAGCACGTAATCCCTTGTTAACCATTCGATGAGTAGCCTGAGTGCCACCACATGGTGGACATAGCAATGACTCGGATTTGGTCCCTACCCCACAATACCGACATGGGCGAGGCGAAACGGAACCTCTTCGCATCCATGCACGGTGATGTTTGCAATATTCGTAAATACCGGTACGAAAACATCTCTCGTGACTACCTGTCTTCAACCACGCACACTTAACTAGAACCATTATGTTATATATATACTGAGTATAACATAGGGATTCTTATCTCTAATAGGGTGTATCTTCTCATGTCATAAATATATGGTCTCGCGGTTGATGAAAAATATGTTCTCATACATACCCGCCGAACAGTGGGGAAAATCAAAGTAGTATTATAAGAGTCAACAATGATACCACCATGCGGTGGGAGGCACCGCACGTAGCCGGTGCCTTCACGAGATAAATAAAAAAACACACCTGAGTTATGTCGTGGCCACGAGATCTTTAGGTGTGTTTTTATTTATTTATCTCGTGGCCACGACATAATAAGTCGTGGCCACGAGATAAATGAAAAAAAACACGCCTGAATTATGTCGTGGCCACGAGATCTTTAGGTGTGTTTTTTTTTATTTATCTCGTGGCCACGACATAATAAGTCGTGGCCACGAGATAAATAAAAAAAACACACATGTCCCCTCCATGCTTCCGTAGTGTAGCGATATAGTACAACCTGTTGTCTATATTTGGCGGAAAACGTGCAGCTAGATTAGTAGGTGACCTCTCCCGCGCACAGTGAATGGAAATTGGGTAAGGCGGTATTTACTTACCAATTCAATTGAAATTCCTCACATATACTCCAACACAATACAAATATTCGCTGAATTGTATTACTTTTGTAGATACAGGTGACACATTACTATACATAGAACATGTAGCCCACTCTTGCTAATGTGTAAAAATAGACTGATATTAAAGCGGGTGTATCTAATATACGAATTTAATATGTGACAGAAAACGTGAAACTCTACAATCTGGGTCGTAAGAAGTGATGATCCAGCTATAATTCCAAAAATAGGGACCTCTTTGCTAATATTTGCAAACAGTGTAGATCATGATGAGCCGGCTCGTAACTGCACCATTTGTGGACACGTTTTATGACCCCAGCCATCGAATGGTGTTACCGGCGTCCGTACGTCCCGTCCTTAACGCTCGGGTAAATGTCTTATAATTTATGTTTCCTTGAACGGATCTGGTTGATATTTCACACACGCATTGCTCTAATGGTCCTCTACTGCCCTGTGAAAAATCCACGATCGTCCTGCCCCCACTAAGCCCAGGGTCAAGGTCACATACTTGTTGCGATCGAAACTCGGGTAATGTCTTATAATGTATGTTTGCTTGCATGGATCTGGTTGATATTTCACACACGCATTACTCTAATGGTCCTCTACCGCCTTGTGAAAGAATTCACGATCGTCCTGCCCCCGCTAATTGTTGCGTTCGAAACGGGTAAGTGTCTTATAATGTCGCTTTCCTAGCATGAATCTGCTTGATATTTCACACACCCATTGCTCTGATGGTCGTCTTTCATGCTGTGACCAATACACGCTTATCTGGCCCTCTGTGTATTCAAATGTGTCTCGTTTTCTTTTACTGCTAGCGGGGGCATTCGTGTGCCGACATGCCACACATTTCTCCACATTTTACAATACCAATATATACTGTATCAGACCAATTTATTTATCCTAAATGATATACCGCATACCATATCCCATCCAATGACTGAATTATTCATGTTAGGCAATGTTAACTTACCCGATGCGTTCCATAGTGTTGTCTGCGCTGCGGGTTCAGCCAACACGTATTCAGTTGGTGGTAGACTCTTGGTCTTTATAGTGGCCCCTTTACTGGTGAATATAGAGTTTCATATCTCATTTATGGTGCAGCTGTTCATTTCACTAAACATACACACAAGCTTATACCAACACTCATGACGTTGTCAACCGATATATATATACCTGTTCGATCAAGCAGTTCTGTTTCTGTGTCGTGGTTTATCATCGTTGTGGCAACACATGTATTTTTATCTTTCCAAACGTAAACATGAAGCTGATACAAATGAAGAAATATAACAACAAGGAGGAAAATGAGCAATATGCTTTGTGATTAACACGATTCTATAAAGGTGAATATGGTATGTAGAGTATCTGGAACGCCGTCACCACATGATGCAAACATTTCAAACTTTGGATGTGGATATGTTTATCAGTATACGGACTACATGTACTGGTGTGTCTGAAGTGGTACCGAAGCAACTTATGCGACTTATACCGTGTGTATACAGTGCACAGAATGCATGTACAGTGCAAATATGTTCATGTCACAGTGTAGCATTGTATTGTACCCCTGTCTTCAAGTCCATGCCACTTAGTATCTGTAAACCCTAGTTGTAAATAATGGCTATTAACATCTCTATTTGCGACATAATATACTTCTAATAAATGTAGCTGCCATCTACGTCGCCATCTTGTTGTGTTTTATCCGAAGTTAAATAGTATTAACAACGTGTTACACGTTTCTGTATAATTCACAAATTTATAGTGTGGAAATTCCTCAAAATAGTTAGTTCTACGAAAATAATAAATTTACCCAAAACGTTTCCGTCATTGTTGACACCATATCGTTTTATTTTATAGGCAGTTATATAATATTAATAATTTGGTACACGTTTCTGTATAATTTATAGTATAATAGTGTAACAAGTCTTCAATTCCTATAATACAATTCCGCCGATAATAATCAATTTTTCCAAATGTTGCCGGTCATTTTGGACGCCATCTTGATTTTATTTGAGAAACTAAATTATTTGTTTACTGAAGCAGTTCAGTATGTTTCTTAGAATAATATTGTAAAATATTCCCCATAAGAATAAGACAATGCTAAAATTGGCCGCCATCTGGGCGCCTGCTTGGATTTTGAAAACAAGTAATCTCAATGATGGCAAAGTGGCACAACATTATTCACATTAACAAACTTGAACATCAAATTGCAGTAAATAGAAACAAAGCTGAAATGCACAATAGAAAAATGGAATGGTGTACCACTAGACTAACTCATTTCTTCTATCATTATTTCCCTTAAACTATTTAATCCAACACAAAATAATGCAAACATATGATTATATTGTTGTTGTTTTTTTCTGTGGGTTTTAAAAATAAATATTTCCTCTACTTGTTTTCTCTTTCATTGATACTAACTTTTGGGTATTTTTTTGTATTTTTCTTTACACACATTCAAAAATATACATATACAAAGCACGTATTTACCTGTATATTATATATTTACTCAGTAATTTAGAAATATGGAATGGAATGTTACTTAAGTCTTGTAATAAGTCGCGGGAATACTGGACGAAGGCCGGAAGGCCTCGTCCAGTATTCCCGCGACTTATTACAAGACTTGTTTGTACATGCTTTTGTACGGAAATAAAAACATATATAAACCGGAACAAATATAATCAAAGTACTGAAAGTACTGAACATAGGGTACTACAAGAAATCATCAATTCAAGTATAAATATAGATTCCAGATATCTATGATCATTATAGATATATTGAAAACTGATTGAAGAGAAATAGTTACAAGAATTCCGCCACGGAAGCGGTGTCGCGCCTGAAACTGCCTTGTCGGTACAAAACAATGTTGTACATGTAGCAGGATTTTTGTTAAAGTTTCTGCATTACTTTGACATCGCCATGTTTACTTCTGTTTTGTGAATGAAATAGTTGGCCCCGGATCGAGTATATTAAAACATACAAATGATGTAATTGGGGAAACCGCTAACAAAATTTCAATGTATGGAAGCCCAAACTTGTTAGAATTTTGTTGTCGTATTTTCAGTACTTGCATTAATATGGGTATTAATCTACGCTGGATGTGTTATACTGTCATTAATTTGTTCCCTGACTGTAATTTATCACTTACTGACTTATTGACACCCTTCCTTGAACGTAGAATTGACACTCATGTTGGCGTGTATTGGCCACCATAGACAAATGTCAATCAGGCGGAATTCGGGAATGTCACTAAAATCCGCTGTAAATCCATCGATAGAATGAATGAGGATTAGCATCAGTTAGACCCACATGTGCGAGTTTTGTTTTGACACAATCGCCATCATTAAAAAAATCTGGGTCAACAGGCATTTTCGCACAGGTGTCGGGTGAGTTTAACCCCTTCCTCCACAGCCAAATGGCTTATCTGCTGTTGTGTATGCATACCTGTCAGTGGCTGCTAGCAGTCTGTTATAAATACACAGCAGCTGAGTTTGGCTGCCTGATCTCCATACAGGTAATTAACGAAAATAACTGAATTATTCCCTCCCATGTGTGGCTGTGACTGGATAAATGGGGCTTATGGGATTTGTTACCAATGATCAAAATAGCATACTGATGTAGCGCGATAGCGATCTATATGTGTTGTTAGAAACACAAAAGATCTTTCTTTGATGGTATGGCGAACAGTGCAGATCCTGATCAGATGGATGCACATGCCGATCTGGATCTACACTGGTCGCACAACCCATAAGTCACATTTCTCCAGTAACAGCCACACATCCGTATCTGCACTGAAAATGTTGCCAAATTTTGACAAGATTTGTGAACAATTGAGAAATAATGTTCTCTAAAAATCACATGACATCACAATTAGTCATAATATCCCAGCTTGAATATTATCTGGAGTATGCTAAAAGTATGCTAAATATAAGAAACATACATAAACTTACATATATATATTCATATAAGCCGCTGTCCAGAGTAATATTTAATCCGTAATTATGTATTTGATCAACACATTGACCATTAGGGAGACATTAACAAATACATTTTAAATTGCATTAGGAAAAACTTTATATATTTCTCCTGAAACAATTGTAGTATGTACAACTGAATTTATACGAAACACATCTAGACTATAATTATTTTATATACACTATGTACAGAATATGGCACAGATTCAATGTACATGTAGGTTGTGAAAGTGGGCATGACAGCCCTACTTACATAAGTGTACTTGGCACACAATACACCCATATACAGTATCGCGCCTGATGGACAGATATTTCTGGTGATAACGACAACGTCGCTTTGGTCCATCGAGACGTTCATGTATGTGGCCCTGAATGTTCTCTGCATCAACAAGTCCGATGTCACCGACGTCAACGCCAGATCGTTTCCGCTTGCTATATCCGCCGATAATGTCGCGCACCAATTCCAGACGGAAATCAAGATGGGCGAAGCCCTTTTTCTTTGTTGTGCGACGTGATGTGGCCTTGTAGAGTATGAATGCGTTTACAATCGCACAGTTGATCATGAACCAGTGTAGATAGCGCCACCACTTCTTAGAGTTTCGCCCGACATCGTATTTCATACGGTATTGATCATGAACATCAACACCGCCCATAAATTTGCTGTAGCTGGCTACACACAGTGGTCGCTTCAGTTATAGCACATTCTGGCCAACCCGACGTTGTGCATCGGCCACCTCTGTGGGCTCACTGAGTGTATATAGTCAGATGGTATACTAACTTTTTGTCTTTCCACACAGTGGTAGTCAAGTTGGTGTCGCCCTTTTGCATTGTTTTGTATTCACCGCGGTTCTTCACGTCTCGCGGCTTCTTCAGTTCCTTCGGGAACTGTTTACGATTTACGCAGTTCCACACGCATACAGTCCATTTCCCAACAGATTTTCCATTAGTGGCACGTCTGTAAAGTAGTTGTCGAAGTAAACATGCCGGTATGTCATGTGCAGGTTGTCGATCAACTTCGTTACAACTTTATAGCCAAGACCATGTTTAGTTTGATCATTTTGCCGTCCGAGGTATATATATCAAACCGCGACAGGTAGGCTGTGTTGGCGTCGCAGAGCATCCATATTTTAATTCCCCGCTTTATGGGCTTTGCTGGCATGTATTGGCGAAATTCAAGCCTGCCTGTATACTTCAATGGAAAGGCTATATGCTGAAGGAAACGTGCCCTGTACATGTTCAATAATAGGCCGCACCTTGTACAGTTTGTCATATCCTGGCTGACCCTTAGCCGGTTCTGTTTCGCGGTCGGAGACGTGAAAATATTGAACAAGTTTCTGATAACGGTTGCAAGTCATAATACTTTGTATTCCCTGATTAGCAATGTACACGGTTTTGGACGGACCAGTACATGTCGGCTTCAGGCAGGCTGGAAATCCCCATTAGTACATTTATGCCGACAAATGAATGGAGTTCCGATGCCGATGTCTCCGTCCAGTACTTGTCAATTACACCAGACTGCTCTATCTTCCACCGGGCATACTTGTTCGTGTTTCTGGATATAAATTAGAACATCTCTGGCTTGAATAACAGCCAAATATAATCGAGGGGAGAGGCTGTTTCCACATCAAAGCGGTCCGGTAGGGTCGCTCCAGTGGCCTGGGTGAAATCTTCTATCTGCAAAAATAAGTATATATTTCGCAAATATTTTCTCTTTACATTGCAAAGAAATAAGCTATTTTGTTTGGTGGTGGTGTCGTTTGGGGGACCATGACCATTTTCCAGCAAATGATGTTAATTCACTATTTAGAATCATTTAACAAAAGGTAACTGTAATTTTATCTATCAATTATGTATGATTGCAGATGTCCGTCAAAAGACCCCATCACCTGTTGTTTTTTAAATGTTATTTCTAATAGTAATTCATCTAATAATATCAAATTGAGCAAACGTATGCTTGTATTTTCTTCTAACAAACACTATATCAAAGAAATAAAATCGGGACGAAGTGGATTTGAGTATGGGACGAACTGAACCGTGTACGAAATTAATTTTTAAATCGGCAAAAATCGGCGATTAAACTCTCATATGCTACTATATAGTCGGAACAACTGTTTACAACAAGTATTAACAGTCTACATTCATATTTGCTCGCTAAAATAAGATAAAGTGGGGAATATTTATAAAAAAATCGCAAAAATTGTACAAACTACGATGTCGGAGAAATCGGAGACGGAGCTCCAACCGTCGGCGTTTTGGTCGACATTTTCATCGTCTGAAGCTTCACTGTCCGACGAATCTGACGATACTTCACTGACATGAATGTCTGAACCGTTCTCGGATGCATTAAAGCCTTCAAATTCGCTAAATTCATCATCACTATCGAGAAATTGGTCGCCATTGTGGTCTCCGTAAATTACGAGTTTCGTTTTCAATTTCGCGGGAACGCTAGCGTGGGTGTATTCCAAAAATAACAAATACTCGAATACCTTATTAGGAAGTCGTAGTAAAACTTATGAATGGAATTTGCATACATATAGCGATGACCGCACGATTTGTGACGCAAATGGGGGCAAATCACAACTTGAAGCGTAAGAAAATAATCTGATGTTTTTTTTGTACGTAGAACATCCGTTGTTGATATTGTGCAGTGCAAGTAGTTTTTCATAATATTTTTTTCAATTAGCGGTTGCGTATGACAGTTAAACTTTGAGTAACACAATGCATTTTGTTGTTACGGTTACTCCAAGATATCACTACCTACCACCGCATCGAGGGGGGTCTGGGGCGTGGCTAACTGTCGGAGGCAATCCCAATACATAGGCATACCCTATGTAAAAAAACATTAGTACTGTAGTACTTTACTGCAAGGTTCCCTCCAAATTCGTCTCGACTACAAGTTGACTACCTTTGTTGAATACTTTGGGATTTGTTTAAATATATTTATGAATCACATGTCATATGACCGTGCGAATTCGGTGTTTTTCACTACGGTGGCACAGAGGGGACATGGAAATATTTTTTAGTTTCGCGTGCTAACGCAATTGTCTTTACGTGCGCACGCGATAGACCGACAATGCAAATGGTGATTAAATTCCGACAATGTAGACAAGCCTGGTAAACTGGTGCACATCGTTTTATTAGCTAAGCTATTGCGTGCACACGCGATCGTAAAACATATTTCCATGTCCCCTCTGTGTCACGGTATATCATAGTATATTGAAGAGGAATGTTCAATGTTAATTCACTGGTGCTGCACTCCGCGCCAGCGTAAAATGTTTCACGCCGATATAGGCACGGTATCCTGAGGAATTTCCGTTACTGACACGCAGAAGATGCCGCATAAAATCAGTTTCGTCTGTTCTAACAATCGCAAAACAAGTCAGCGGTGTCTAGACGAAATGTTTATACAATAAATCTAAATGGAGCTGAGTGGCAGGACACCAGTGTATGTTTCGAAGTGACACATTTATTGGATTTACATTTATTGAGCATAGGCCTATTTTTCGCCAGCACATGTATAATTGCCATGTCGGTGAATCTCCAGTTAATTGCCCTCTATCATGTCTATGCGTAATCAATTCAATAGTTAACCCGTTGAACCCGACAACCCGCAGTAGCGGGGTTAGCTATAATAATTCGCGTCCGATATGTTATATACAGCTACAATTTGACCCATTCAAAAAATGTGAGCAACCGAAGTGCATACCCAAACGGTACCCGTTACATGTAGGTCAAAATTTAATAAACTGTATAGTTTATACCTTTAAACAAATAATCTTTGATATAGAACTAGTAATCTCTTTAATGTAATACATGGAAGAGAGAGTTTTGCAATCTATTATCCGGCGTGTTTGATAAGTTAGCGATATAAAACTGTCAACGCTGTATCAATAAATTATTAATAAAGAAAATACACATGCTGCAATTGGTTATTTTACTGCGTCAATGTGTTATCTGACATTTACATATATATCTTGTAAATTTGAAGGTTTCATTTCGTTATGTTGAATGTTGCAACAAGAGAAAAGATGGTTTCCATTGAGAAATGCTGTCCCTGTTCTATTATTTTTGGTTGTAACATCTGGGCAGGTTTCGTGAAACAGATAGTAAATTGTATTAATTTATCTGTCCTATTCTGAGCTGTTTGTGCGAAACGCTAAAAGAGTGAAATTGGCCGATAGCTAGTCCATGCTAAGAATTCAGAGCTCCAGATAAGCTGCGTATTTGCGTAAATACCCAATTACAATTACCAAAAACCCAATTGAAATCAGAAGTAGCGAGTATCAAACGGCAATAACAAAGTTGTGGTAACTTTATCATGCTACAGAAAACAATAAACAGACCACAAATATAGTATATTTTTCTCATTTTCCATGAAAACGCATCTTGGTATATCACTAGAATTGTCTCCAAGGAGACAATTCTAATGAAATGCCAAGACATGTTTTCATTTCGAAGCAAACTATTCAATAATTGCTGTTTGTTGATGTGTAAACAGTAGTGTGATTTTATTTTACGCAATTCAAATATTGTAATACCCAATTGCTTCAGATGTGATGGAGTGAAAATACTCAATTACTAATTCCTTATCTGGAGCCCTGTAAGATGGCTCAGATCTCAGATGTCCGAAGGTACAAAATCCCATGGCGTGTCATGAACACCGTAACGTCATTTTCAGCACCAGACCTGTGCCGGCCTACGGGGGACACGCATGTGAATGTGGAAAGTTGCAACAGCATGTATGTAAACTCAGGTATGTTTTATTTGTCATTGCTGGCCTTCTGCACAATCAGCGTGTGCTTAAAAATGATATATAAGCACTGCTCTGGTATTACCTTGGAGTCATAATTTTCGTATATGATGTCGACTATGTTGTCCTCTTTTCGATCTACGCCCCCCCCCCACCCCCCCATAATTCTTTTTGAAATATAGGTGGTAAACTGTGGACACCATATGACTTGTTCAAAGCAGTTTAGATCTATGTAAACTCCGTGCTCCGTGGCTGAACGGGGAGGGGGGGGGGGGGGCAATATAATAAGGACAATATAAACTAATACATACTTTGAATAGGATGGATTCTGGAAGTTTCGGTACTTGTTGTTGTTGTTAGTACCACGTGATCATACACCTTGTGTTTAATTAACTTACGTCACAGGATTTGAAGACAGTAGAGTTGTAGCCGATTGCTTTCGATCTCCAACTGCCAGTCCAGCGGCCTGCTGGAGTTCGGTCCCCGATCCGGGCACTGGAGTTTGACACACGCCATGTGATTTTGTACCTTCAGACATTTGCGTAATTTCATGACATACGTTTACAAAATGTACAATAATTTCCGTAAATGGCGTGAAAAGTTTAAAAAAATCACAATACATGCGGATGTACTCTGAAAATCTTGTCAACTTTTGACTTTATTTATTACGCAGATGTCCGAAGGTACAAACTCGCATGGCGTGTCTCATCTGTATTTCCCGCTTCACCACCTTGGTCTATCCATGTGTGTCATATAGCAGCTTGGTCCGCGGATATTTAAAGCATGAGAGAACACTGTGACGCTCAAGCAACACAAATACTAGCTTTGAAGCATACACATGATACAATATTGCTGTTGGAGATTAGAGTATCCTGCAAGTCAACACTGGCTGGCCCTCTCACTAACTTCTCAAAGATGTTAAGATGTATGTTCTTTGGAGACGTTATATCGCGAAATGATCGTGACGAATCCCTACCCATCTATATCTAAAAGTAACAATACAGTTGAACGTTCCCAAACGGCCACCTCTCTACAACAACCTCCTGTCTGTAACAGCCAATATTAATTTCATCCCAAATGGACAATTGTCGGTATACTTAATCTCCCTAAAACAGCCATCTCACTACCACAGCCAGTCTTCCAATGGGTGAGTGTCTTATATGTAGACACGGTAGAGGAACCGTATATACTGGGGCGGAGCAAGCATTTGAGGAACGGGGGTTGTCTAGTTGCGAAGGTAACTCTTGCAATCTACTCCCGTAGCTAGCTACGGACGGCACGGGAGTAATTGCAAGAGCTCTTCTACATGTATTCTACTTCTTCAAAATCAAATTTCTTAACCCAATATACCCATACGTCACCTAAAAATCATAGATTGGTAAAACAAAAGGTGTCAGAGGAAGACGCGGACTAAGTCTTACATATGTGGGTCAGTGTAATACGCGTAAGAGGGCTATGTCCCGTATCGAATTCGCAACCTTATTCAACTGACCCTTACATTATTGTATTCTGATTGCTTACTTAATCACTTTCAGTTATTTCTGTTGGTAGTTCGGCGTCGGGTATGAACCAATCACAGCTCTGTAAGTATACCCCATCTCCTTCCCCCTATTGCATGAGCAACTACAGTGTGGTCAGCGTGTAAGTGCAAACATGAACGAACACGACAGGTTGGTTCCAACCTGTCGTGTTCGTTCGTGTGTGTACTTATACGCTGACCCCACTGTACTATGTGTATAATTAACTTACTGCATTTGAAGAGAGCGGAGTTGTAGCCAAGTGGTTTCGATCTCCAACTGTCAGTCCAGCGACGGGATTCAGTCGCCGATCCGGGCACTGGAGTTTCTGAAATACATTTGAGACACGCCATGTGATTTTGTACCTTCGGAAATCTGCGTAATTCATGAAATACGTTTACAAAATTTACAATAATTTCCGTAAATGGCGTCAAAATTTAACAAAATTTTCACAGTACATGCGGATGTACTTTGTCAACTTTTGATTTTATTTATGAAAAATATTGTAAATTTTATAAACGTATTTAATGAAATTACGCAAATGTCGGAAGGTACAAACTCGCATGGCGTGTCTCAATTGTATTTCCCGCTTTACCACCTGTGTCTACCCATATGTGTTATATAGCGGCTTGGTCCGCGGATATTCAAAGCATGAGAGAAAATTGTGACGCTCAAGCAACACAAATACTAGCTTTGAAGCTGTTGGGGATTAGTGTATCCTGCAAGTCAACACGGACTGGCCCTCTCACTAACAGTCGAACTTTTCAAATACTTGACTGTGTCATTTGCACTTATGATAACACGATGGCTTTAATGTGACAACCAAAACATCAATATTATATTGCAACAAGTTGAGATGTTAACGATATGTTCTTTGGAGACGTAATATGGTGAAATTATCGTGAAGAATCCCTATGGGGCTATCCATATATATCTAAAAGCAATAATACAGTTGAACGTTCCCAATCGGCCACCTCTCTACAACAACCTCCAGTCTGTAACAGCCAGTATTAATTGTATCCCAAATGGACAATTGCCTCTATATTTAATCACCATACGACAGCCATCTCACTAACACGGTGAGTCTTTCTATGGGTGACTGTCTTATATGTAGACATGGTAAAGGAACCGTACACACATGTATATATATATTTCGTTTCAGCAATTGCGTCCACAGACAAACAACAAAGAAAGGCTAACATCGAAGGTTAGTTTAAGAAAGGATATGACTGTTGCCGGAAAATGTAATTTATTGCATTTGGAACCAGGACAGACCCAGCCCAATTTACAAATCCTAAATAAAAGTGCGATTGATTTCTTTCAATTGTTATGCTATTCCAATTTCAAGCGCATTTAATCGTGATAATCGCATAGCATGATCTCTATCAAAGAATGAACATGTATATAGCAAGTGTGGTAAAGTCTGGAAAAACCACCACACTTGCAATTTGTACTTGTTGATACTGATAGGGCTTACTCTCTGTTTTAGCATGTACGTTTTACTGTTATATAAACATGGCAAACAATGTGTTTGCCATGTTTATGTAACAGTAAAACACTACTATTACATTTTAGCAAAATTTAAGAATGAGGCTAATTTTCATTTTGTGAAATTTGGTCAACTATTGATTTTATTCCGAAAAAGAAAAACAGTTTTTCCATGCTAAATTTCCATAGACATCTTCACAGAGTGAAACTGTCTATGGGGAGTTAACATGGAGACATTTTCCTAAGTTCACAAATATTGTACCGACATTCAAAATATTGTTTTCTTAGTTAGATCATGTCCAAGCTATCTAGCCAGGTTTCCGTATCGAATTCCAAAAGTTTCGTGTTTCGACCTCCTCCCACAGGTTCGGCCAACTCGTTTCCCCCATGATATCCCCCTTGTTAAATTCCCATAGATAAATCATGTATTTGTCATTCAATATTTTACTTCACAATACTTTGCAGAACAAACATATATTACATATATGAGCATGGCATGAGCAATGTGTATAGTGCATAGTGCAACAAAAACAATATATGCAGCGTGTGTGGCCGCGATTGGAGGAAACATATGTTTATGGGACATTGGGAAAAAAAGATCTTAATCCGCTAACGCATCCCTGTAGTTTAATCATGGCAGATATATTATGCTGATGACATGATGGATGTGTCTATTGTCTGGATGGCTGAATAACGTAGTCCCCAATCAGGCTTTGCTGATGCGCAGGCTGATCTGGGGCTACACTGGTTAGATACATCATAAGTGATATTTCTCCAACCACATCCATACGTATAGAAACGTGAGAAAAAGGAGGGGGAGAAAAGTAAGTGATATGAGAAAAAAACACGAGTAAAAACAATAAAAAGACTGCTGAGAAGACCGAGATTGATTTCTCGGCGGAAGTGAAAGATGTATAATATAGATAGAAAAATAATGAATAAATGAATTACCAGCCCGTGACAGTTAAGTTTTACATACATGTACGATCTGCCATTACGCATGATGCAGCACCATGTCACCAGATGTTACGATTTGACATAAGGGTAAAAAAATGTTTTTTAATTTAGACGGTCCTGCTTAAACACCCACATATATATTTATATATACGTATTAGATATTAATGTGTTCCCATTTATTATTGTGTTTATCCAATTTGTCTTGTCTTTGAGCTATTATTTCTTCAATCGTGATACTATTCTTCAAGTAGTGCACACAATTATTAAAGGCCAGCTCGTCTTTTCTTATACTTACAAATTAATAGTATGTAAAAGTTGGCTGAGTTAATAATAAATTGCGTTTGTTGGACATGTGCACCTATCTCAACTATTTCAAAAGAATTTGTTTTTATTTCTGTTGGGTTTTTATTGGTTCGGTCTTCATTTTTTCCCGTTGAATGTTATATAATGTTTTATTTGTAGATGTACTACTTTTTATTTTATCGAGCAACATTTGTTTATTTTGTGCTGTGAAATATTTTTTGATTTCATTTGTTCAATCCATCGTGTCCGTATGTATCTTCTCAAATTGTAATATTTAAAAAAATCTGTATTTCTAATAGAGTATAGATCAGCAAAATACGCTATTCAATAAAACTGTTTTATCCTGAAAGATTTTCAATGTTCCTTATGCCTTTTTCATGCCAATTCTTCATCATCATCGTCCTTAATATTGCATTCAAAAATAAAAGCTCCGCCACACTTCTTTAATTGTTTTATATATATATATTCCACATAGTCGCTTAACACAACGTGTTTTTAGGTTATAAAACAGTCTATGCCAGCCATATTTATTCCACCATTTTCATAGCGAAGGTCATGTGAGCTATTGTTACCGCAATGTGTCCGTCCGTCGTCCGTCCGTGAACATTTTCAAACGTCTTCTCCTCGGTAACCATTGGGCCTATAGTCACCAAAATGCATGGTCATGCTCCTTATGTAGAGGGATTACAAATTTGTTAAAATGACTTCATTACGTAATCCAAGATGGCCGCCGTCTAAAAATAGCGCAAATTCTACAAAAATCTTCTTCTCAAGAACCGTCAACCGGATTTCGACAAAACTTGGTAGGAATGATCGATGTACAATGCTCTTCCAAAGCTGTTAAAATGGTGACCCCGGAGTCAAAAATGGGCGTGGCCCGTGGGGTCAAATTGGGGTAAAATTTTATTTTTGACCCAATATGGTCATGTCATATATCAATACGAAGGTATCAACGAGGCGATCACTCTGGTGCATTTTGTATCGGCATCGGATGGTTATATCATCCAAGATGGCCGCCGAAAGGTCAAAACGTCGTTCTTTTATTAGAGATTTCAAAATTCTTCTTCACATGAGCCGCTTGGCCCATGGTAGCCGAATTTAAAAGTTATGGTCCATGGGTAAAGCCTTTTCAGATTTGTTAAAATGAAGGTCATCGCTATTCCAAGATGGCCACCGTCTAAAAATAGCACACTTTTTTAAAAAATCTTCTTCTCAAGAACCGTTGACCGGATTTCAACGAAACTTGGTAGGAATGATCGATGTACAATGCTCTTTCAAAGTTATTAAAATGGTGTCCCCAGGGTCAAAATGGGCGTGGCCCGTGGTGTCAAATTGGGTGTCAAGGTCATTACCAAGGTCAGGAATGATCGAGACAAATTGTCTCCCCCAATTATCATATGAACCAAGTATACTTCAATTGTTATGACGTTATGGCCAATATAGCTTGATCTGACGAACGAAAAGTGGTAACAATGCAGTTGAAGTGTAAGGGATAGGCCAGAGTAGATAAGTACACGTAGTCACTTAATCACTTATAATGTACACTATATTACATGGGGAACACACAGGAATACATGATACATTGATATGCGAACATCACTGTACTGTGCATGATACTATTCAATTACTACAAGGTTGTAAGCCAATCGACTGTTATACTTTAACGCAACTTTTAAAAGCTATAGACGAATAAACTCGGTATGTGGTATCTCAATGGTCCCGTAGTGGACAATAGTATGAATGCACAAGTACTTTGATGATCGATAATCAAAGTGAAATAACATACAAGTATAACATGGCATAACGAACATTGGAGGACAAATGACAATCATCTGAGCTACGCCAGTGCTGGCGTATCTCAATAGATAGTGTAACCTCTGAGTATCAAGGTCCCAAGGTCTGCCTCACCCGCAATATGAGGTCTAGTCAACAATATGGCTATAATCCAACTTCAAGTGGATTAATCCATAAACAATATATGTAGTCTTACTACAATCCTTTAGCCATGATATGCCATGATAGGAGTATTACCATACACTATCAAAGTATACATATGTATTGCCTATGCAATATATTTCCAAAGTATGAATGTCAAAGTCAAAGCCGGATGTGGTTACATCACATGATAGTCAATAACGATAATGTTCCGGAAGCTGGTTCCCGGAAGTAAAGTTCCACAGGTAGTATTATCTCCGGAAATGGTGGACCAGATGTAAAGTTCCTATGGTATCACTCGACTGTAGCAACCCGGATGTGGTAGACCGGATGTAAGTATCCATGGTGAATCAATGGGTTGTAATACCGGAAGTGGTAGACCGGATGTAAAGTTCCGATATAATACAAAAATGGCGATTATCACGTTGGCTAAGACGCCGGGAAAAGTTTCACTTAGGTGACATTCAACTCGGTGGTAGTATAATGATATGATATGTGTGTATGGCGTTTCACTTCACTAAACTATGGCTGTGACTGTCTGCTGAACGCGAGGTAGCTATCACACACTGCTCTATACAGGCCTGTACCCGGAGCTGCTACACACACTGCGCCAGACAGACGTACGGACACTCGGACGACCCGATACTCTGCACTGACTGGGGTCTGCCCTCAAACGAGTGGACCAAAACGTCCAATGTGGCTCGCTGGAGCGTTCTCAAGAGGCTACAAAAATGAAATGAGTCTCCAATTACTGGACGAATACGCACAGACAGACAGACAGGATGCACAACTGACTAAAACGGGAATCGAACAACGGCAAATCACAGCTGAAATAAAATGTTGTAGGTACATACCAAAATCCTCCGTGTCACTGGTGAATACAGTACTAGTCTTCTGTAACCAGAAAATATGTGTCCCGCCAACACATAGCGAGACATCGCTTATATACGCACCAGTGAAACCATGCACGGAATAATGAATATGCCTACCCCTCGTTCGACATCTCACATAAATACTACAAAACCATGGCTTTTGCCATTTCACCAGTGGGTTATATTTGGCATAAATATATGTTCCCACGCCATAAATTCAACCAAACCAGTGTACAGCCCTCGTGGAATAAATACCATCCAACATGGTATACCCCACACTACCATAAATCTGCACACTATAAACCCAGATCTCATAATCCGAAATCTACTCGACTGGTCTCGACAATGCGAAGGTCGCTTCTTGGCCCCGCCAAACCCCTCCATATCGGTCCTACGGCTATACACTCAAATGAGAGTGTAGCACATACTAAACTCAAATATCGTGGTCATTTACGGAAATATCACGACACAAAACATCACCATTATGGGATCTGATATATCCGTGTTGGCCAGTACCAGGCTATGATGAAACACTAACCCGTAGCATACATAACAGGGCAGACCATGGTATGATCTGCGCTATATACTGGCTTCACCTACAGAAGGTCCCTTATATGGTGAAACACTGACACGCGGACAAACTCGGCTGGCACGGACGAGTGGACATCCGTAATACTAAAAGGTATCTTTTCCCTAGCGAAACCAGCACACGCAGTCAACGAGTTCTCTACCACACACATGCATAGTCTGTGGCAAATATGGCGTGACATCAGTAAAACATTGCTCATAAAATAGGCGTATATTTAAATCCGCAAATAGGACACGCATAAACGTATCTCCACCAATACAACATAAGCCCCCTTATTACACGCACATTGTACATGGCAAATGTACATGCTAAATCACAGGTGTGTAAACATCACAGGTGTGTGAAACCACAGGTATGTGGAATCACAGGGATGTGAAATCAATAATACGCACAACAATACAACACAGTACCACACATCACAAATATACAATTATACGGAATCCAGAATGTACAAGAATACACGTGTCACGCGACATTGGGGCCAATTTGATTTTTGCCGAATATGGTCATGTCATATATCAAATCGAAGGTATCAACAAGGCGATCACTCTGGTGCATTTATTGTCGAAATCGGATTGTTATGTCATCCAAGATGGCCGCCGAAAGGTCAAAAGGTCGTTCTTTTATTTGAGATTTCAAAATTCTTGTTCACATGAACAGCTTGGCCCATGGTAACCAAACTTAAAAGTTGTGGTCCATCATGGATGAAGCCTTTTCAGATTTGTTAAAATGGAGCTCATCGCTAATCCAAGATGGCCACCGTCAACAAATAGCATACATTCTTAAAAAATATTCGTCTCATGAACCGCTAGCTGGATTTCGACGAAACTTTGTAGGAATGATCAATGTACAATGCTCTTTCAAATTTGTTAAAATGGTGACCCTGTGGTCAAACAATGGGCGTGGCCCGTGGGGTCAAATTGGGGTCAAATTTTATTTTTGACCGAATATGGTCATGTCTATATCAAATCGTAGGTATCAAAGAGGCAATCGCTCTGGTACATTTTTTGTCGAAATTGTAAGGTCATGTCATCCAAGATGGCCGCCGAAAGGTCAATAGGTCTTTCATTTATGAGAGATTTCAAAAAATCTTCTTCACCCGAACCGCTTGGCCCATGGTGGCCAAACTTCACAGTTATGGTCCATGGGTGAAGCCTTTTCAGATGTGTTAACACGAAGGTCGTGGCTAATCCAAGATGGCTTCCATCTAAAAATAGCACAAATTCATAAAAAAATCTTCTTCTCATTAACCGCTTGCCGGATTTCGACGAAACCTGGTAAGAATGATCGATGTACAATGCTCTTTCAAAGATGTTAAAGTGGTGGCACCGTGGTCAAAAATGGGTGTGGATCGTGGGGTAAAATTGTGGTCAAATTTAATTTTTGACCAAATATGCTCATGTCATATATCAAATTGAAGGTATCGATGAGGCGATTGCTGTGGTGAAATATTTCGGATGATTATGTCATCCAAGATGGCAGACGAAACGTCAAAAGGTCATCCTTTTATGAGAGATTTTAAACAACGTCATCTCATGAACCGATTGGCCAATTGTCAGCAAACTCTACCTACATGTTCCTTAGGTTAAGCCTTTCCAAAGTTGTTGAAATTAAGTTGGCCTGAAATCCAACATGGCCGCCGTCTAAAAATAGCTCAAATTCTTAAAAAATATTTTTATCATGAACCGCCAGCAGGATTTCGACGACACTTGGTAAGAATGATCGATGTAAAATGCCCTTTCAAAGTTGTTAAAATGGTGACCCCTGGATCAAAAATGGGCTAGATATCAGATATCTATGTTTCCATTTGTTTAAACAATTTTCAAATTATGCTATCTTCTGATCAATATTGTACTTATGGATAAAATTTTGCACTATTTGAAAACTTAATTCCGAGCGTTTGAGCTTTGCCCATTCAAATATTGTATTGGGTATGTAATGTATGGACGATTGTCTTAAGGATCCTACCCTAAGAAATGTCGACCTTTTTATATTTAACAACAGTCCTGAATGTTTTGAAACTCCATCTATAATCTCTACACACTTTGTAAAGGATAGCACTGAACCTTCAGTAAGAAAAGTTGCATCAATTACGAACATAGTGTGTTTAATAATTTGATTGTATATGTTCACTCTCTTTATATTCTCATTATTTTGGATGCATTTTGATAATATTTCAATTGCTGTTATGAAAAGATATGTTGATATGGGACAGCCTTGACGTACTCTCCGCGGCATATGCTGAAATATTCTGAGAGATGACCATTGTTGCATACACAGCCTTTTGTATCCGAATGAAATAACTTGTAATCCATTTAATAAAAGCTTCTCCAGTTAAAGTATTTTAATGTTTTTTGTATTGATGTCGGTTATATAGTTACTTATCACTTACTGATATTCTACTGGTAGGCGACTCATTTCCGGTCAAAAATCGTGTTTTTTTCTCAATAATTTTAAACGTTTACATCTGACCGTGATTTTCTCACATTAACAAATACGTCGTCGCGCCTTAAATAGAATAACATAACATTCATTAGTATAGTGGGAGGTAACTACTGACAATGGGGCCCGAAAAAGGGTAATTAAAAGGCCAATTAAAATACAGGAGCAGACCCATTTTTCAGGACACTAGGATTTTCCGCGATATTAAATTTTTGTTAAGCCAAAACTGCAAAACTACAGTGAAAGTAATTAATACTGTATGGTATTGATCAAATGATAGCAATTATTGCGTGTATTACTTCGAAGATACTGTTAATTCCTTTATTCTGTACGCTTTGCCTCTTTTCAACACAAGCGCCCGATCGCGATAATCAAGTTCCAGGTCATACAGGTGTCAACAGAAGTTGGCAGGTAACAAAACAGTTCAATTTAATAGTTTCACACATTTTTCTCGGAAATCTTCACACCTGACAACTGGAAATGACCACCTTAATGACAAGGAACAAAAATCTCGTATGAAAATGCAGATTATGCGTTTACGAGGGTGTCCGGTTAAATGGGTACGGACGAAAAATTGGTCACCTACCAGTACATCGCAAATCAAACTGTTATATAATTTAAAATACCTAGGAACCCTCTTAATGCCTGAGATTGGTAGTTTAAAACTAACCACAGAATGATCCGATTTGTACCGTAAGAGACTTTACAGTTTGACCCTCTGTTTAGTAAGTTTTCCGAAACTAGACGCTAATCTAATCGGCAAAACTTGTTGGCCTAGCGTTTGAATGCCAGGTATATTTTCTCGAGTTCTGATTTTGTATTCTCCAAATATCACATACATTAAAATTGTCCATAATTGTTTTTAGTTTCAGTCGATTTTGTCTATTCGTGCCTGGGTTACCATTTTTCTTGTCCATGTCTGGTTCTAGAACTGTATTAAAATCCCCACCGACAGTGCAATTTTCCCTTTCATGTTCTTTAATGTAATCTTTCCAACTTTCCATATAGTGCAGTGTTGTTATTATTAGGTTCATATACGTTAAGTATTGTACGGTCGATTTCAGATATGCTTATTTTTGTTGAACCTGCATCCTACCTGGTATAAAATCGTTTTTGCATTGTTTATATAGCTGTAACATTTTAGCCGGTTTTGTTAAACAGACAGTAGTTGTGTTCAGTACTTGTCACAGTTCTGCTGACACTGTCATGCAATCGGTGACTTCTTACATTAACCCATTCACAAAAGATCATTGTACTCTTACACTTAAAACGCATAATGATCATGAAAGTATACACGGGGCTAATCAAAAATAATGTAATGTATGTGTCAGAAGTATGTGCGGTAAGTATGAACTTTGACGGCATTTTTAAAGTCCAGAATGAAATAGTCCATGTGTCCTTTGTGATATGATAATTGTTGATTGCGTTTCATACTTGTAGCGTTTACTTCGAAAGGCTTGTTATATATCCAAAGTTCGACACAATATGGTTGCAAAATGCCTTAGGGTAGCAGGTCAGATATCTGAGCATTTCTCCCATCAATTTCAAAATAAATGTTGATGTGTAAACTTTTCAATCAAATGCACAGCCTATGTCAGTGTACACGTCACCCATATGTAAAGCGATATTTACTCACATAGTAGCTGAGCAGACACCAGGGAAAATACACTCAGGTAACTGCTTACATGTCACTGGATTTGCTAGCTAATAACAGAGTACAGTAGTGGGTATATATATGGTATGTGTTGTGTGGTTGGCCAGGTAAGAGTGATACACTGTGCAATTTTCTGTGTATGAGGCTATCTATAATGGTGGTTCATGTTGCTAAAAACACAGGCACAAACCTGTCCAGAAAACAGACATATTTTACAGCTTGGTGTAATAGAATGGATAGGAGTCAGTTCTCCTGTCTTTTTTATATGTGATTAGCTACATTATAGCATAGGTTCTACCTCACATGTTAAGTTCTTTGTCAAACAGCAGAACAGGTGAAACTGGCTGATGGCTGTAACACACAAAGATGGCCGACTTGGCCATGTTCCGCATAGGATACAGTAAAGAGGCAGTATTCGCATAAATATAATCACATTTACGAAGCAATTACCTTTGAATCAAACGATGGTCATGTATAGAACGAGTTAATCTGTTAGCTCAACCGACTGTTAAATCTTTAACATTACATATATTTTGAGAAAGTATGCATGGGACATTCCATTTATCAATTGATGTTTTGATACTTTAGATTCTTTTTGAATGTATCAGAAAATGCAGTGTAAATATAAGCAATAAAACCATGGACTGTGTTTTATGAGATTCCATCAAATTGTGATTTAAGTTTTCTACGTGAATCGTTTTTAAAAATTTACCTTTTGTGTTATTTTCCAAGCTATTAACTTTGGAGTTGTGAATCGTCTTTCAAAATCTAACTTTTATGTTATTTTTCAAGCTATCTAACCAGGTTTCGAAGCCACTTTCCAAAACAAATTCGTTTGTGACTCACCGTCACTCCCCATGTTTGCTCCATGTTAAATTCCCATGATTATTTTCCGATTAAGTCAATATTTGATGAAATTGTATCCAATAAAAAGAAATACATGTAGATGAAAAAACGAGCACAAAAAAACATGGGCTGTTGCGTTTACTGTGGGTTCAATACATTTGGTCTGTTTAATGTTTGCGAGGAGTCAGTTCTTCGGACTCATTGCACTTTAAACATACCAAAATTAATGTATTGTGGACCCAGTAAACGCAACAGCCCATGGTTGCATTCATTAAACAAATTCTCATAAACAAGAATGCCGCCAACGGCATCTATCTCCTCGCACTGATGCTTAATTTCCATACTGAGTATTTTCGAAGTCTGTGACCTTGGGATTAGCAGGCACCACCAACTTTCTGTAGGAATATGCAGAACTAGAATGACAGACGCCCGTGACTGCATTATATCGATCGCGAGTCTTTCTGTAAAATGGTGCCAAACATGTAGAGTATTTTCTAAGTCTGTCACCTTGACCTTGGCGTTAGCGGGCACCATTTGGTTTCTGTAGAATGATGATGGGTGTTGTTACAAATGCATCAATGAAATATTGAAGCATTTCATCAAGTGAAACAGAAGTTATAATGAATTAAGCACAGCGTTAAGTTTTCGAAACAGCATTTTCTAAGTCCGTGGCCTTGACCTTGGGGTGAGCGGGCACTACACACTTTCCGTAGAATGATGCGGGACGATGTTCCAAATGCATCTATGAAATATTAAATCATTCCATGTAAGGAAACATAAGTTATTACCCCGAATGTTAAGTTTTGTGATGGACAGACGGACAACCGGACGGACGGACAGACAACTTTTGGATCCCTATATCCCCTTTTCTCTACGCGAGGGGATAAAAATAGTATATTTTAATAAAAATGTAAGGACTGTGAATAATCCGAGAAAATAACTATCTGTATGAATTGCCACCCACTTTTGAACATTAATGCCAATTTAGCTATACTTTCGGTATTTAATACATATGTTGCCATGGTAACAATTTATTAATTTGTAAATTGCTGTATAGTTTGTCACATTTGTGGCCAATTTAATAGTATACATGTATATTATTTACTTGGCCCGTTGAAGCACATTACAGTTTACATTCTTACATAGGTAACAAATCAGAATTTACAAGTACATGTATTTTATTACACTCTTGCAAATTATTTGCACGGATTTCGCTGTGAGAGAAAATCCGTAATCAACTCCTTATAAGTAATACACCGTGAAGAGAACACCCGTAATTGCGCGCCTGTTTTCTTGGAAACCATGAGCTACCATGCAAAATATTTATTTTTTATTACAGTCAAAATAAAGTTATTTGAAAATTTGGAAAGAGTCTCGACTAATCTAGAATGTTAATGTGATTGAACACATTCCAAACATGCTATAAAATATATCTGGTTCATAAAAACTGCTGCGTAATTTGGATTTCAAAAAGTTTACATGACGTCACATTTGACGTCACACAACGTAACGTCAAAATGCGGGAAAACACTTAATTGTATAACTATTCATGCGCACATCACAATTCATTGATTATAATCTCAAAAATAGACTAAATGTGTATATGTATCCGCCGTGGAAGTGTAATAAATAGGATATTCCATCGTACATGTTTGAATAGCGGAAATTATACACTAGTGTCCGTCGGCGTCCGTACAAGCAACTCGTTCGCTACGCTCACTCGTTGATTACGCGGAAGCCGACGCACACTCGTGTATTATTTCCCGCTATTCAAAATGTACGATGGAATATCCTCTATATTTTCAACATTCATTCTGACGATTTCTAATAATCCTAAATACTATGAAATAGGCACTACCTATGACGGGCGACGTTAGTGTATGAAACTAAATTTACCAATTGATAGCTTTACCATGATGTTAGTATGCTATAAACGGTACCGTAGTATATTGTAGTATTGCAGAGCTACTTCGCGCAACTACCACGGTGTTGCAACTTTAATTAAATGGTGTCATTGTCGAACTTCTCTCATTTGAACCAGTGATACAATTTAGATATTTCCTTTTCATATATAGTACATTAATAGACTAGGCAGTATATAAACTGTATTAGTACATTTACGATCATTTTAAGAAAACATAACAAGACTAAGAATCTTCAGTGATATTATTCCCAATTTTCCCAATCTCATTTGTCATTGAGCACGACTGTCACTTCGAGTGTTATACACATTTTGCCCATTTTTGGTATGAATTGTGTTAAGTTTTACATTTACTTTTGATTAACACAGTGCTGTATCAGATGTGTTTGTATCCTGGACTACAGCAACAGGTGCACTAGACGCGCACTTGCAATGTATACTTTGTTCTGGTAGTCGTGTTCCCCAATTATCCCGGATCGCTTGACTATGTCTTGTATTTTTAAGCTGACATCAGCGAAGTTAAGTGCAGCGTGGCGGCTATAGAAATTCTCCAGGTTCGTTCTTCCAGTGATGCTATTATTTTCTCGATCCCTGGTCGTCTTTGAGCACATTTTGACTATTTTTCGTATTAGTTTTGTCGTTTTTACATACATCTTCACTTCAGCTGTTGGTAAGAGGTACTTGTGTCATTGACTGTGAATACAGCACAGGCCGTAACACAACCGAACAGGCGCAATAAAACAGCAGTTGCAATGCATACTTGTTTCTGTTAGTCATGTCCACAGAGTATCATGGATCGCTTGACTTTATCTTGCAAACAAAATCACAACAGGTGCGGTTTCTATCTAATGATATTAAGAGAGATATAGTGTGGTTCTATCTAATGATGTTGAAAGGACGGACGGACGGACGGACGGACGGACGGACGTTCCAACATTTTGGGTTTATGGGGTATTTCCATTGTTTGAAGAACAATGAAAAAGCCCCTAAACAACAATAGAGTTTATGAGCTTACGGAATATTACAAAGGAATCTTTTGTTCCTAACCCCGCCCCTAAGCTCTCAAACCCCCGGACGTTGGCCCGGACGGACGTTCCAACATTTTGGGTTTATGGGGTATTTCCATTGTTTGAAGAACAAACAAAAAGCCCCTAAACAACAATAGAGTTTATGAGCTTACGGAATATTACAAAGGAATCTTTTGTTCCTAACCACGCCCCTAAGCTCTCAAACCCCTGGACGTTGGCCCGGACGGACGGACGGACGGACGTTCCAACATTTTGGGTTTATGGGGTATTTCCATTGTTTGAAGATCAAAGAAAAAGCCCCTAAACAACAATAGAGTTTATGAGCTTACGGAATATTACAAAGGAATCTTTTGTTCCTAACCACGCCCCTAAGCTCTCAAACCTCTAGACGTTGGCCCTGACGGACGGACGGACGGACGGACGGACGGGCGGGCGGGCAGGGCAGGCAGGCAGGCAGGCAGACAGGCAGGCAGGCAGTAACATAAAGCGGGCTACTTCGTCGCCCGTATGATTTCACCAAGAAATGATTACGTTTTTTGTTTTGTATGTTCGTTCATTATCTATCCAGTTGCAAATGTTATTAATCTCAACTTATTGGGCTTTTTAAGCTACATGTATATTAAACTTTTGAAGATCCTATTTCCATGACAACACATAATAAACATAAAACATGTTTTGATAACAGCATAACTATACTCGTCGTTGTATAATAACGGAGACAATAACACTTTTTTTGAAGAAATATCCACCTCTTTCTGAACAATAATGGAGGAGTATGTGTATTTCCCATAGCCCATATATTAAATGTGTCGCCATGGTAACGAATTACTATTTTGTAATGTATTGCATGTTAGGTCATAACAGATGATTCACAAGCATATTATGCAACATATTATCATGATTTTTTATAGTGTACTGTCTAATCATGCTCATATAGGTAAGAAAAAAAATGTGTTTTCTCAATTTCAATTTATTGTTGTTTTTTTTTCATATTCAATTTTGTTAATTATTGGAGATTTGTAAAAAAAAAAAAAGCAAATAAAATATACCCAAGATAAAACATTTTTGTTGTATAGTTACTTGTTCTCTATATACTGAATCCTGATAGTCACTAACCTCAACCAGCCAGTCTTTATCAATATAACTTAACTTTAAAATGGTACAAAACGGCAATTTCTAATAAAAATGCCAAGTTGAAATATATACCATATGTAGCCCAAAAATAAAGGTTCACAAAACTAGTATATTGTTTTTTAAATTGCCTTGTAAAAATATTAAATTTTTTGATAAAAAATATTTGATAAAACATGAAAAACATATGGCAACACATAATAAACACAAAATATGTTTTAATAAAAACATAAATATAATCGTTGTATAATAACAGAGACAATAACACTTTTTTTAAAGAATTACTTACCTGGAAACACTGACTAAATAAATGTAAATTGACTCGGAGATCGCAACTAGGCAATGCACTGATTTAAAGGTACATACCCACTCAGTAGGCACGTATTGATTGACATTATTATACATTTAATATCAGACGTAGATATCCACACTGATATCAGGGGCAATAACCGTGTTTCCTTAAAATGTTAACGGAAATTACTATTTATTCTCAGTATTGACGTGCAATGATCAAACTTTATAATCTGTCGAAAATATTATTTTTTCAGGTGACGCATTTAATTAGTATAAATAATTACAAAATATCGTGCCTCATTTGCATATGAAAATAGCATGAAACCACCGCGAGTCACTATCAGTAAAATAAATATTACCAAATGATTATATCTGTATAGCGAGCACTCTTAATTTTTAGAACTGGTGGAATAGTGACACACACATACACTTATTTAATATTCCTATAGAGAACATGTTGTGCCTACTTAGTGGGCATGTACCTTTAGAAGTTCACTAGTTATATTCCGGCGATATCGCTTTATTTTCCTAATATAACCCGCGCACTACCAGCAGTCCCATTTGTATTAACCTAATCAGTCACTGGTCAACTATGTGCTTTGTATGCATGGTTATTATGCTGTATAGTGGGTGAGCCAGGAGGGGTCACCATTACCACATGGGGGGGGGGGGTGGGGGCAAATTGCCACTTTATTTTCATGAAAGGTATATATCCCAGCATATCATTTCCGCATGGTAGCAATTTATAAGTCTTCGTTTAAAGTTTGTATGCCCCTATAAGTGGACCCCCCTAAGAGCAACAGTTCTGCCTGTAAAAGGACTGTTTTGCAAACGTTCACATACAACTACCGCATAATCTCATGTACACACTGTAAAACGTACTGAAAACATTGCAATTGGTATTTGTAATTTACATACAATCGAACTAAAATATTTTCATTCAAAATGCCGCCAAAATCCAAGATGGCTGCCAATACACCACTATCTTACCCCACGGCCACACTAAACCATATATAAAACTATTTTATATGACCAGTTATTGGTTTATTCGTATTGAATTATATTTTATAAGTGAAATAAAAGTTTATTACTGGATAAATTATGTATGTAAATCCAAAGTGGCCACCAACAATCACAATGTCCTTTAATTTGGCACCGTGTCACTTACATATCATCATTTAACATTTCAAAACATACATACGTACGATCATACGTACACTGTAAATGGCCATGACAATAGTAACACATACTTCGATAACTGTTTTGTGTACCAACATCCAAGATGGCCGCCAAATATCACAATATCTCATCAATTTACATCGTGGTATCTATTTGATGGCATTAAGCATTTAAAACAAGTACACAGTATTATATTGTAAAACTAAAACATCCTTGGGTAAATGCCAAGTTCACCAAATCCTAAAATGGCCGCCATAAGTTCACATTGTACCGCAGCAATTTATTAGTATGGGCTATATACTATTGGATAAGACGTTTACCGTAATGTTTATTTTTCTGTAGTGACACAATTTATAATTTGGAACTTATTATAATATACCTGAGTAAGTACGGCCTTTGTATGAAACAGGCATAGCCACTTTGTACTTTGCTTTAGGTATATTTGAATTACCAAAGCAGTAATATTACGCAGGGATGGTGAAATATTTCAAATTATACAATTACATGTTCTTCATATTAATGTTTCTGAGCTTCAACCTATAAGTTGGGCGATATGACATCCAGTATATTGCCTTACATCAACCTGTAAACGTTGTTTTGTTCCACTGACATAGACATAGTACAGACATAGCTTCATACGTACTTAATTGTTAGCGAAGTATATATACTTAAGTCTAAACTTACTCTACTCCAGCAGACCATTTTCTATTTTCACTGAGCGTGATGTTAACAACATACATGTACGTGTATCGCATACCAATACCCAGTTTTCGAATATCATAAAGCATTGTACTGTTACATTTTCATTATAAGCTGCCTGTGAAACTCATTTTAATACTGCAATAACTATGTTATTTAATCACTGGTCATGCATTCATTTACACCAGTCGATTATAATCTTAAGATATATATCTATTGAACATCCATATACGTCTTGTTGCTTAATGTGTGGGTCTGTCATTGACAGGCGCCACTGCTACATATTTCATATAACAATAGGTTTCACACTATTTCGACATTCATTTAAATCAACCACACATATGCTATAGAAACATGGATATCTACTGCGTATGTTTTCAAAAAGCCACCCACGTACAGTCCAAGGAGGCACAAAACCGTCCCTGTCGAATGTCTAGTGATCATATAGTTCGAAGAGACAGTTAATCCTGGTTACGACGACGACCGCACGGTCTCCTTAACATCTTATTATGGCGCACAGAGACATAAAGGAAATATACAGTGACGAAATAAAACGGCCAAGAAGGCAACACCATGACAGTAACTAACCGCAACACTATAGTGCAATGTGCGACAATCATTTAACAGGCCACCCATAAGTACAATGAAAGAAAGCAAATGCTACAAGAGAAGGGGCAATAGTATTAAATTGAGTAGAATTGTGAAAGTTTTCACGAGCTCTACTGGATATCATTCTACGTATTTATAAATATGTTATCATCTTATATGTTACTCTTAGAACATATTTCAACCATAAACGGACTTTATTTGCCAATAATTGATATAGTTCGTACATATTTAGTGTGGTGGGGGAATTTACGTGGGGTTTGGCCGTCATCTTGAATTTGGCGGCCATTTTGGATGAAAATGGTCAATTTGGATTTCATGTAAATTATAATTACCGGCTGTCACGTTTTCAGTGCTTTTTCGATGTGTGAATGCGAGTTTGCATTGTTGTTACTTGAATGGTCTCAAACCTGCTAATTTGTTAGTAGAACATATCTCTGTTAGGGGATCCACTTATAGGGACATACATTCTTTAAACGAAGACTTACCGATTGCTATCATGCGGAAATAATATATAGAGATACATACCTTTCAATAAAATATAGTGGCAATTTTCCCCACAAGTGGTAATGGCAACCCTGTTTTCATGGGTCTGGCTCACCCACTTGTAATGTATATATTATATATGGCTGTGTCTGAAGGAATTGGGATTATTTATTTTGGGACCATTGTAGATCCGGATCAACTTGTGCATCCGCAGTCGGATCCGGATTTGCGTTGTTCGCCATTACATAATTGACACACCTGCAGTGCTTCTACACAAGCAATATAGATCGATATCAGACTATCAGAGTACTATTATATTAGGAGCTACACTGGCCACAAATCACATAAGCCTCATTGCTCCAGTTACAGTAATATATAAGACACGCCATTGGATTGTGTACTTACGAACATGTGCGATATCTCATGAAATATATTTACAGAAACTGTGATATGTTCTGTAAATGACGTTGAAAGTTGACGACATTTTCATAGCAAATTCGGAATTATGCCATGTAAATTAATCCACTTTCGACGTCATTTACTAAAAATAAAAACTGTTCTACGGTACAAAATCACATGACATGTTTCATAAATATTTGACAGTGGACACCCGAAATATCCTGGAGATGCACACTGACCTACAGATCAGCGACACGCGGCGCTTGCGTGCCGCCAAACGGCAGCTGGCTAAGACGGGCCTGCTACTGATAGTGGGCGAGGAAGGCGACGGCACGACACGAATGGCATACGACATTATGGCCTCGTCCAACAAACGTCCGTTCCTCGTCGGTAGCACCAGTGATTACCAGTGTTGTATCGAAAATGAAGAAGGGGCAATTATCTTTGCGGATGACGTTTTTGGAAAAACCTCTTTTGAGAAACCGAGATATGACAAATGGCTTCGGTTAATGGATAGAATTATGAGCAACGTGGACAAAAGAAATATTCAGATTATCATGGTCATTAAATCAAATATAGTACAAGATTGCGAAGACTTTCTAAACGAGCACCAGGAGGCGGTTTTCAAGTTCTCCGGGTCAAACAATCGACTGACGGTAGATGAGATGAAGAACATTTTTCGACAGATATTAACTGTGTCGGAGTCACTGAAAATTACCATTTGCGACTCTGAGAAGGATGAAAACATACAATCCAGCCGAGCACAACGCCGGAAATTCATTGCCGAATCAACAATAGACGAGATAGCTCGTGTAGCGTTGCCATCAGGGTACCCAAAAGCTGTAACACGTTTCATTTCTACCAGAGACAACTTATCAAAAGGTGTAACATACTTTAGCCACCCTGACAAGGATCTGTGTTCGCTGATCGACTCCTGGAGATCATCTACGTTGCGTTCAGACCAGCAGAAATATCTCGCTCTCCAGTGTGCCTTTGTTCACGCAGGAACAGTTGACCTGAATGGCTTAGATTATCTTTCAAATCTTCTAACATCAAGTGGCGGACAGAGATACGTGTATAAGAAAAAACTGAAGAAACTAGCTGGCTGCTCCACCTATCAGAAAGAAAACCCGACAAAATGCGCTAATGAGCCACCACTATTGTGCAACATTTTGCTCACAACAGCTAAGAAAATGCAATGTGTTCACTCGTTAATTGTTGACATTCGTAGTGGCGTTAACAGTCTGAATGGTGTATATCTGAAATCCGTTGGCCATCAATACCGCATTGCCGCTGATTGTATAGAGCACGCCATAGCGTTATCATGCGGGAAAATTTTCCCCAAAGAGATAATTGAACATTGCAACAAGCTGTTCTTGTGTTCTCACATCGGACCAGATAGAACTTTCAGTGATGATAGATTTATTCCAGTCAGAATCGGCGACAAAGCCACCTGTTATGCACTTGCTAACAGAATACAGTGTGAAATAATGCAAGGAAATGTTGAATCAATGGCGAGACACATTGCTATGAGAGAACCACTGTTTGTGAAGTTTTTTTTTGATCATCTGAAAATGGAAAAAAATCTCACTTGGACTGTTCTATGCCAAGTTGACAGGCATTCACAGAGGACATTCGTTTCACACGCCTTGGATTGCTTGTTATTTGAAAATAGGAGAGGTTATCCACGTAATCTTGCTGAATGGATATTAACACATGAAACGTGGAACAAAAAGAGAAAGACCTACAACAAAGCTAAACAAATCGAGAGAGAAGTGCTTGAACATTGCTGCAAGGCTGGACTTGCAGAGAATTACTTCAACCTCGTGCAAAAACTTCCCATTCCTGTGACCACGGATTGTCTATTTAACGCAGTGGAAACAGGCACTTTTGCAATTGTGGAAGATCTTGTAGAAATTAGACCATCACCTTTCGAATATTTCCAGTTGTGCAGAGCCCTTCAACTCGCATGTTTAAAATACAGTAAAAAGCAGGACAAGGAGAGAATGGCACTGGTATCATATCTTGCAAATCACTCATCGATTGATTACAAAGTGAAAGACTTAGAATCTATAATTCACCTGGCAGGCAGAACTGGGAAATTATGCCTCATGATTATAGTGCATAAATTCAATGGCGATATGGACTTGGTAAATTCGGACAGTTTGACATGCCTCCATCTTGCAGCTATTAATAAACACGCGGGAGTAACGGCATTTGCAATAGACAAAGGCGCAAGTCAGACAAAGGGCGATCGTGATAATCAGTTACCAATTCACAAGGCAGCACAGTTTAATAACGTCAGTGTGGCACAAGAGCTCGTAATCCGAGACCGTGATATTCTGACAATGGCCGATTCAAATGGACAGCAAGCTTTGCACATTGCAGCGAAACACAACCGTGTCACAACCACGAGGTTTTTAATTGACAAGGGTGCAAACAAAGATGCGGTAGATAATTTTCAGCAAACTCCATTACACCTAGCGGCTCAGTCAAGTTATGCCGAAGTGTTGCATTTCCTTGTGCATGCTGGCGCAAATCTGCAAATGAAAGACAAAAATGGTCACAGTCCGTTACAAGTAGCATGTATTTCAAGCAACTCAAAGGCAATAAAACGACTTCTGAATGAAATGGACCAGATAGAAACAAACACATCTGAGTGCCTACAAATACTTGTGGATAATGATGATGAAAAATCATTGAAAGTATTTAGCAATGGATTTGGTGATAATTGCATGTCGACTTACGGCACCGCTCTCCTCCATCACGCGATAAAGAGACAATCGCCATTGGTAAAAGCTTTGATTGACATGGGTGCCGACGTTACACAAAGGTTAAACGAGCTTGCTCCAGTTCATGTAGCGGCGAAGCAGGGAGACGTTGATCTCTTGAAATTGTTATATGATAACGGGGCAGATGTAACGGAAGAGACTTCTACTACAAAGGATACAGTACTACACATCGCTGCGTCGGGCGGTCATGTTAAGTTCATAACAGTTATACTATCTGAGTATAATGACGGAATGGTTGAGGCGCGCAACAAACAAGGGGAAACTGCACTTCATTTGGCTGCCAGACTAGCTCACGTTGGTATATGCGATGTACTTCTTGGTAACGGTGCCAGTACGTCCGCTATGACTAAAGCTTGGAAAACACCGGCGAACCTGGCTGAAGAGTGCATGGCCAGCGAAGGATGGAACTCCCAGCGGAGATCTGAATATGAAACGGTATTGCAGATGTTATCCAACAAGAGATTCACACCGATAGCACATTTAGTATCAACAGTTTAACGATTTCACTCTGAAATAGCTAGTAGAATGGACTATTCCATTTTAATGTTCAAAGATTTGTTTTATTCACTGACCGTGGAACGGCGGTTCATGTACCCTTGTTGATACAGTGTCGTTCACTGTACATCAGTTACACTGCTATTGCTTTTCCTGCTGGGACTGTTATTATATCGGTAGTTCATTGGGTTATAGTTGTTGTCGGACATTCGTTGTATTTGTTTGATTTTTATCCCGTCAACACAGTGCGTATGTGCCGTGAAACACGGTGCCGTGAAACATTTTTGATATCCTGTCAATACGAGCTAATCACTGTGTATGCATATGTGCGGTGGCTGGGGTTGTTTCGTTTGCATTTTAAGGCCATGTATGGGTGTTGACGGGATAAATAGAACAGTAGGTTAGTGCCGTGAATGGGAAAACAATATCAGATATGGTTTCCCATTCACGGCACTAACCTACTATTCTCTATATTTGTGTAGTTCATATACTGTTGCTACATGTACCCTTTTGTGACCGGATGCGGCTGGTTAAGGTCGCAAGTGACTGAAAAACAAACTACATGTAGCTAGAACAATTCATTTTCTTAATGAAAGAAAAATAACACAAAATATCAAAGTTATCCCAATCTCAACTAACGGTTGTCTGTCCCTATCTGCTGCTGGTCCCGGCTTGCTATTAATTGGACTAACATGTGTTTTACAGACTTTAACATACCATAGTGCCGCTAATGTATTGGTGGATTTGTTCTATCTTTGACTCGTTTTGACATTCATCACACGAGCTAGATTTTATCAAGTTATTTCGTCTTCTCGCTTTCCAGTCCATCATTGCACATACTTCAAAAGTCGGCCTTATTTTGGACTTATATTTCAGACTATGTAAACTCATTGAACCAATGTTCAGACTTAGATATACTCTAACTGTACATGTCATAGGCAAATCACAATAACTAACCACTCAGATTTGGAACCATCTTATATGTCCGTAATAATAGTATATGATAAACTGAAATATATGATGGTTCTAAATCTGACATTGTGGTTTGTCTGAGTCGAATGATTCACAGTTCATGCACTAGAAAAGAATATATAAGTGTGCCATGCACAAGTTGTTTATGACAGCTTAATGACAAAATGTGCAGTACCAAGGTGTATGATCTTGTGGTACTAACAACAACAACAACAAGTACTACTGAAACTTTCCAGAACCATCTGATTCAAAGTACGTATTATTTTATATTGTCCTTATTACGTAACTGATTTTGTTGGAATAAGGCGCATCAAACGCGTCTTGTTAAGCTGCATTTGGTGGTCTCTGTATTTTCGCCCAAACATCTGTTGTTTTTGCGAAGAATCGATTTCCGTGTCTACCGACACGGAAATCGATTCGTCGCAAAAACGACATACGTCTGTGCCGAACTCCATGGACCACCAAAGGCAGCTCGTGAAGACGAGTTTGCTGCGCCATATTTCATCAAAATCAGTTGCATATTAAGGAAAATATCAAATAATACTTTCTTTGGAGTGGGCGACTTTGTTGTTGTTGTAACCACGTGATCATGCACCTTGTGTACAATACATTCAAATGATGAAAAGCTCTCCGCTTTGACAGCCACTTCTCGTCATTGCATATGCCAACATGTATCAGAGAATCAATGTACGAGGGCTGATCCAGAAGTTCGTGGACACCGTCTGTAATTAATGAACACAACGTTATAGATGGTTCAATATTTGCTCACAATCAAGTTATTTTATACGCAAATCATTTTAATACTTTTAGCAACTTTATATAAAACCGCAGATTTTGGTGTACGCTATTAAATACGGTGTGGTCTGGATATGCGGACCAGTCGCATAATTGACGACAAATCAAACTTATTATTGCGATATCCGTGTTAATATATATAGTTCTCTCAAAGAAAATTGCGCAGAACCTTGACCGACGTTTGTAACGTTCATCCAATATCATCATTGTATATTATGACGTAATTTGATGTTATGGTGTAAATTTTAGAGAGGAAACAGCGACAGCATAGTGGTTTACTGCAATACAAAATTGGCGTCATCAGAAAGTGAGAAAACAAGGAATATCATTCAATATTGTGTAAACTGTGGGATAACGCCCGTAGAAACAAAGCAAATGATGAAAATGGCATCAGAAAAGAAAAGGGTGTGACAATATCTTGTCGGTACGGACGATGTGCGGGATGGTAGACCTGTGGACGTCACCGACGAAGAAAACGTTACGCTCATAAACGCCAAACTAGACGAAGACCGGAGAATGACGTTGGGACAATTAAGTGAACAGCTAAGCTTATCATATGTAACACATATATGTAATTACAGCCTATAAAATATGAAAAATCACAGTATATAAAATCTCCGTTTTAACAGTCTGTGTTTTACAATTTGACAGATGTATACGTGCTTTTGTAAACAATGGCCAGCGGCGGGGAATCCAAATATATATTTCTCAAATCATGTTCGGTCCATGTACTATACTGTGAAAGACTACAATGACTGTGTGTGTGCAGATTATCTATTATCACTTCACTGTGGGTTGAAATAAAAATTCAGATAGTTTTCATACTAGGAATATAAAATGCAACACATGACAATAAATTCCATCCACACGTTAACGCCTCTCCTCGGCAATTGTTCTCGAAAACCTCAGAAGCCTTTTTCACAAACATTGCAAAGTATACTTATCTGACAAAGTATACTTTCAGGGAGAAATTTTCAATTCAAGGATAAATTTATGAATTTTTATTATACTGAATTTATTACATTATCACAGCCATTCACTTACTTACTTTAACGCATTCAGCCATTGTTGTTGCTGTTGTAACCACGTGATCATGCACCTTGACTATATTTGTGTTCACATTTATGCACCTATAGACAATAATAGCAATGTACATAAGTATTGCATTCCCATAAGCTGTTACCTTATATGCCACTACTATTTCTACTCAAACCTGCATATGCATGTATCTAGAAGCCACCATATTTATATTTCATATTAGAGTTTAACGCGCTGCGTGGAAAGAAAACATCGCAATGAGATCAGCTTAATTCCGAATCTGCAACGCTGGATGTGTCACAAATATAACACGAGAAAATGGATAACCCCATTCGTAAACACCTGGTTGTCTGCGCTCAAAAAGCCGCTGGATGAACAAATGACGGCAATTTTCCAAGATGGCCGCCGAACATTATTATATTGTTCTATTAAGGACTGCTAACATTCAGTCTGATCAATATTAACCTGGCAAATTGCTACAATTATAGGTACATGCCCACTCAGTAGGCTATATTATATGGAGACTGACTGTTTTGTATATTCTGTAGATATTACATTTTCTAGCAAAACAAAGATTCATTCACCATCACCCCACCTTTTGATTGACATTATTATACATGTTATATCAGACGTAAATTTCCACACTGATATCAGGGGCGATAACCATGTTTCCTTAAATGCTAACGGATATTACTATTTATTCTCTGTATATAATTTTGGTGTGCAATTATCATACTTTAAAATCTGTGGAAAATATTATTTTTTCAGGTGACGCATTTAATTAGTATAAATAATTAAAAAATACCATGCCTCATTTGCATATGAAAATAGCCTTGATACCACCGCGAGTCACCATGAGTAAAACAAATATTACTAAATGAGTATAGCTGTATAGCGGGCATTTATAATTGTTACAACTGGTGGAATAGTGACACAATTTTCACTTATTTAATTCATATAAAGAACAGTCTGTGCTTATTGAGTGGGCATGTGCTTTTAAGTCACAGTTTGAATGTAAACTTATTTAAAATACATTTAATTACATCAGATAATAACAATATATTTCAAAATAGCTGCCGAAATAATTTGGTTTCCAACATTTTTCTACGAATCGTGTGCTGTTACAAACGATTACAGACATTCATAAAGTTGAAACACATATACATTGGTTTCCTCACAAATAAATGGAAAATACAAGAGATAGTGATGCAATAATCTTTCACAATTGTCAGAAAGGGCAAACTGGCCGCCAAAATTTTCTTATTTTATTCTATTCTTTACTCTATGTAGTTGTTTTAAACACCATTTCATTTACATATTACATGTACTCATCCCAGTTCGATATACAATTCAAATCATTTGTTAAACAATACACATCCAGGTATACAATGATGTAGTTATGTTTTCAAAATTGCCGCCAAAATTATCAGATGTTCAATCAAATTGACGATGAAGCTACAGTTTTCAGTTAAACATTGTTATGTATGTAGTGTAATATTATGTTTCTTTTCAAAAGCAAATATGGATGAATGTCCATCATTTTGAGTATTGAAGAAATGTTTCAAAATGTTTCCAAAATGGATTGACTATTGACAAGGAATATACTGTTATGATTGGGCTGTCTAGTTAATGCGATTGGTAACGAGCACACTTCTCACACTTAAGCGGGCGTGATGCTCATTGGGAAAGGCAGTATGTAGTATGGTATGACGAATGGCATGGTATGCTTATTGCAAATATGCATGGCTTTCTCCCACATTAAGGATCCCAAGCATGTCTTCACATGTGCCAATAATTTAAATTAACCCTTGTTCATTAGTTGAAGCATTGGAAAAGTAAATACAATACATGGTAAAGACATATAATCCCTGTAGTCACTGGTGTAATCAGTTCGACTGTTATGTGGATTGAATCCACATATGAGTATATTTATGTACATGTATGTCGCAAAGACATTTATATTAGCTACAAACTAGGTGCAGCATGTGTATGCTAAACAGGTAACTGTAATTATGCATTTAGGTAATACATATACACATGGTACATGTATATAGAGTTTTGAGGTCATTATAATGACATTATCTGTTTTCAAATACAGAAATATATATTTCGATGACACAATTTTAAGAGCTAGCAAAATACACAACCTGTGGTACAATGCGGCATAAAACGCATTCCGCAAATCTGATTGTGACCGCCTGCGTAAATAGTTAGACAGCCATGTAGGCATGTGTTTAATTGCATAGTAAAATCCAAAATAGAGGCTATGCGATATTGTTTAGATGAACAGTTGATTAATGCATAAAATGTTATGGAGCCACGTTTTTATCCCGTCAACACAGTTCATATGTGCCGTCAAACACGGTGCCCTGAAATATTTTTGATATCCTAATCACTACTCATGAATATGTGCGGTGGCTGGGGTTATTTCTTTTATTTTTCATTGTAAAACCATTTGTAGGTGTTGACGGGATAAATAGAATAGTAGGTTAGTGCCGTGAATGGGGAAAATATATGGCGCGGCACGGAAACGGGATGGGCTCAGCAGAGCCTCGCCCATCCCGTTTCCTAAGCCTTGCCAGATATTTTTTTCCCATTCACGGCACTAACCTACTATTCTCTCTGTATCATATTGGGGACTTAACCGCAGATTGGTGGTCCTACGAGTGTGTGTAGCTACACATTGTAACACATGATCTTGTGTAATACAAATAGTTTGACTGCTGTAAATGTAAATTGATAAATTCTGGGGATTTGGGGGAAATGGGCACATCCTTTGTGTAATTGTCCTACCCATGTACGAGTTTCCATCTGGACAACCTTTTGAGCACCTCATGGTAAAAGGAGTAAACTATATGTTCATCTTGTTTCTCCACTAACAAATATGCAATATTTCAATGGGCTATGATCACACATTGAACCGGCTCTATGAAAAGATTCAAGTGGGGTCACCTAAGATGTTGTATTGCCGTCGGGAGACGAGAATAACATACAGTTATGGGTTTGTAGAAGGGTAAGTTCTCTGTATGAAATTATGAAACTATTAAAATGACATCGTACACCGTATTTCTTGTATTTTACTACAGCATTGTTCAATTGAGCATGGATCACACTTAGAAATATGAAAGTAGCTATCATTGGTACAAGTCAACAGTATTAATGTTTATTTCATCAAGGCATGAGCTGACTGACTGACTGATTCTAGCCAATGATATTACATAAACATGTGAAAGCACACTATCATATTACGTAGAAAGTCAATATTTTGTGACATGTCTTATGTACTATAAGTCTAAATTGCCATGATCATATGAATATTGTTGTAGACACACATGTAGTGCATTATCATCTATTATCTTGGGAGGGAATATTTGACAAGACACTTTCTTGCCTGATTCACCATAACCTTTAATTCAATTAAAGGTTAACCTTAAAATAAAAGGTGACCACTTAAAGGTAGACCTTACTTATTCAAGGTCAATATTAAAGGTACCTGAATCACCGAACTGTATAAAAGCTTAGATTTCCCGATCCAAGGGAGAGTGCCTGTATTTGATTTTAAGAGCACCCCGTGTCCCACGGAGAGTGCCTATTTTTGATTTTAAGAGCCTCCGTTTCGGCTACTTTTGGATAAATTATGTAACTGTTTTAGTTTCGGAATTAAAGTGATCAAAATTCAAGGATGGAAGTATTAGCTGTCAAGGAAATTGCAACTGTTAATTGTTTTAAGTTGTGCGTGTTTTGTTATTGTATCGCGCCAGCGGAAATGTGGAATTTGTTTTTCTGCATTACTTAATGTGAGTCTTGCAATCTTATTATTTACGGTATTAACCACATTAAACAGTGTACTCCCGAACAAACGACTTCTCTACAATTTGAGTTTCCAAGTGGTATGACTACAATAATTATATAGAGGATATTCCATTGTACATTTTGAATAGCGGGAAATAATACACGAATGTGCGTCGGCTTCCGCGTAAGCAACGAGTGAGCGTAACGAAGGAGTTGCTTGTACGGACACGAGTGTATTATTTCCACTATTCAAACATGTACGATGGAATATCCTATTTATTACTCTCCCACGGCGGATATATATGCACATTTAGTCTATTTTGTAGATTAAAATCAATGAATTATGATGTGCGCATGAATAGTTACACAATGGCGTGTTTTCCCGCGTTTTGACGTTACGTTGTGTGACATCAAATGTGACGTCATGTCAACTTTTTGAAATCCAAATTACGCAGCTGTTTCTATGAAGCAGATATATTTGATTGCATGTTTGGAATGTGTTCAATCGCATTAACATTCTAGATTAGTCGAAACCCTTTCCAAGTTTTCAAATAACTTTATTTTGACAGTAATAAAAAGTAAACAGTGTACATGGTAGCTCATGGTTTCCAAGAAAACAGGCGCGCAATTACGAGTGTTCTCTTCACGGTGTATTATTTGTGAGGAGTTGATTACGGGCTTTCTCTCACAGCGAAGCCCATGCAAATAACTCGCAAGAGTGTAATAAAACAGATTCTTTTATCTGACGTTGCGACAGACAATTATGATCTGTGGTGGCAGAAGATTATAATATCCTGAGTGGAATCGGCAACTGACGTATTTCGTGTTCTAATTGACCGAAAGGTTTTCGTGGCAGCGTAAACGGGTTCAGTTATGACAAAAGGGAACTAACGGCGAAACAGTTCAGTCCATCAAACGGCCACGCAACAGATTTCTAAAAAACTGCAAAAATCTCATACATGAATATATATGTGCTACACATATTCATTCAGCATGGTATATTTCCCATATCCAATGAAAACATAAGTATGTATTCGGCCAATATAAAGCTCGTTACCTGGGGGCCGTTTCACTAAACTTCGTACCACTAAAATGTTCGTACATGTAACTGCAAACTTATGATAGTCTGTAAATTTCACAATAACATTGTTTTCTTGTAAACAATTATTGGATTGGCATTTATTAAGCATAAGCTGCATATGCAGCCTATGATCAGTAAATGTAAATCCATCCATTGTGATTTCCGGACGATCCTAAATTGTTCCTTACAAACATTTTAGTCGTACGAAGTTTAGTGAAACGGGCCCCTGCTAGATTTCTGGTTTATGTACCTGTGCGCGGCATAAGCTGTACGCATACTTACTGTAGAATGTATTCATGATACATTGACACGTGTATAAAGCCATGTTATGTGCAAGAAATACCACATTGGAATGTTTGTACGTTTGGAGTTGTCTCCATTTCGCAGAATGTTCAGCTTTTTGATAGTCGTAAACCGTTTGGAATGTGTCAATGATAAACAATACTTGCGTACGCCAAGGCATGCAGCATAATGTACTGTACTAGTACGTCCATTAGATCTGCATCTGTTAACAACAGTCATGCCAGTGGGGGCATTCGCATCAATTGTGCACAATTTCTTCGGAGGTTGTCCGAGAAACACGGATACATTTGTTTTTATAACTCACAGCTGTGTAGTACAATCTGAATTGACCAATAAATGCTGGGTGTCACGCAGGGAATCTTACACATACTGTAAGCCGCACTGCATATAGAACAATCGGTATGTAAGTCGCCCTCAGGTGACAGCCAGAGAATGTGGGTTAAATACAGCATATAAGTGACACTGAGTAACGACAGGAACATAACAAATGGATGTGATAATGTAATAAATTCAATATAATAAAAAATAACAAAGTTATCCTTAAATTGAAAATTTCTCCTTCAAAGTGTACTTAGCAAGATAAGTATATTTTGCAATGTTTGTGAAATATGCTACTGAGCTGTCGAGTTTCGCGGTGCATGTCTATTTCAACGCATTCCGAAAGCACGTTATCTATATGCATCAGTAGGCTATTTCACAAAATTTCCAAGTACACTTTGAAGAAGAAATTTTAAATTTAAGGATAAATGTATTAATTTTAATTATGCTGAATTTATTACATTTTGGCTGTGATAATGTAATACATTCAGTATAATAATTCTGCATACGCTTAATATAATCATCAAATATATGCAGTCGTTTGTTCTATATGAAATAATGCATCTCGGGAATAATAGACGATTACTCCCTCAAAGTATACTTAGCTTAGAATGTCGGTGAAATCGGCTACCGATGTGCATCCCACCTTTCACATACTAGTCAATGATGCATGGCAAATATGAAAATCTTCCATGAACGGAAATTACAATTAATCTACCAAATGTTAGCAAACAAGACACTTAGGTTTATAACACAACAAGGATGTAAATGACATTGCCTTTGGTGTGAAGGTGGTGTGGGCATTTTGCAAATCATTTTAAAGAATGATGTTGCATGAAGGATAACAGAAATTAAAAGAAAATTACGATTTTGTATCAGTAACGGTTTCGTTTATATCAGAACAAAGACATTTAAGTTAATGAAATTTCCTTGAGTTGACGGTGGGGTGGGATTTTGTGCAAAAAGAAGCATGATCGTGTTAGGAAGCTATCATCCAAATATGAAAACATTTCATGAAGGGTAAGAGAAATTAGAAACAAATTACGAAATGTTAATTTATCAAAGAACAATGCATGAGTGAATGACCTTCACCTTGGGGCAAGATGGGTTAGGAATTTTCTGCAGAATTATGCAGGATGATGTCAGGAAGACATCAACCAAATATTAAAACATTCCATGCATGATTGGTTAGAGAAATGAGAAGAAATGTTAAGTTTATAAACTAACAAAGACCTCAGTGAATGTTTGTTTGTTTGTTTATTAGTGTTTAACGGCCTATCAACAGCTAAGGTCATGTAAGGCCGGACAAACGGGTTCAATCCCGTTTTAACCTGCTGCATTGGGGGGAAAATCCCAAAATCAGAATGGAATATTTACATCGAGAACAAATATATTCAGCCCTGAAATTAGAATAACCTGACCTGGTGCCAGGTCCATACCACACCAAGTCACTTGGCCGCTTCCCCTAACATATGATTACGAATATCGTAATACTCACATAAGGGGTATAACCAGATTCAACTGTCACGTATGTGAGGGCCAAACCAGGTCTCCAGTCGGGATTCCGGTAAGGATGAACCCCGATCGTTAAATTACCCATCGCGTGCTCGCACCTGCCACCCACCCTGAGTGAATGATAATAATCAGGGGGCCTGTTTCACTAAACTTCGTACGACTAAAATGTTCGTCAGCGCAAATTTATGAACGTCTGGAAATTTCAATTGATGGATTTACATTTATTGAGCATAGGCTGCAGCCTATGCTCAATAAATGCAAACCCAATAATTGTTTCAAGAAAACATTGTTAATGCGATATTTACAGACAATCATAATTTTGCACTTACGAACATTTTAGTCTTACCCACAGGTAATCAACTGGTCCCAATTGAAGATGCAAGTACCCAAAAGCATTAAAAATGTGTGGTACCTTTATCATGCTGCAGAAAACAATAAACAGACCACATATCAAGCATATTTTTCTTATTTTCCATGAAAAAACATCTTGGTATTTCATTAGAAGGAGACAATTCTTATGAAATGCCGAGACATGTTTTCATTTCGAAGCAAACTATTCAATAATTTCTGTTTGTTGATGTGTAAACAGTTAGTCTGTAGTGTGATTTTATTTTACCCAATTAAGATTTTGAAATACCCAATTGCTTCAGAAATGATGGAATGACAATACTCAATTACTAATTCCTTATCTGGAGTTCTGCATTTCTTTTGTTCATGTAGATGCCGTGAAGTCTGATGTGTTCGGGGATAACTGCATGAAGAGCAATACCAGAAGCTGTGGGCAAAAGCGAGGTCATTCATCTGGACATGCTATAATAATATGCACGGGTTCAAGGATGGCGGATCAAACTGAGACAGACAACATGAGCCTTCCTAGAAATATAATTGCTATCCCGCTCCATCATGATAATTGTCTGGCTTTCTTATATCAGTGTACATGGGATACTTCAATACAAATGATATTCATCGTCTAGTGTGTTACATAAAGTGCATTGTCTGTCCATCTGCCCGACTCAATTTCCAACCGGCGGGATGAAGCCTTGAATCGGGCAATTGCAGTTCTAAACTTCGTAACTGTTATATCCCTTAGATAAAATTGTAATTTCAATTCACATACATTTTCTATAAAAGACTGCTCTAGTGGAGTCGTTAATACGAGACTGTCATTGTTAAATGTACCATAGGCGTTGTTTAAAGACAGTTAGAAACAACTCAATATTTAACCACACATGGTAAAAACCATTATTCTCGAGAAAAGATTTTATTAATTTATTTTTCTGCATAAGTTCTGGGTAAGTAATATATCAGTCATCATCATGTTGTATATTTGTTTAATCCATTTATTTTTCTGGCGACTGAATTATTTTGAACCGATATTTATTTATATGTACATGCATTTTAATAAAGAGCGGTATACGACTAATTATACAAATTCATGTTGTGTAGTGTTCTTTACTCCCAACAAACGCATTTGCAAAACTGTAAGTGCACTTTTTCTATTTGATCTCCTGTTGCAAAACCCCATATTTCGGAGCGGTAGTTTAATAATGAACTATTAAGTTTATCGAATAAATGCAACCTATGAAGTGGTGTTATATTTGTAAACTTATACAAATATTTATTTAGATTAAAGATCGCTTTTTTTGTGCTTGTCCAGCTAGTAGTGAGTGTGTTTCGTTAAAGGAACCAGCAGGCATGAAAACCATTCAAAGGTATCTAAATTTATTCACGATTTCTATATTTTCTCCGTAAATTAAAAGTTAATGTCAGAAAAAGTAAAATACTCATATTTAGGAAAAGCGGTATGCTTCCGAGAAATTTACTCTTTAATAGGAAATTCAAAGCATTTTGCATACCTTTTCCTGAATGTGCAAAAATAACGATGTCATCTTCATATAACAATATAAATAACTTTAACATACCAATAGCTATGCCTTCTATACCGGTACCGTTAGTTTCGAATTCTGCTTCCATATCGTTTATGAACATACTAAATAAAAACGGTGACAAACAATCGCCTTGTCTCACGCCCAAAAAACAATTCGTCGCTTAACATGTTATTACACCTAACCATAGAGTTCACGTTCGAATACATATGCATATACATGTATGTGATTACATTTAATAGCTTTCCTCTGACACCTAATGTTATCAATTTTAGCCCATAGGTTATGCCTAACAACATGTTAATCCAACGCGTTTGAAAAAAATCGAAAAAAGCAAAGTACACTCGCTTCCCCTTTCAGCCGGGCGCAGTATATTGCATCGTCACTATTCAGTAGGCCTCACTATATTAACTTACTTTTCTTCCCTTGATATCCACATTTCCTTCTGTGTATGTCTATTCCAGCAACGTGTCCGGACAGTATTCGTCATAACTGCCAACATGCATTTTGTCTTGTGTTTTTTTATGCATTTATTTCAGCCACTGTAGTATAGTTCGAAGACCCTTTCGCTCACTGATCCGTCTCGGGTCTGCATTAAGTATGCAATACACGCGTAGGTACCATCCGCTTATACGGTCGAATCAAAGTTTATCATTATGATTTCGTCGGTCACGTGACCATAGTCACCCGTCGTTCAACCGTATTAGGCGGATGCAACTACCGTGTGCGAAGCAGATTCCCTCTAGGCTCCACGCTATTCTATTTTCATACTTGTTCTCGAATGCATACATGCATCTTACTCTCGTCTGTTAGAACCAATGCCAACTTGGCACACGTGTCTAAACAGGCCAACGTATGTCCTATATTTAAGGCTGGTGATACCTCTCTCAGTTCGAATAATCGCCCCATATCCTTGCTCAATACTATTAGTAAAGTTCTTGAAAGGGCAGTTTTTAAATATTTGTAGAATCACTTTAAAGACAACAATATAGTAACACACTTACAGTCTGGATTCGTACCTGGAGATTCAACTGTAAACCAACTGACCTTCCTTTATAATACATTATGTCGTGCATTAGATGATGGAAAAGTCCGGGTTGTATTTTTTGTGATATCTGAAAAGCATTTGACCGTGTCTGGCATACCGGTCTGCTTATGAAATTAACGGCGGCAGGTGTTACTAATAAAGTACATGACTGGTTCGCCAGCTACCTTAGTAATCGGAAGCAAAGGGTTGTGCTGTCAGGAGTCTACTCTAACTGGAACCACATTAGAGCTGATGTCCCACAAGGTTCTATCCTCGGACCATTGTTATTTTTCCTATATACATAAATGATAAGGGCATAAGCTCCAATATACGCCTCTTCACTGATGACACCAGCTTTTACCGTACTTTAGACACTCCAGAAACTGCTATTGGGACCATTAATTCCGATGTTAAAACTATTACCAATTGGTCTAATAAATGGCTTGTAACATTTAATCCTAAGCAGACAGAATCACTACATATATCACGGAAACGTAACAGACCAGCACATTCCCCAATATTGATGAATAATGTTAATGTTTCAGAAGTTGAGAGCCACAAACACCTAGGTATATACTTTAACAATAAAGGAACATGGCATCAACATATATAATATATAACAGGGAAAACATGGCGTAGAATATACATTATGAGAAAACTAAAATATATACTAGATAGAAAATGTCTTGAAATAATGTACCTTTCCTTTATTAGACCTCTGCTAGAATATGCTGATATCGTATGGGATAATTGTACTCAATATGAGAAAGATGGATGGGAAAAAATCCAAATTGAAGCTGCCCGTATAGCTACAGATGCAACTCGGCTAATCTCAATCGATTCATTATATGCTGAAATTTGCTGGGAAACATAGGAAAATAGACGACATTCACGTTTTTTTCACAAAATGAAAAACGGTATTTCATCTAATTATCTTGTGGATATCCTTCCGTGTGAAACAGACACTACTCGTTACAATTTAAGAAATGCTGACAACCTACAGACCATACGATCCTGAACAACTCTCTATTATAATTCATTTCTTCCCTCTTCAGTCCGAGACTGGAACTCTATGCCAGAAAACACACGGAATGCTCCGTCACTCAGTTGTTTTAAAACCAAAATAAAAAGAATCACAGACAAGGTTCCAAGTTATTATTACTGTTATCAACGGCATACATGTATTCAAGTAATACATACACGACAATGCAGTGCTCTTAACTATGACCTATATTGCAACACTATTGTTGAATCACCAAATTGTATCTGTGGTCAAGTTGAAGATGCCACTCACTACTTTTTCTCTTGTCCAAGACATGCACTACATAGAAACCAACTAATTGATGATATACAAGCTTATTGTCAACCGACCCTCCATACTATTATCTATGATAATATACAACTGGACGATCCTACTAACGAAACAATATTTACAGCTGTAAGAATGTACATAGATAATACAAGTCGCTTTTAAATGGTACGGTGGAACCTCTGTAAGCCGGACACCTTGTAAATGACTGTGTGGGTAATTCTGGTGGGTTTTATTTGTATTTATCTCTGATGGTACAGTCTGTTCGTGATTGCAAGGCATGAAAAGAGGTGTTGGAGTGGTCATATGACTGATTTACAGTGGATCATCTCTATGCCGAACGCCCTGAGGACGTCCCAATGTGTCCGGTTTGGAGGGGTTCCACTGTGTCTGCTTGTGTACATCATCATGACAACCAAGACTTAATGTGGGCGTGGGTTGCTTGGTGTGCAAACATATTTTTTTTCTTGAACTGCTGCAGTGGTTTTTTGTCTCTATTTTTGTTTTATAATAACGAACTATAATAGTTGTCTTTCCTTTTTTTGTTAAAATTTGTTAATGCATGTATATTTACATATTGTCATTTATAATACATCTACCGGGTATCGCAGGAAGCAGAAACTATGAGCATAAAGCAAGAATAAAATCCCATTTTATGCTATTGGCAGTACTAATTATGTTTGTTATGTCCTGGTTCTTGCAGCCTGTGATACCAAGTTACATGTCAGGGAAAGGATTTATATAAGCTTGCTTTCAATCCAATCCCATTTGTACAATTCTGTACATACTACGATTGAAGCCTTACTTGTAAATAATATACAAATAAAATATGATTAAACCAAAGTACATGTACATGTATAATTTCTTTCCTGTATTACTCGTATATAATTACTCCATGTAATACAAAAACATATAGTCTCTCGTTTATATATCCCTTTTCGGAACCCAGCTTGAGTTTCAACGTAAACGTGATAATTATCTGCCCACGCAGATAAAAGGGCAGCCGACTGAGACAGCATCTTCTCCCCATAGTGAGTTACTTACCGTGAGATACTTCTCCGCCAAATTGAAATTCGTCCCCGAATTCTATATTTAATTCGTATCTGAATTCCATATTTTTGGTACAATTTGGGCAGTATTTATCAGTCACGGCCCCACGTTGGGCGCCAAGTGTCACAGGGCGAGAAAAAAATCATATCCTACACAAGGCTCGAACCGGGGACATCTGGATTACCGTACCATCTAACCGACTGAGCTAGCGGGGCACGAATACACATATTTTCCCCATAGTGAGTTACGTACCGTGACATTTAGAACAGGCTGTGACCGTGAAAGAAGAAGGACGCAAAATTTGGGGGAGCTCGTTTTTAAAGTTTAATTATTACTGTTTTAATAGAGTAGAATTATTGTAGTCACTTGCAAATCATCACCAGATAAACTGTACATATCAGAAACTGTAAATATGTTAATTGCAGGATTTGTGAGATGAAATTAGCAAGAAAATTTGTCTCCAGTTTTTGCCGGCACGATTAAAATAGGTCACCCGATAACGGCAGCCATGACAGTTAAAATCTGAATTGAAGAAAAATAACATGTAACCTATTGTTCTGCAATTATATTCTTATTATCACACATGACAGGGCTGTGTAACTCACCATACTCACTTTGAGCGTTTTTAATGAAGAATAATTTATTTTTTCTTCAAATATTCATCTACATAAATCTTGCTACCACATATGAACTGGACTGTGTAACCCTCCTCTTCTATAGTGTGTAAGCCATTGATGAATTATATTGACAGGGCTGTGTAACCCAACTCGCTTATTCTGTGTGCTTTATTGAATAAATAATTCAAAATCTTGCTACCACACATAATGATGAACTGGGCTGTGTAACCCACATTTCCCATGCGCTATTGATGAATTACATGGACAGGGCTGTGTAACCCACCTCGCTTATTCTGTGTGCTTTATTGAGTTGATGCGATATCGGCAAGAAGACGTGTGGAATTGTCCTCTACCCAGTAGGGCTGGAACAAGTACTCGAGAACCCGGGTCCCGTGTGGGGTAATGTATTTGGACATAACATTAAGTTCTTTAAATATTCATTTATATGGGTTTTATAAACGAACTCTTACCTGCCAGGCGCTGCATATCATTGTTCCCCCACCTCGGTAACTTAACTCCAGGTCGCACAGATTGCATTTTGTTTTTTGTTTTTCTTGAATTGAAGAAAAGTATTGCCAAACTTGGCTTTTATTTGTGTTACTGGCCATAATGATGTCCGGAGGTCATGGGACAAAGGAAACACAACTCTAATGGAAGTAGTATGTATTTTATTCCAAGGGAAATAATTGAACACCGGGTACTAGGGTACTCGCGGGTAATAGGGTCCCGGGTACCCGGGTCCAAAATGACTACCCGTCCCAGCTCTACTACCCAGTGTTCACTACCAAGTTAACCACACATATCTCAAATTAGAAGAATTGAAATCTTATCTTAAATATTGATACAATACTAATAGTATTATTTTTACAACTTTAAATGCGTGCCTCCGGTTTTAACTATACTATTAATATTTGAGCCACGAACGAATATGCAAACTTTAGTGAGTCTACAGCTGATATTATTAAATGTGGTGAATGTTTTAAGCAACTACAATAACTGTAGTTGAGCAACCATTTTATCATTTATGCTTGCATATTAGCAACCTTAATCATAAACAAGTTTTAGTCAACCACAATAACTGTAGTTGAGAAACCATCTTATCTCTATTTTATTTATCTTAACAAACCATTGTTTTTATAACCACCTGCTATGAACAGGTCTGATATATTTTACATAGTAATATTGTAATATTCTATCTCGCCGGATCATCTTATCATATATTACCCTCAATATGGCCTCTGGAAATAAACCGGATACAAATGTATCAGTACGAGCTAGGCGTAGTGTTACTAATACACCTCTAGGATGTGAATCAACACTGGATCAGGTAGTACAATCAGAAGTGGTCAAGAACTACTCTCTCAACAAATTTCGTGCCTTAAACAAAAAGCATCTAACATGTAGTGCAGTTGATATTCATTATGAACTGAAATCTGGAATAAATATTGTTATTAATTTCAGTACAGCAGCATACGAATTTAGCAAATCTGTACTGCTAGACCTTCTTGAATCTGATGAACAGTATTCTCTTGTTCATGAAAACAGTCTAGATTGCAATCAACACATAGTCGAACATCGAATAAAAGCATTCAATAAACGACAAGATGGTACGGCTGGGAAATTTCTGAATTTCACAATTAACGATTATAACACCACGTCCAGTATACTGGTGAATGGTAGAAATGTGACGAACTTCGTTGATGATATATTTGACACAATGTGTAATTGGATTAGGCGTAATTGTAAACAGCTATCAGTGATCAGTTGAGGTGGCAATCGACAAGGTTAGCTCCTCCATTACTGTACAAACTCTACCGATACACGATATCAACAATAATCCGGAGCGATAGACACTAATATATTACCTCTAACATTCAGTACTGTTGACGAAACAGAAACACGCGACTTGGCTGATAACTCGTACACATGCCCAGTGTGTGATCACACCGCCGGGAACAATACAATAGCATTTGAAGAATGTGATGAGTGGTACCATCTTGAATGTATTGGACTATCCAATAAGGATGCAAGTCAAATTGGTGTAGAGACACCGTTCATTTGCAATGTCTGCAATGACAACCTCTTATATGAGCAGCCCATTGTAAAGTCTAGTCGTGTATCACTACCATATACTATGACCGACAGTATACATAGCGAAGTCAGTCAAAACACTCTTTCCAAAACAGCTGTTCCTCCACACAATACAACTGAGACGGTCTTTTCTCAGGAACCCAATGCTAACACTAATGCCCAACGCATATATAACCGCATAACTGTATCCGCTCAAACTTCAACCTATAATGATGATATAAACTCTACGTATGTTAAGCAAACTGCAGATACCCCTGCAAACTCTAGTCTATGATCCAAGTTCACAGCAAACATACTACCAACCACTAGCTTATCTCAGAAGCCCACTATATTACACACAACACCCACTAGTATATGTAACGGACCACGGGTCACACCATGTACGGTAGCTACATCCATGTCAAATGGAGGTGAAGCACAAGCATCAAATTCTGCTAGAAAAACTAATGAACAATCTAAACAAAATCCGGTGAATACGATCTTGTCGTATACGGGAACCCCGGACCTCCCCAGATCCAAAAAACAAACCTCTAAAGCTAATAAAAACAAATTGTTGTCCAGTATCTCTAAAAAACGTACATCCTGGACTTGGAAAACAAAATAAAGCAGCTACAGACCACGGTTGACATTCTAAACCGACACCCTGATACAAAGCCTCGGAATACTACTATACATGCCCCAGTGGCTGATATAAACACTAAGGGTGATTTTGAACAAAAACTCAATATTCAGTGCTTACAACTCCTTGAAAACCAGGTCATGCAGAATATGTGTATCACAACGGCTATGCATACTCAACTGGCCCTGTCACTAAACCGAGATAAGAACAATAACAGCTCGAATATTGCCCCGCCGCCGCAACATCCTATGTTTAATCAACCATACCTGGCTGCCAACCCACATGCGTACGCAAATGCCTGCCAGTATCCTCCAGTACCCATGAATCCATTTCCTTACCAACCTGTTTAGAACGGGGTGTTCGGTCAGCACCCCAGCCGTACCCCACGGCGCCCATCACAAGTCGTAGCTATAACGCTAGTGTATAATCTAATCACAATGACCGGCGGTCACACAGACCAGCCATTCACCATGGCAGCTCCATCCACTCAACTGAAAACAACGTAAACTCCCATATACAGTATCGCAGTGATCAGAGCGGATACACTGGTACACACTCAATCACTGCTGTTCAGATGACAACCATACATGCACAAGATAAAATTGATATAACACGCTCGAGTTACTGCAGTGTAATTGAAGATAGAATGCCAGAGACACCCGAAAGGGAATGCTCAGCCAATGATAGCGACTCGCACGAACTAAATACTACATTAAGTAAACATGTGCAACAAAAAAAGAAACCAGATGAAGTCATAACTGAAACGCTCATCACTCCAAATGAAGATAGTAGTATAAATACTGAGGCAACACATAATGGTACTGCCAGGACAATACCACATAGTAATCATCCATATAACCCTAGTAAACGGACTACTGAGCATGAACATTCGCCGTCTTGTTTATGCATTCCCGGCCTGAAACACATACCGCCGGAAGCAAGCAATATTCTGGTAGAAACATCGAGGAGAACCTGAGAATTGCTACCTGTAATATAGAGGGCTGGAAAACCAACGCCAGTTACCTCCAAACGCTAGTAACTGAGGACTCTATACTATATGTACAGGCACATTTTCTCTGGGACTTCGAAATACATGAAATCGATAAAATACTTCCTAACACGGATAACATACGCGCTGTCACGATACCAGTAACCCGATATCAGCGTTTAACTTACCAAAAGGTGGAGCCGGTGTATCCATAATATGGCCCAAATGAATGTCAAACCTGATCCAAAAGCTCGATGTTGGGAATGAACGTATAGTAGCCGTGACAATATCTGCCACAACAAACCTTTGCATCAATAATGCATATTTACCTACCCACAGCCAGTCTGAAAAATCGCATGAATACTTAGTCTATCTTGAGTGTTTAGATATAATCCATAATATTATACAGCAATATGAATATTCACACGAGATTATCATATGTGGTGATCTAAACGGTACGCTTCTCCGGGCTAGAAACTATAACAAGCACGATAGACTCCTACAGAGTTTTGCATGTGAACATAATCTTTATGTTCCAATATGTAGTGACAAACCTACATTCATACACCATAACGGTATGTCTCAGTCGCAGATAGACTATATTCTATGCCGGAATAAGTAGTTAGTCATAAGCTATGAGATCCTCGATACTGACCCTATAAACCTTACAGCCGATGTACCTGTACGTGCTGAGCTCAATGTGCATACCACATCTGATCATCGCAATAAAAACAGAAAACAAAGTAAACCGCCGCTCGAAAATAGCAGTGGGAAAACGCAAACTCCGAACAATTCTGCTCAATACTAGAAACCTCACTATCTGATCGCTTCCGTGATAGGTACAGCCCGTCAATTAAGACTCAGATGATCATAGACTGCCTACAAAAATACACATCCGCAGCAGTACCGTCAAAGCTGATTGCCCCAAAAGGCCCTAAATGGAAGATGGCGCCAACAGTCAAAATAATCCAGAACCAATGTAGATTAATTCGTTCCACATGGCTGAAAGCTTGGAAACCCGACTCCGGGGGTGGGGGGGGGGGGGGAGTTATATACCTTCAGAAACAACACTCTAAGAAACTACTGCATCAGCAAGTTAGACAAGAAAAATGCCTCGAACGAAAGGACTTTTATAATCAGATAATGTCTAACCCAAACTCGAAATTGTTCTACCGTCTCATCTCGAGAAATAAACCAATATCTTCGGGAACAGCCTGTGTCACCCACAATGGAGACGACCATTTTAAGCCTGGTAAACAGCGCGAGGGTGCTTTGTGGCGTATTATGAAGACCTATCAGTACCAAAAGACAATAACTATGATGACCATTATCAATCGTTATGCCATATTAGACACGATATCATGAACGTGATATATTCAGACGAAGCACCATCTATGAACCCTGTTAGCCCTCCTGAAGTGGAACAGGCCATAACTAAACTGAACACAGGTAAAACAGCCGACGAATTTAACATATCATCTGAACACTTCAAGACAGGAAAACAAGTGCTGGTGCCATATTTATGTGATACATTCACTAACATTCTCAGTAACCGTACAATTCCTGCCGCATTTAAGAGCGGCACCCAGACCTCCGTATTAAAGAAACGCAAGGACCCCACAAAGATCGATAACTACCGTGGTATCACCGTAACTGCCGTTATAGGAAAAGTGTTTGAATACGTGCTATTAGGCAGACTAAAAACTAACAAAAGTAGTTTACAATACGGTTTCACAAAAGGCCTTTCGCCAACAATGGCCAGTCTCCTTGTCTCTGAAGCAAATGCGGAACTTAGTAACACCCCTGGTAATATCTACCTTGCAACACTTGACGCGCAAAAAGCATTTGATGTAGTTGACCACATTATTCTGCTAGATAAGTTATATGATCAAAATATCTACCCAGACTTGTGGCTAATTGTGAAGAACATGTATGAAGGTCTGACGTCTAGAGTGAAATGTGCTGGAGAATTAAGTAGCAGTTTCACAATCAGACAGGGTGTTCGACAAGAAGGGGGGGGGGGGGGGGGGGGGGGGGGGGGGGGGGGGGGGGGGGTGTGTTATCTACAAAACTGTATAAAGTATACAGAAACGACATAACAGGGTGGGTATCTATATTGGCACCGTCTATGCCGGATGTCCAACATGTGCAGATGACGTAGCGTTGCTATCCTCCAACAAAAACGAACTACAATTAATGCTGAACGTCGCAGGTAGGTATTCTAAACAACACAGATATATGCTTCATCCAACGAAAAGTAAAGTAATTACAAACGCAAAGACATCAGATCATGAAACATGGACCATTTATGAAAACGAAATTAGCGCCAGTAAAAATGCTGTTCATCTGGGGCTAACCCGAGCAACTTGCAATGAGTGAAATCTGAATATTAGTGAGCGTATCAGTTTAGCAAGGAGGACAATGTATAGTCTCATTAAAACCGGCCTAATGGTCTAAACCCAAAGGTGTCATATAAGATCTACCAAGCACATGTCCTTCCGTGACTGCTATTCGGATTGGGAGTACTGCATGTTACCAATGCTGATCTAAACAACCTGAAGAGATTCCACCATAACAGTCTACGAATGTTCAAGTCACTACCCCAAACAAACTACTATAAACAAATAAATCAGTTCTGGACTGAAAAATATATATAAATGATTCTACAGATGCAGAACGTATCTTACCTCCGCGTTAACGTTACACATCATATATGGGAATCATTAGACTCAACTGTTACTGAAGTTCGTAAAGGAATCCCCTGTGCACGAATGATCACAGGAACCTACATGCTACAAACAAACAAAAATAAATTTAGCCAATACCTGATAGACTCTACCTGTCCGCTGTGCCGCCTTGAACCAAAAGATATAGTACACGTAATAACAAGATGTCCTGAATAACATAACATAAGAAAAACCTACTTTCACTGTATAAACAAGGAACTGCTACTACTACTACTAGGAAAATATGTGTGGAGCTCGGAGTGCAACAATAGGACCAGAATAACCCAATTCATCCTGGACAGTAATCATTTATACCAATACGAAGAAAATCTGAACGTTACACGACTAAATCGTCTATCAACTGAACTTTGTCATAACATACACCTACAAAGGATCAATGCACTTAGTGTGATGGCTGCCAGTATCCTAATTTAATCTAATCTCATAATACCTGAGTGTTTACAAAGTAATTAAGAAGTTCTCAACACAATCAGCACGCTTACATTACCTTAATAACGATAAGCTACGTGGATTACAACCGCGGTACACCTGTGGAGAGGTGGCTCAATACAGAGACAAGTAAGTAAACAATTTACCTAAAGTACTTAGTAAAGTAATCCCCCAATAGTTATTAGCTTCGTGTACACTACCCTTTTTATGTACTAATGGAATGATATGTCTACCTGACCACGAGTCGGGGAAATAGCCTACATTAAAAACTGTGTTAAATAATATGGTTGAAACCGGAAGCAATGCTGGACCTCCATATATGAGAAACTAATTTGGTACTCAGTAAGTCCGGTCCGCCAATACGACCGGTTTTTAACACCGTCTATAATTAATGAACAGAGCGTTAGAGATGTTTCAATATTTTCTCACAATCAAGTTATCAAATAGTCAAATCATTTTAATACTTTTAGTGACTTTATATAAAACCGCAGATTGTTTGCACGCTATTAAAGAGGGTGTGGTCTGGATATGCGAAGCAGTCGCAACATTTACATTAAATCAAAATTATTCTTGCGACAACCACGTTAATAGTTGTAATTCCCTTACAATAAATTACGTAGAACATTGACCGACGTTTGTAATGTTCATCCAACGTCATCATTGAATATTATGACGTCATTTGTTGTTATGGTGTGAATTTGATAGGGAAACAGCGACAGCATATATTGATTTACTTGAATACACTAATAGCGTCATCAGAAAGTAAGAAAACGAGGATTATCTTTCAATATTGTGTAAACTGTGTGACATCGCCCGTAGAAACAAAGTAATTTATGGAAATGGCATCAGCAATGAAAAGGGTGTGGTAATCTCTTGTTTAGAAATGACATAAAATGATTCCCGACTGTAGGATGAGCGTTATGGAAGATGCGCGGGGTGATAGACATGTGGACGTCACCGACAAAGAAACGTTACGCTGTTAAACGCTAAACTAGATGAAGACCTGAGAATAACGTTGCGTCAGTTAAGTGAACAGCTAAGTTTGTAATTTGAAACAGTATATCAGATAGTCACATAACGCCTCAACATGAGGTATTTAAGTGCTTGTTCAAGGAATAAAGAACTTTTTGCGAAAATGGAAAAAAGATGGACATTCATTTCTTGATCTCATCATTACAATGGATGGAATTTGGTCATACCATTAGGACCCATAATCCAAACAGTCCAGTCAGTGGAAATGTGAGCCATCACCCCCACCAAGTTGGTAGCGGAAATGTTCAAACATCGCCCATTGTCACCCGACCTTTCACCTTGTGATTTTGCGTTATTCTAGCGATTGAAGAGTGGACTAATGGGAAGACGATTCACAGATATATCAGAGTTACGGACTGAAACTACAAACATCTTAAATTTAAACTATGTGGAACCACAGTGGTATAAAGATCTCCGCAAGTAGATTGAGTGGCATCAGAAATTCATTGCTGTCGGTGGATACTATTTCGGAAAACAATTATGTGAGTAATGTCAAAGTATTGTCCACAATACTCGTGATGTCGTGACCTGCGCCGCTATACTCTGACCACCATCGTTCACGCTAACACAGCAACTATAATTAACCAGATATGTTCACGAAAGTCCATACATATACTCATTATAATTATATAAAGACACATGTCTGCAACATATTTCACGAATACCATCATGTTCGGTCTGTTAACTGACGTATATGACGTTGTGTCATCCGGCTGTACGTCGGGGCGGTGAATTGCTGTACGTGGTGGTGGTATGCGCACGCCTTTGGTCGTAGTTGGCCATGGTGTACCGGTGGCGTATTCCTAAAACGGACGCAATCGCCCACGGTCAGTTTCTGTAAATATTTTTCATGAACAATCGTACATCTCCTCTGGCACAACATCATAATTATGTATTGTCTCATATGACACGCTCATTTTGCTTAATGTACCTTAGACAACAAGGTGACATTGTGTAACGGATGCACGTACAGACGGACGGGTAGACAGACGAGGATATACATGTTGCCACCAATATGAATACTCTAATAAATGTTTGGTTACTTTGCAATCATGAACATCCTTCATCGTCGCAGACAACTGACAGGGAAACAATGACAATGAGCGATCGTAACTAGTTATTTCCCTTTTTTTCGGCGCAAATGTGGCTGTGACTGGAGGGATGGGTAATATGAGATGTGTGACCAGAGTAGCTCCTCACCAAATAGCAAATCCTAATCAAATAGCACACTCCCGTAGTCTGACGATATATATTACTTGTCAGAAGTAAGACAGGGGCCCGTTTCACTAAGCTTCGTACGACTAAAAAGTGCAAATTTAGGATCGTCTGGAAATTTCCAATTGATAAATTTACATTTATTGAGCATGCTGTTATATGCAGCCTATGATCAATACATGTAAATCCAAGAATTGTTTACAAGAAAACATTGTTAACGTGGAATTTACAGACTATCATAAGTTTTCACCTACGAACATTTTAGTCGTACGAAGTTTAGTGGAAACAGGCCCCTGGTGTTTCAGTGATGGAATGGCGACCAGTGTATATCCAGATCAGACTGGGCGGATGCACACACTGATCTGGATCTACACTTGTCGCAAAAAAGTTAAGCCCCATTTATCCAATCACAGTCACATATAAGAAGACCATAGTACCTTCTATTATTGACAGCTAGAAATGGTTATCACGTGACAGCACCACAGAGATGAGAGGAAACCACGTATTTGTATACGGCACATTGAAGAAAGCGCAGCCGAATGAGTACGCCATGACGTTACACGACCGCGTGGAGTTTTTGGGCGCGGCGGTGACGGCAGATAGGTACCCGCTCGTCATCGGTAAAGTCTGGAACCTTCCACAGCTAATCCAAGTCAAAGGTCGAGGCGAGGTCAGCATTTTGTTTGTTTTTTGTGTTTAACGGCCTATCAACAGCTAAGATCATTTAGGACCTAACATAATTAGGAATATTCATATTACTCATACAAGGGGTATAACCAGATTAAACCCTCACATACTATACCCATTGACCCGGTCTTGAATGACCTTAGCTGTTGATAGACCGCTAAACCCCAACACACAAACAAACAAATATATACAATAATGCCAAAGACGAACCAGGCCTGCATTCGGGATAGGCCTACTGGTAAGGGTGAATCCCGATTGCTAAATTACCCATCGCATGCTGCCACCTGCCACCCACGAGGTCAGCATTACCGTTAGTAGTGTTCCTCACCGCCTGATTTTGGTAACACAATGCTGCTAAATAAAACACATTTTCTTTATTATAGTATTACCATTTGATCAGAAACCATTACATACATCAGGGGCGGATATGGAGTGGGGGGGGTGTTCCAGGGTTACAACCCCCCACCCCCCGTTCAGCCACGTTTACATAGAGCACCAGTTGGAGTCCGAATTTAAATGCGTAAAACACAGGAACGTGCATTTCGAAGAGCTCAAAAATAGGACAACCCCCAAGAGTTACCTTGACAACCCCCCCCCCTTCCCCAAATGCTGGATCCGCCCCAAGGAGTGACTGTTGGTGGGTATTTAAGCAAATACGCAGATTATCTGGAGCTCTGGAAATGTATTATATTTCCAAATGCAAAACATCTTTTTGCTGCCTCTACCCAATTTGCATTCCTCGCTGTTGATGAACGGGTGTTAAACCCATTTAATGAATATGTCAATTGTTGATATCAGTCATATCAAATGCAGCATTTCGTACAATAGCCTGTTCATAAGACTAAAATGTTCGTAAGTGCACAATTATGATTGTCTGTAAATATCACATTAACAATGTTTTCTTGTAAACAATTATTGGATTTACATGTATTGAGCATAGGCTGCATAAGCAGCCTATGCTCAATAAATGTAAATCCATCAATTGGAATTTCCAAACGATCATAAATTTGCGCTTACGAACATTTTAGTAGTACGAAGTTTAGTGAAACGGACCCCTGATTACTATAATTCACTGAGGTATTTGTTATTCTATAAACTTAACATTTCTGGAATGCATGGAATGTTTTAATATTTGGCTGATGTCTTCCTGACATCATCCTGCATCATTCTGCACAAGATTCCTAGCCCATCTTTCCCCAAGGTGATGGTCATTCACTCATGCCTTGTTCTTTGATAAATTAACATTTCGTAATTTGTTTCTAATTTCTCTTACCCTTCATGGAATGTTTTCATATTTGGATGATATCTTCCTAACCCGATCATGCATCTTTTTGCACAAAATCCCACCCCACCGTCAACTCAAGGCAATTTCATTAACTTAAATGTCTTTGTTCTCATATAAACGTAACCGTTACACTTCTTAAATTAGTTAGCCTTCATGGAATGTTTTAATATTTGGCTCATGTATTTCTGATAAAAATTCATAATGTTCTTTTACTTTCTGTTATCCTTCATGTAACATCATTCTTTAAAATTATTTGAAAAATGCCCACACCACCTTCACACCAAAGTCAATGCCATTCATTTACATCCTCGTTGTTTTATAAACCTAAGTGTCTTGTTTGCTAACATTTGGTAAATTAATTGTAATTTCCGTTCATGGAAGGTTTTCATATTTGCCATGCATCATTGACTAGTTTGTGAAAGGTGAGATGCACATCTGTAGCCGATTTCACCAAAATTTGTAAGGATACTTATCTAACTAAGAATACTTTGATGGAGTAATCGTCTATTATTCCCGATATGCATCATTTCATATAATTTCATATGAGTTTTGTGCCATGGCTCAGGAAACCAATAAACATCTGTTTTGGAAATGCATTAAAAGTCAACATTTTTGGTCACAGTTAGGAACCTTCTTAAACGACCACGAAATTAACTGTAATCTCGATTGGCATTTAATATTTTTTGGACAGTATGAACAAAAAAATATATTTTTAAACCTTTGCATTATATTAGGAAAATATTTCATCTATTCTTGCAAATTAAGAAATATGGAACCGAAATACTCTGATTTTAAAGTATATTTAAGAAAAAAAATATATTGAAAGAGAAATAGCAATTAATAAAAATAAAGTGACTTTTCATGAACGAAAATGGGATGGCATTCAATTAGAGTAATATCTTTGTTTGTTTTGTTGTTTTGATTTTTCACTGCCTACTGAAACAGTTTTAATTTAATACTTTTTCATAGATTAAATTATATGCAGATCCGAATGTTTTAATATTTGGCTCATGTCTTTCTGATAAAAACTCGTAATGTTATTTTACTTTCAGTTATCCTTCATGCAACATCATTCTTTAAAATTATTTGCAAAATGCCCACACCACCTTCACACCAAAGTCAATGTCATTCATTTACATCCTTGTCGTTTTATAAACCTAAATGTCTTGTTTGCTAACATTTGGTAAATTAATTGTAATTTCCGTTCATGGAAGGTTTTCATATTTGCCATGCATCATTGACTAGTATGTGAAAGGTGGGATGCACATCTGTAGCCGATTTCACCAAAATTGCTAAGCATACTTATCTAGCTAAGTATACTTTGATGGAGTAATCGACTATTATTCCCGATATGCATCATTTCATATAGAACTAACGACTGCATATATTTGATGATTATATTAAAAGTATGCATAATTAATATACTGAATGTATTACATTATCATTAAAATGGCTGTGATAATGTAATAAATTCAGTATAATGAAAATTAATAAATTTATCCTTAAATTTAAAATTTATCCTTCATGGTATACTTGGCAATTTTGGTGAAATATCCTACTGATGCAGATAGATAACGTGCTTTCGGAATGCGTTGACATAGACATATCTTGCTAAGTACACTTTGAGGGAGAAATTTTCAATTTAAGGATAACTTTGTTATTTTTTATTATATTGAATGTATTACATTATCACATCCATTTGTTATGTTCCTGCCGTTACTCAGGGCCACTTACATGCTGTATTTAACCCGCATTCTCTGGCTGTCACCCGGGCGACTTACATACCGATTGTTCTATATGCAGTGCGGCTTACAGTATGTGTAAGATTCCTTGCGTGACATCCAGCAATTATTGGTCAATTCAGATACTACACAGCTGTGAGTTATACAAAAATGTATCTGTGTTTCTCGGACAACCTCCGCAGAAATTGTGCACAATTGATGCGAATGCCCCCACCAGCATGACTGTTGTTAACAGCTGTAGATCTAATGGACGTACTAGTACAATACATTATGCTGCATGCCTTGACGTACGCAAGTCTTGTTTATCATTGACACATTCCAAACGGTTTACGACTTGGAGATGGAGACAGCCCCAAACGTATCCACATTCCTGTGTGGTATTTCTCGCACACAACATGGCTTTATACATGTGTGAATGTATCATGAATACATTCTACAGTAAGTATGCGTACAGCTTATGCCGCGCACCGGTACATAAACCAGCAATCGTTCAGGGGCCCGTTTCACTAAGCTTCGTACGACTAAACGTTCGTAAGGGCAAATCTAGGATCGTCCGGAAATCACAATGGATGGATTTACATGTATTGATCATATGCTGCATATGCAGCTTCTGCTTAATAAATGAAAATCCAATACTTGTTTACAAGAAAACATTGTCATTGTGAAATTTACAGACTATCATAATTTTGCAGTTACGAACAATTTAGTCGTACGAAGTTTAGTGAAACGGCCCCCAGGTAACGAGCTTTGTATTGGCCAAATACATACTTATGTGTACATTGGATATAGGAAATATACCATGCTGAATGAATAATTTGTAGCACATATATCTCCATGTATGACACAATAAATACTGTAGTAGTTCTTTTAGAAATCTGTTGCGTGGCCATTTGATGGACTGACCTGTTTCGCCGTTAGTTCCCTTTTGCCATAACTGAAACTGTTTTCGCTGCCACGAAGACCTTTCGGTCAATTAGAAAACGAAAGACGTCAGTGGCCGATTACGTCACTCAGGATGTGATAATCTTCTGCCACCACTGATCATAATTCTCAGATGAAAGAATCTGTTATAATTCTTTGGAAACTCAAAGTGTAAAGAAGTTGTTTGTTCTGGAGTACACTGTTTAATGTGGTTAATACCGTAAATAATAAGATTGCAAGACTCACAGTAAGTAATTCAGAAACACAACTTTCACATAAGGTTAACCTTTAATTGAATTAAAGGTTATGGTGAATCAGGCAAGAACGTGTCTTGTCAAATATTCACCCCAAGGATAATAGATGATAATGCACTACAACACTATTCATATGAGCATGGCAATTTAGACTTATAGTACACAAGACACGTCACAAAATAATGACTGTATAAGTAATATGATAGTGTGCTTTTACATGTTTATGTAATGTCATTGGCTCGAATCAATCAGACAGTCAGCTCATGCCTTGATGAAATAAACATTAACACTATACTGTTGACTTGTATCAAGTGATAGCTACTTTCATATTTCTAAGTGAGATCCATGCTCAATTGAACAATGCTGTAGTAAAATACAAGAAATACGGTGTACGATTGTCATTTTGATAATTTAATAATTTCATACTGAGAACATACCCTTCTACCAACCCATAACTGTATGTTATTCTCGTCTCCCGACGGGACTACATGTACTACATCTTAGATGACCCCACAACTGCATCTTAAGTGACCCCACTTGAATTTTCTCATAGAGCCGGTTCAATGTGTGATCATAGCCCATTGAAATATTGCATATTTGTTAGTGGTGAAACAAGATGAACATACAGTTAACTCATTTTACCATGAGGTGCTCACTGTCTCAATCGTCTCACAGAGACGGTTCAACTGAGTGGTCGTTAGATTTACATATTATGCCACACAGTTAACAGCTATTATGTTTGGCAAATAGAGAATAGTAGGTTAGTGCCATGAATCGGAAAAAATATCTGGCAAGACTTAGGAAACGGGATGGGCGGGGCTCTGCTGAGCCCATCACGTTTCCGTGCCGCGCCATATAGTTGTCCCATCCACGTCACTAACCTACTATTCTATTTATCCCGTCAACACCTATAAATAGCTTTAAAATACAATTCAAATAACCGCAGCCACCGCACATACTCATACGCAGTGATTAGGTTGTATTGACAGGATATCAAAAATGTTTCATAGCACCATGTTTCACTGCACATACGCACTGTGTTGACGGGATAAATGCTCATTTACCAACACTACTGGGCAATGATTAACAACTTGGCTTTTCTCAAATCATATCAACTGCAGGAGTACTGTTGCTAAATATAGATGACCTACAAAAAGGTCTACCTTACGCTTGGCAGTAAGCCAGCCTATGTCTTCACAAGGTTCCACAGTGATGTAGTGGGTATTGTGATAAGGCTCCTATTTGGTTTGACCCATTTTAGGGTCTACCTTTAGCTTGGTAGTGTACCAAGAGTAAGGTCACTGTGAACATGTTAAAATGGTTCACGTGCAATTGTAATAGCTACCAAAGACGTCTGACAGAAGAGAGGCTTTACTACCCATCACACAAATACTGTTAATTGACCAGTGGTTAACTTAAGGTAACAATATGTTGCAGAAAATAATGAAGACATGTATATTACTAGGCAAAAATTGCCACAATACTATGCAATTAAACACATGTCTACATGACTGTCTAACTATTTATGCAGACGATCACAATCAGATTTGCGGAAGGCGTTTTATGCCGCATTGTACGACAGGTTGTTTATTTTGCTAGCTCTTTTGTGTCATCGGAATACATATTTCTCTATTTGACAACAGATAATGTCATTCTAATGACCTCAGAAGTCTATAAGCATGTACCATGTGTATATTTATTTCCTGAATGCTAATAGACATGCGACATACATGTATATACATATACCTCTATGTGGATTGAATCCACATAACAATCACTTTACAATATATTACACCCTTGATGGACAGTCATATTCCATTACTATTGTAACCAGAGACATGTATTCGAGTATATGTCATGGGTTAGCACATTTTGGTGTCACCAGCCAGATGCTGGACCTCCTCGGCATAAGGTATTATCAATTATTCTAAGAAATTTAAGCTGTATTAAAAGTGTATACTAGTTCATAGATCACATCCTAGTACATGTAGTTTTTAATTTCGAACTGATCACACCAGAGACTGAAGGGATTATATATCGTTACCATGTATTGTATTTATTTTCCAATGTTTTCAACTAACGAACAAGGGTTAATTTAAATTATTGGCACATGTAAAGGCATGCTTGGGATCCTTAATGGGAGAAAGCCATGCATATTTGCAATAAGCATACCCATGCCATTCGTCATACCATACTACATACTGCCTTTACCAATAATCATCACGCTCGCTTAAGTGTGAGAAGTGTGCTCGTTACCAATCGCATTAACTAGACAGCCCAATCATAACAGTATATTCCTTGTCAATAGTCAATCCATTTTGGAAACATTTTTCAATACTCAAAATGATGGACATTCATCCATATTTGTTTTTGAAAATAAACATAATATTACACTATATACATAACAATGTTAGTGTTGTTTAATTACTGAAAACTTTAGCTTCATCGTCAATATTATTGAACATCTGATCATTTTGGCGACCATTTTGAAAATATAACTACAGCATTGTATACCTGGATATGTACAGTTTAACAAATGATTTGAATTGCATATCGAACTGGGATGGATACATGTAATATGTACATGGAATGGTGTTTCTAACAACTACATAGAGTAAAGAATAGAATCAAATAAGAACATTTTGGCGGCCAGTTTGCCTTTTCTGACAATTGTGGAAGAATATTGCATCACTATCTCTTGTATTTTCCATGTATTTGTGAGGAAACCAATGTATATGTGTTTCTACTTTATGAATGTCTGTAATCGTTTGTAACAGCTCACGATTCGTATAAAAAAGTTGCAAATCAACCTATTTCGGCAGCCATTTTGAAATATATTGTTATTTCCTGATATAATTAAATGTATTCTAAATAAGTTTACATTCAAATTGTGACTTAAAGGTATATGCCCACAGACTGTTTTATATGAATTAAATAAGTGAAAATTGAGTCACTATTAAGAACAAATAGTAAGATCCGTTACCATTTTAAGGAAACACGGTTATCGTCCCGGATATCAGTGTGAAAATTTACGTCTGCTATAACATTTATAAGAATACCAATCAAAACGTGGGGTAATGGTGAAAGAATCTTTATTTTGCCAGAAAATGTCATATCTACAGAATACATGTATACAAAACAGTGAGTCTCCATATAGTATAGCCTACTGAGTGGGCATGTATCTATAATTGTAGCAAGTTACCAGGTTAATATTGATCAGACTGAAAGCTAGCAGTCCTTAATAATGTATATGGTGTATATGGTATAATATAATAATGTTCTGCGGCCATCCTGGAAAATTGCCGCCATTTGTTCATCCAGCGGCTTTTTGAGCGCAGACAACCAGGTGTTTACGAATGGGGTTATCCATTTT
>CM055270.1:89578002-89650019 GCA_029237695.1 Conchocele bisecta
AAGAATCGATTTCCGTGTCTCCGACACGGAAATCGATTCTTCGCAAAAACGACAGAATCCGTTTAATATTAAGGAAAATATCAAAGAATACTTACTTTGGAGTGGGCGATGTTGTTGTTGCTGTAACCACGTGATCATGCACATTGGGTGACGCACAATAGAAGAGACAATAGAAAGGATACAACAAACCCATTTTAATGTATATTTTTTCAGGTGTCATATTCGAAGATTATCATGGATCATCTCATGAGTTTCAATTTATAGCTCACCGTAGAGAAGTTCCTCCGTGCGTTTGTTCTTCCAGCGATGTTATTATTTTCCCAATTCTTGGTGGTCGTTTAGAATGGAGGACATATATGAGAAATTATAAACTTAATGGTTCAGCCGTTGCTAGGACGTGTTTGGGACATGAACTTTGACAGTGCTGGCACATGGCACAAATGAACACGTGCAACGAAACCACACTTGTATTGTGTATCATTATGGTAATTGTATTCTGTGATAGCTTGGCTTTATATTGCAACGTTTTACCAGCAACATAGTAATGAAATGAAAGACGGAAAACTTTTTTGTGCAACAAATACAATAATCAGATATATGCTAAGCTACTAGATGAGACGCTGCAACAGAGTTACTCTTTTATAAGAGATACACATGAAGATGGCTTGGCCATGCAGGCAGTAATAGAAACTGCAAACAAACATGTCAAACTGTCTTTGTAGTATATAACAATGGATTCAGTGTACTGTGCTAAAATATATGCGTAAATAATTATTGATAGCACTAAATAATTAAGGCTAGCAATAGATATTTAGAGCTAGCTCCAAATGATTTAGAGAGCTCTTCAAATGATTTGAAGCTAGCTCTAAGTATGTAATACTAGTTCTAACCATTTAGAGTTAGCATTAATTATTTGAGTTTATGTAGATTTGTCTTTATATATCGTCTCACTATATGGTAACTAAATGTATAGTTTACTGTTAATGTATTTTCGAATTTAATGTTTGTTCATTGCGATAAAAATTGTGTCTAATATATCAAGTAGCATTATTATTTCGCCGATTCCACCAGGGCCCGGTTGCTCAAAGCTGCTGTTAGCTTAACAGACTGTTAAATCCTTAGCAATGCTATGCAATGCTTAGCAATGCTAAGGATTTAACAGTCTGTAAAGCTAACAGAAGCAGTGCCCGATTGCTCAAAGCTTCCGTTAGCTTATCAGACTGTTAAATCCTTAGCAATGCTAAGGATTTAACAGTCTGTTAAGCTAACAGAAGCAGGGCCCGGTTACTCAAAGCTTCTGTTAGCTTAACATAACAAACTGTTAAATCCTTAGCAAAGCTAATGATTTAACAGTCTGTTAAGCTAACAGAAGCAGTGCCCGGTTACTCAAAGCTTCTGTTAGCTTAACAGACTGTTAAATCCTTAGCAATTAACAGACTGTTAAATCCTTAGCAATGCTAAGGATTTAACAGTCTGTTAAGCTAACAGAAGCAGGGCCCGGTTACTCAAGGCTTCTGTTAGCTTAACATAACAAACTGTTAAATCCTTAGCAAAGCTAATGATTTAACAGTCTGTTAAGCTAACAGAAGCAGGGCCCGGTTACTCAAAGCTTCTGTTAGCTCAACAGACTGTTAAATCCTTAGCAATGCTAAGGAGTTAACAGTATGTTAAGCTAACAGAAGCTTTGAGCAACCGCGCCCAGACATGCTAGTTATATTAGCTGTTCGGTGTCAGTATACGATATTATCATTGTTATTATTAACAGCGCTGTCCCTCCAGGTTATGATCTATGCAAGATATTACTACTGACGGCAATGTGTTAATGCCATCATGTCGTAGCTCGATAGCATGTCTCAGATTTATATTGCACACTCCACATTGTTATAAGCTAACTTATTTTCATTAAGTTTCTAATTACAACGCGGCATTATAAATGGAATGTAGTCTCTTTGAGAACAGAGTATGCCAGATCAACCAGTGCTACATTGTGTGGCCGATTGTCAAATACTTTATTTTTGAAATATACTATTTTGTTAATCTGTACATCAAGGTGTATGATCACGTGGTTACAACAACAACAACAAGTACTGAAACCTCCAAAGTACGTATTCTTTTATTTTGTCCTTATTAAGCAACGGAATTTGATGAACTAGCGGATCAAACGCGTCTTGTTAAGATGCTTTGGGTGGTCTCTGTACTTTGGCCCAAACTTCTGTCGTCTTTGCGAAGAATCGATGTCCGTGGCTAACGACACGGAAATCGCCCGGACCAGCAAATGTAGCTCGTGAAGACGCGCTTGCTGTGCCATATTTCATCAAAACGCATTGCATAGTAATGAAAATATCAAATTATACTTATTTTGAAGTGGGCGAGCTTTCAACACTTTCAGCTATTGTTGTTGTTGCTGTTGTTGTAAGCACGTGATCATGCACCTTGTATATATAGCCTGTACAACCAAGAAATTAGATGGCATTGCCAATGTTATCTTGAATATTGGTCGTATCTCCACGACAACTCGGAAACTGCAGCAATTCACGCATAGTCGCATTTTTGAGAAAACCCCTGTGAGTTTGTACCTAAAGGATGTGTGATAGCTTATGGAAACTATTTATAAAATTCACGTTTTCCTGCAAAAGATGCCGAAATGTTCAGAGCAAATGTTTTTGCTATAAATATTTCGTCAACTTTCTACAGCTTTTCATGACAAAAAATCCACATCTTCTTTTAGTACAAAATCACAGTGCTGGTCTCATATTTAAAATGTTTATTGTCGCCGCTTCTTATCTTTGTTATTATTATTATTACGCACGTATTATTATTATGACGAGTATATGACAGTGACTGGAGAAACTGGATGTATCCCTCTGATAAACTGCGCAGTTAGATCAGGGTCTGTACTGCTCGACATTCAGCAAAACCAGCGATGATCCTAACAAACAGTGTAAATCCGTTCATGACGTTATGCTATCAGATCAACAACGCATACTATTAATAGACTAAACGTGTATTACATTAAAGTGGTGGTCACGATTTGATTGTTATAGCCCTGTGTTTGCTGCGCAAACGCGCGAAGATCCATGTCGCTGGGTGTCATGTATAAACCGACTCCAAATTTCTTAATATACAAAATCGACTTTGGAGCCCGCATATTGGAGATAATCCTGATAACGGCCGATTGCTGAGGGTAAATCGACTGGAGAGCCTATGGTTTTCGGGACGTTCAGCCGGTCGACGCCGGGCTTGGTGAACCCCACGGATTCGTCCAATAGTCGACATTGTGCTTCAAAGCGTCGTTCGGGTGGAGACGGTATTTTCCGCTCGGCTTCCAAAACATGCTGAAAGATCCTCCCCCCCCCCCGTTTGCGTGGTCGATCTGCTACCGGAAATCCAAATTGGGGTCTATGGCAAACTCGGCGCAGATACGCTCATAAGTCGTAGGGGTTTGCCTGCCAGTCGAACTTCTCATCCAGTAGTTGTTTCGCTTTAATCTCGGTAAGGATACGCCACGTTTGATAGTACACGTGGAAACGAAACAACGCCATAGATAGAGGATCCCCTGCGGAAAGGTGATGGTTGTAACCTGTCGTGACACACAAGACGGCGAAATTGACTTGATTCTGCCATCACATCATAGGGATGCTCCTCCAGGAGCTGAGGGCCTTGTTGTTCAACGTCCGATTGCCCGTGGGCGGCGGGTTGGCATGGCCCTTGGTTATGTCTAGAAACGACGACCAGAATGCCCCCGAAGAATTGACCACGACGGCAAGGTCGGACAGCTTCATTTTTTTTCTGCAAGTAGTGTGCTCCAGGAGCGTACCCTACAGCGGCATTTAGAGCGAAGGCCTTGTCAATCATTAGTATGTCTCGTAGAGAGAAATATGTTTGCTACGCTCACTACTGTTCAAAGCGGTGCCACGCTTCTGGAGAAACCGATCGACAACTGCTGCGGGGAGCGACCCGTCGGCCTTCGGTAGATCACGTTCACGGTCGGCTGGCGGAATATTGAGAAGAATGAGGGATTCGGATACGAGAAGCCAGAACTCCAGATAAGCGTTGTATCTAAAGCGTACTATACCCCCTGATTTCAAAATCATTGCGTATTTTACTTGTACTTTTTCATTTTCTTCATTACCATGATTACTAAATAGAAAACAAAAATATAACAAATATGAACATTCACTTATTTGAGCTGCAAAAAGCAAACAGTAGCAAACACTGTTTGCTTTATGTAACTCAAGTTAGTGAATGTTCAACTTTATACAAGTATTTTCACTACTAAATTTGTAAAACCAATGCGTATTTTCACATTGCTGTGCGTATTTTGTCCTCACACTTTTGATAATCAATGCGTATTCAGCTAAAATACTTGCGTAATATATACGCACCTTATCTGGAGCTCTCAGAAGCAGCGTGATGCTCTCGAAACGGCTTTGGAAATCGCGAGACCTCCAGACGTTTGTTGCCGACGAGCTTAACGGCCGAGCCAGTCTCACAATTTCGAAGGCCAACAGGGCTTGCGACACTGAACGTCGAGCCATTCAATCGGGTAGCAATCTCTCCGGAGTTTGCGGTACGTCTCGGGTTTACAAAATCATATTCCGAAAATTACGGATAGTTCGATCCTGGTGAGCACGTTGGCGACGGGCATGTAGGCCTTGCCTTCCCGAAGACACTCCGTGTTCACCTTGAGCAGCTCAATATCACCTATAACACATTAGATGGGGGCCCCAGCACCCTCATGAAGGTCGTGCACGCCAGTGACTGCTTCTACGGGGCGACCCTGACCTTGGACTTTCCAACCCCCGAGATGAAACGCTTAGAGTCGTGGCACCTCCACGAATTGGAGATATCCGTCCGAGATGATAGTGGGCAAGTATTGGACAATCACGACTTCCAGATTTCAGTTGTTCTTAAAATTATATCGAAATGGGTATATACGGCCCTGGCTCCCTCGACGCGGGCACAGACAACAATGATGGGGCGGCAATGCGACTGATAGAGGGGATGGTAGCGCATGCGCCGCATAGAGGCGGCTACGACGCTTGCACACATGCATCGATTGCATGCTGTAAAGCCCGTCATAGCTGAACGAGGTAGAACAGAAATATGGCGTCACCAAGCATGCGGGGCAGAGGTCAGTGTTTACAATATTCGACGAGACACCAATTAAAGTTCCTGCCGGGAGTGTTATTAACTTCGTGACAAAAATCGCAGACGCATCGAGCTCCTCCACCGTGGTGACACTGTTAATCGAACTTTATTGATGATGAATGCCGAAAATCTATATCCTGAGCTGCCGTCCGGGGTGGCTGACCCAAACTCTTTTAGGATGACCAGAATTGTCGAGATACAACAGATTCTCCAGCATGAGGGAGACACACGGACAGGTCATGCCAAAAAAATATAGGCGGGTAGGCAATGTCGTCGAGGGGGTGAACAAAACGCTAGCCTCAGCTTCCGTTGTGAGCGGGATGGGGAATGTGTCTTTATTGTCAACAGTCGTTGCCGCGCCGATTGCGGTTGCATTGAGTGCGGTCGCAGCAGGGGCATGCCTGTTTTGCATGACGAGCAGACTGGTGGCCCGCAAGCTCGAGGTCAAGAGTCGCAAGCACGACCGAATAGCAGTTCTTGCGAGGTCGAAGAAAAACAGTATCGACGTTATAGTGTCGAAAGCAATAGTCGACAACAATATATAAGATAGTGAGTTCAAACTTGTCGTCAAAGAGATTACCAGGAACCAGAAGTTAAAGGGTGCGATCGGGTCCAAGGCCAACCCGCACGTTTTTGGAGATGACGACGTAAACAAACTGGTCATGGAGTAGCAGGCTGACGACAGAAGGACTATTCTGGCCCGCCTCGGGACGTGATATGCTTGTTCGCGTGTCTGCCAATCGGGACGACGGGGGAGGTCCCGCCGCCATACTGTCCGAGCGCCAGATCCTTCCAATCTCCGCCGAGCCAAAAGACTTTCGGGCGGGGTGCAGCTCGCAAGTCCATTCGTCCGCCCCCCCCCCCCCTCCCCTCCACTGCTATATATTCTCTAATTTACGTATTTTATAATTTTAAACTTTACGTATCTTAGCTTTGCAAAGCACATGCTTCCGCCCGGACCAACAACAACAATGAAATTTATAAACAATGGTACGCTGATTTAATTTTTCGCTACCCGGGTATTGGATATTAATATATACTGAATTTATATACATGTGTATTTATATCCTTGGAACAAATCTTTCATAACTATACACATACCGTCAGAACACTGTTAAAGGATGTCATGTGACTGGTATCTCATGAATATTCATAAAGGAAATGTAGGGTCCAGATTCACACCCGTTTTATTTCGGTCAAATGTCGGTTACAGTTCGGTGTATTGACGGGGAAGTGTAAAAATTGGCAAGTTTTATGTTCAGAAAATCCAATACCTGTGGGACTATACGTGCAACAAAAAAAACAATTAATATATAATTATAATTTGCACACCATTTGTATGTTGAATGGGAAACTGATGGGTATATATACGCCTGTAATTAGCAAAGCGATATGCTGGACATGGTCCTGTCTGGGAAAGGGTCCCCTGAGGGTGCAGTGACACAGAACCCTGTTTATCATAGTGTATTGCGTGTTCATCCAATTTCAACAGAATTGCTCCGGAGTGATCGTCTGCTCGACACCTTCGATGTAATATATGACCATGAACATATTGGTCAAATGTGTCATTTCACCGTTACACGACCCCTCGGGCCCCGTCCATTGTATATCCCGGGTCACCATTTTAACAAATCTGAAATAGAATTGAGTATTGATCATTCCTGTTAAGTTTCATCAATATCGATCGGGCTGTTTGTGAAATAATATTTTGTTTTTAAAGAATTTGATCTAATTTTCTATGGCATCTATCTTGGATTCGGCCATTTCTGCAAAGTTTGGTCGAAAACGGTCTGGCGGGTTCGGGAGAAGAATTTTCTTTCACGAATTTGACGTATTTTTCTATGGCGGCCATATTGGATTATGCGACGACCTCCATTTTAACAAATATAAAAAGGCTTCTTCCACGGACTAAAATAATTGTGAAATGTGATCACCATCGTCCACGCGGTTCACGAGAAGAAGACGTTTGAAAATCTATAATTTTAAAAGGATGACCGTTTAGCCTTTCGCCGGCCATCGTGGATGACGTAATCATCCGATTTCGACAAAACAAGCTCCAGAGTGATGTTCACCTTGATACATTCAGCTTGATGTATAACATGACCATAGTTGGTCAAATGTTAAAATTGACACCTACTTGACCCCTGGGCCCGCCCATTTTTGATCCCGTATCACCATTTTAACAAATGAAAGAGATTTGCCTATAGATCATTCCTGTCAAATGTCGTAGAAATCGGTCGGGCGGTCCGTGAGAAGGTTTTTTTTTTAAAGAATTTGACCTACTTTGCAAACGGCAATCTTGGCAATGCGACGACGTCCATTTTAACAAATGTGAAAACGAGTAACGCATATACCATCCCCGTGAAGTTTGGTCAACATCGGCCCAGCGGTTCAGAAGAGGAAGATGCCGGAAAAGTGTTGACGGACGGACGGACGGACGGACCTCGAAAAGCGGTAACAATAGCTAATTTGCGCCTTCGGCTCAGGTGAGCTAATAATTGAGACAATTGTGATTTCGTACGTGTACCTAAGAAGATGTGGGATTTTTTTATGAAACATTATAACAGAAACTGTGATATTTTCTGCAATTGACGTCGAATGTTGACGAACTTTTCATAGCAAATTCGGAATTATATTACGCATCCGCATCTGCTGAGAACGTTTCATCAACTGTCGATGTCATTTACGGAAGATATCATACATTTTGTGAATAATTGTCATGAGATATCGTACATCTTTTTAGGTACAAAATCACATGGCTAGTCTCAATTGAGATTCGAGTAATGACATTTGCGACCAGTGTAAATGTAGATCCAGATTATACATTTCCACAACCATGTGAAGGTCAAAATGGTCAATGTCATGTTAATGGCGTCATGAATGTGTTCCAAATGATTACATGTATCAAGTGTCTAAATATTGAAACAATCCTTTAAGTAATGTTAATGTTAGACGCTGATGAATAAACTTGTACAGACTTTTTGACGCAAACAATGGATACGTGTTTCCGCAAGAATGTGAAGGTACAAGATGTCAAGGTCATGCTAATGGGGGCATGAGTGTATTCGAACTGCTCACTTGTATCAAGTATCCAAATATTGAAGCAATCTGTCAAGTAATATTAATGTTATATCATGATGAAAAAACTTCTACAAACTTTTTGGCGCAAAAAATGGCTAAATGTTTCCGCAGAAAATGTGATGTTAATAAAAGGTCATGTTAATATCGACATGAGTGTGTTCCCAATGCTCATATGTATCGTATCAAGTGTCCAACTATTGTAGCAATCCGTCATGTAATATTAAAGTTATACCATGATGAAGAAGTTTGTACAAACTTTTTGACGCAAACAAATGGCTACGTGTTTCCGCAAAAATATGAAGGTAAAAAAGGTTATTGTCATGTTAATGTCGGCATGAGTGTGTTCCCAATGCTCATATGCATCAAGTGTCAATATTGAAGCAATCCGTCCAGTACTATTAAAGTTATACCATGATGCCGAAGCTTGTACAAACTTTTTGACATTTCGGACGACCACGCGGACGACGACGACACCGACGACGGAAAAAGCGGCGACTATTGTCGCGACTTCTGCTAAATCAGGCGCGACAAAAACTGCTGTTATTGACCACAGGCTTTCGGCGTGTTTCGGCTTTCATCTGTACAAACAGTTGTTACTTCAAACATGGCCTACATCACACGTGATGAGGACCACGCGACCGGGTAATTTATGGCTGTGACTGGAGAAAGAAGAGTGACGGGTGTGTTTCATTGATGGAATGGCGAACAGCGCATATCCGTATCAGACTGTGCGGAAACACATGCTGATCTGGGTATCCACTGGTCGCAAAACCCATAAGCCCCATTTATCCAGCCGCAGCCATATTTCAAACACACGATCTCACATACTTTGTATTTCACACGCATGTGATTCATGTAAAGTGGATGTCCCCAGGGTGTCCGGCTTAGCGAGGTTTCACAGTAAATCAGAGTATCAAAGACACGTTGGAACCATCACCTGTCATGTGAAACCCTGCTTCTCAGAGCATAGAATTTACATTGATTTGTGAAATGCACGAAGTTTATAACCGCAGCGGACATGGATTCTTTTTTTATTAATTAATTTCCCACGAAATAACAATTCGTTCCCTCAATTTAACAGTTCGTTGCCTCGATATAACAATTCGTTCCCTCGAATTAACGATTCATTCCCACGAAATGTCAATTCGTTCCCCCAAATTAACAATTCGTTCCCTAGAAGTAACAAGATGAATATGTAGTGACAACTTTGTTGATAATTCGTTCCCACGATATAACAATTCGTTACCGCGAATTAACAATTCGTTCCAGTGGGAACGAATTGTTATTTCGTGGGAACGAATTATCAACAAAGTTGTCACTACATATACATCAAAATAAGCCCATGACAGGCACAAAATGTCAATGCGACAAACTTGAGAAGTCACCAGGGTAGGAGATGTTTCGCGATATGTACATATATGTCTTACACAACTTTGAGAGGTTTTGAGACCACAACAGGATGCTTCCAGCCTACTTTGTATTGAAATCCTTAGATTTTATGTATTATATAACCATATTTCGTAAAAAAGTTGACCCCTATTTTACCCCCCGGGTCATGCCCATTTTTGACCCAGAGGTCACCATTTTAACAGCTTTGAAACAAAATTGTACATTGATAATTTCTGTCAAGTTTCGTCGAAATCGGTCCGGTGGTTCGTGAGTAGATTGTTTAATAATTTATGCTATTTTTAGACGGCGGCCATCTTGGATTAACGACGACCGCCATTTTAGCAAAACTGAAAAGGCTTTACCAATGAACCATAACTGCGAAGTTTGGCCACCGATGACTAAGCGGTTTGTATGAAGAAGACATTTGAAATCTCTAATAAATGAACGACCTTTTGACCTTTCGGCGGCCATCTTGGCTGATGTAAACATCCGATTCGATGAAAACAGCACCACAGCGATCACCTCATCAATACCTTTGATTTTATATATTATAAGACCATATTCCGTCAAAAATGAAATTTGACCCCTAATTGACCCCATTTTTGACCCAGGGGTCCCCATTTTAACAAATTTGAAAAAACATTGTACATCGATCATTTCTGCCTAGTTTCGTAGAAATCGGTCTGGTGGTTCGTGAGAAGAAGATTTTTTAAAATGTTGTGCTATTTTTAGACGGCCGCCATTTTGGATTAACGATGACCGCCATTTTAACAATGGACCATAACTGCGAAGTTTGCTACCAATGACCAAGTGGTTTGTGTGAAGACGATTGAAAAATCGTTTCGTGATCGTTTCGTCCATACCTTCGAATTGACATATGACGTGACCATATTCGGTCAAATGTGAAATTTGAGACCTACTTTGACCCTTCCTGCCCCGCCCATTTTTGACCCGGGTGCCACCATTTGAAGGAATCTGAAACAGCGTTAACTATCGATCATTCATATCAAGCTCTGATTTCGACAAAAAAAGCTCCAGAGTGACAGACTCGTCGATAACTTCGATTTGATATATGACATGACCATATTCGGTCAAATGTGACATTTGACCTCTACTTGACCCCTCCTGCCCCGCCCATTTTTCACCGGGGGTTCACCATTTGAAGGAATTTGAACCAGCGTTAACGATCGATAATTTCTACCAAGTTTCGTAAAAATCGGCCTGGCAGTTCGCGAGAAGAAGATTTTTTACGAATTTGACCTACTTTTCAACAGCGACCATCTTTGATGGCTTGAAAAGGCTTGACCCAATAACCATTACCGTGAAGTTTGGCCAATATCGGCCAAGCGGTTCACGAGAACAATACGTTTGAAATCTTTATTAAACGAACGACATTTTGACCTTTCGGCGGCCATCTTGGATGACATGACCATCCAATTTCGACAAAAAAAAGTACCAGAGCGATCGCCTCTTTAATACCTTCGATTTGATATAGACATGACCATATTCGGTCAAAGATAAAATTTGACCCCAATTTGACCCCACGGGCCACGCCCATTTTTGACCCCGGGGTCACCATGTTAACAACTTTGAAAGAGCACTGTATATCGATCATTCCTACCAAGGTTCGTCGCAATCCGGCTAGCGGTTCGTGAGAAGAAGATTTTTTAAGAATGTGTGCTATTTCTAGACGGCGGCCATCTTGGATTAGCGATGGCCACCATTTTAAACAATCTGAAAAGGCTTCACCCATGGACCATAACTGTGAAGTTTGGCAACTATGGGCCAAGCGGTTCGTGTGAAGATGAATTTTGAAATATATAATAAAAGAACGACCTTTTGACCTTTCGGCGGCCGTCTTGGATGACATAATCACAACAAATGCACGAGAGTGATCGCCGATTTGATATATGACATGACCATATTCGGTCAAAAATAAAATTTGACCCAAATTTGACCCCACGGGCCACGCCCATTTTTGACCCTGGTTCACCATTTTAAATACTTTGAAACGGCATTGTACATCGATCATTCCTACCAAGTTTTGTCGAAATCCGGTTGGCGGTTTTTGAGAAGATTTTTGAAGACGGCTATTTTTCAGACGGCGGCCATCTTGGATTACGTAATGACGTTATTTTAACAATTTTGTAATCCCCCTACCTAAGGACCATGACCATCAAATGTTCACGGACGACGGACGACGACGGACGGACGGACGACGACGGACACATTGCGGTAACAATAGCTCATATGATCTTAAGGATCAGATATGCTGGCCCTTGAGTATCCGTGTGTGCCAATTATGCATGTGATTTGTGCTGTCATATTACAATTTGTATAAACTGGAAAGTAGTGTCCTACTGTTTCTTCCATAATACCATGGTGAAATGAAAAAGTTCTATTAAATGGTCATGTTGAGTGACTTGATAATCAGAATGTCCAAGGCCTACATGCTTTGTGTTCTTCCAATGGAATAATAGTCCCTATAAATACGCACTATCTAATTATATTGTCTATTAGATACGTTCTGTGTGTTATTGTTTGCGAGCACGCGAAGGATAGTGTAACGATCAGTGTTTCTCTTCACCGGAATGCCGACATGGTTCAGACCTCATTTAGATATTCGGCCTTCTGGTACGTGAGGGGGAAATATTGTCACACCCCATTTAAAGGCAATAAAATTAGTGCTAATATGATTGTTTTTTTAGATGGAACTACGTAGCTATGGTCTGGTATGGACCTGACATTAGGTCCGGTTATTCTAATTTTACGGCTGAGTATACTTTTTCTTGATGGAAATAGTCGGTTCTGATTTTGGTATTTACCAACAGTAAATATATATATATATATATAATATATATATATATTTATATATATATATATAAACACGGATGGACCACATTGATCCGTCCTTAAAATACTTTAGCTGTTGATAGGCCGTTATATACAACACTCAATCATTAGATACTTTACAATATATATCAAAGGTTTATGATTCGGCAGGATGAAGAGAGCATATATTAAAATATGGTACTAAACGTTAGAAATTTACCATTTATAATTATTGCCATGCGGTAATTAGTGGTAACCCATGGTGTGTCAGCTATTTCTACATACATATATTATTATATGTTTATCAACAGTGTAGATGTCAGCCATATTTGATTTTAAAATTATGATTAAGTCAACTCTATATTGCCACATACCATGCAACATTTAGGGGAAACCTCATACAATTTATGTTTTGACCTTATCTGACAACATATACATTGTTGTTGCTTTTTTTTCGGTTTTCCAATATGGCGGATCTTAAATTTGAAGGCCTAGATGAAAATATGCGCATTTAAATGAGGATTGTGTACCCAAAACTACTGAAAACTGTACAAATATTTCTTATTCTTACAGAGGTACCGGGTATTTCATTTTATACTTTTCAAAATTGAGTTGGCGGCCATTTTGAATGTGGGGTTCCAGAAATTGTAGCTTCAATTGTCCCAATTTAAAATATGTTTTGTTAGTTTAGGCAACAATAACAAAATGAAGAATAATATTAGTCACACATTCCATGGAAATGACATGTTAACAGGAAATCTCTTCAAATTCAACAATATGCTAAATGAGAACGAATTGAATAGAAGATACTGTTTTGGCGGCCATCTTGAATTTACAAACAGTAACTTTGAGAAAAATGGTAACAATGTATGTAAACAATTCCTCTATCGACAAATATACTTATTATCATTATAGCTATTAAAATGGCTTAAATATCAACAAAGATATAACGTACAACATTATATTTTCTGGTTTCCTAGACAAATTGGCGGCCATTTTGAATTTCAGAATCCCTATTTATATAGCTACCAAAATATTTCATCAGCAGACGGCTATCAATTATAAATCATATACGTGCATTTATACACCCATGTAAATGAGAAATGTTGGGTCAACATGACCTCTAAATGACCTCAAAATTTACCCCTAAAGGTCAAATCTTCGGGGGGTACCCACCCCTATCCAGCCGCTTACATATCATAGAAGTCGATCCGCATGGGTACCCATTTGTAACAAAAAATGCTATCAAAACGTTACTGGAGGCCTTTTATTGGTATTGGTATTGGCGTGTCGTCTAATATACATGTATGTCATGACCATATTCGGTCAAAAATAAAAATTGACCAACATTTGATCCCAAGGGCCACGCCCATTTTTACCCCGGGGTCACCATTTTAACAACATTGAAAGAGCATTGTACATCGATCATTCCTACCAAGTTTTGTCGAAATCCGGTTGGCGGTTCTTGAGAAGAAGATTTTTGAAGAATTTGTGCTATTTTTAGACGGCGGCCATCTTGGAATAAACAATGAAGTCATTTTAACAATTTTGTAATCCCCCTACCTAAGGACCATAACCATGAAGTATGGTGACTATAGGCCCAATCGTTACCGAGGAGAAGACGTTTGAAAATGTTCACAGACGGACGACGGACAAATTGCGGTAACAATAGCTCACATGAGCTTCGCTCAGGTGAGCTAAAAAAGAAGTATACGTCTCCTGCGGGGCTCCGTAATAACGCAGTGTTAAAGTTAATATAAGTCGTAGAAGAATACCTTTAAACGTTTGCACAGTTGCCCATAACACTACCCAAACATTACCATGAACTGCTAATCCCAGCATAGTTTAAATAGAGTTTTCTCCATGGTTATCTTAAAATTATATGCCATCACAAACCAAAATAAGACACGCCATGCGATTTTGTACCTTCGGACATCTGCGTAATTTTATTAAATAAAGTTACAAAATCACAAGTCACAAGTTGACAAAATCATCGGAGTACATCCGCATGTACTCGGAAATTTTTGTCAACTTTGGACACCATTTACGGGAAATATTGTAATTGTGTAAACGTATTTCATGAAATTACGCAGATGTGCGAAGGTACAAAATAATATGGCGTGTCTCATATGTGACAATCCAAGTGCTTTTGTTCCTTAGAAGAGGTGTCATAAAAACATATTTACAAAGATTCTGATAGTTTCCGTATTCGTATCAAAAACGATGTGCACGTAAACGGACTGTATATGATTGAAATACGATTCTACGAGTACGAAATTATATTTTAATTCAAGTTTCAAGTTTGCCAACCGGTGTCGCTGCTTACAGCAGATCGGCACAGGGGACTGACTTATGGCGTTAGCACGTCGCCCATCACACGGGCTGGGATGTCGGACACTACACTAAGTTGCATATTTCGAAAACGCGGCACGGCTCACTGTCGAAAAGACACGGATATAGTCGAAAATTGCGAAGCATCGTGAGTTATAATTTGAACAAAAGGTAAGAAAACATGGTTTAATCTTGTGAAATAAATAGACATTGAGCCAGCAATAACCCCCCTCCCCTCATGTGGGAATTTTGTTGAGTATGATTTTCGGATTCAATGGCCTATTGTCAATCAATCCTGGTTGTCTGCGCTCAAAAAGCCGCTGGATGAACAAATGGCGGCCATTTTACAAGATGGCCGCAGAACAGTATTATATTGTTTTATTAAGGACTGTTAACTTTCAGTCTGATCAATATTAACCGGGTAAATTGCTATAATTAAGTCAACATTTGAATGTAAAATGATTTAGAATACATCTTACATTTAATTACATCCGTAAATGGCAATATATTTCAAAATGGCTGCCGACATAGGCTGTTTTACAACATTTTTCTGCGAGTCGTGTGCTGTTACGAACAAATGCAGACATTTATAAAGTTGAAACACACATACATTGCTTTCCTTCACAAATAAATGGAAAATACAGGAGATAGTGATGCAATAGCGTTCGACAATTGTCAGAGCAGTCGAAATGGCCGCCAAAATGTTCCTGTTTTGTTCTATTCTTTACTGTATGGAGTTGTTATAAACAGCATTCATGTACCTATTACATGTATACAGTTTTAGGTATACAAATCAAATCATTTGATAACATGTCTATATCCAGGTATACAATGCTATAATATATGTTCAAAATGGCCGCCAAAATGATCAGATGTTCAATAATATTGATGATGAAGCAGCCGTCTTCAGTAATTAAACAACACTAACATTGTTATGTATATAGTGTCATATTCTGCTTAATGTCAAAAGGTAGAAAAGGTATATTTTCTATATCCAATTCGCAAATTAGTACCAACGACCTATACTATTTACAGTAATACTTATATCTATTTATTTATTATACTTAATGGCGTGTAAAGGCCTGTCAACAGCTGTGAATAATATTTTATATGTATCAGAGACTTTTCATATTGGAATACACAAGATGATAGTAAACATGGCAATTGTCTTGGTTGCATAAATAGGAAATGGACATATAGAGAGACGAACAGACATTCATGCTGTATCTGAAATGTGTGTGGATAACTAATATGTGGCTGTGACGGGAGAATGGGGTTCACGGGATTTGCAACCAGTGTGGCTCCTGATCAAATAGCACACTCCTATACCATGATAACGATATATTATGCTTGTTAGAAGCATGATGGGTGTTTAACTGATGGAATGGCGAACAGTGCAGATTCTGAACATACACAGGCTGATCGGGATCTACACTAGTCACAAGACCCATAAGTCCCATTTCTCCAGTCACAGCCACATACATGTCTACAGGTTTTAATATCTACACGTTCATATGAACCTTTCATAAGTATCTGGCAGCGTATAAAGTAAGACAAAATATTACATGTAAAATGGTCATTGTAAATTCAGTGGGTGGGGAATATATAGTTAAACTACTATGTTTTAACATTGCATCATCTGCTGTAGACATTATGTAATCAGAATATGGGCATTCACTATATATTACAAACACTAGTAAGTACAATTACGATTGATACAATTAATAGACACCGAGAGAGGTTTACATAATGAGACATATAGCGTAGTTGTTACCATGATTAAGAAAATGCGAAGCGGACGGACAGATGGACGAACACTCGGACACACTGTATCTGAAGTGTGCACGGATAGCTAAAAGTAGTGCATAAGTAGTTGCATTTGTATTTAACAATTTATAAGCAAGTAACAGTGCATAACATAAATGACATTCTTTACATGAAAAATTCCCATTGTAAAATGCGTGGGTGGGGAATGGTGAAAAATACTTTGTTTTTAACATTGTATCATAGACTGCAGGCATCAGATAATCGGCATATATGCAATTAACATGTCTAATGAACACTACTAGATACCATTGACACGAAGAAAATACAAAAGTACCATTCCTTTATGGAGTTATTAAGGTAGGTGTTTTGCCATTGCAATTCAGTGGGTGGGGTAACAAAACGTGCACAATTCTTCATCTGAATCAATCAGCAGATATTATTTATTTGAACATTATTCCATTGTATAGTTATGACCACATCAGAAAACATAAACAACTGCCATACCAGTTGTTTCTAATGATAAAAAACAATCGATTTTCACAATTGCGAAAAGTCCGAGGGTCGCATACTTCAAAATGATGCCAAACATGCATCCAGTTGGTTGCAGAGCGCAGACATACGGCATAGAACTCGTAATTGATTGTAGTTTCAGAAAAAATATGTCTGCAAAAATCCCACAGGGAGGGTTTCCATTTCTGGCTGTAATAAAACGTCATGTCGTTCAATATCTCCAATTTATCTTACTGTGTAGTAATTTTATACGTGTTAGATATAGTTTAAGTGCGCCATTCTACGGAGCCTCGCAGGGGACGTATAATTTTTTTTGTTATTAATTCGCTCCCACGAAATAACAATTCGTTCCCGCAATTTAACAATTCGTGCCCTCAATTTAACAATTTGTTCCCACGAAGTAACAATTCGTTCCCACGGGAACGAATTGTTCATTCGTGGGAACAAATTGTTAATTTGAGGGAACAAATTAAATTGAGGGAACGAATTAGCATTTCGTGGGAAAGAATTGTTAATTCGAGGGAACGAATTGCTAATTGGAGGGAACGAATTGTTATATTGAGGGAAGGCATTGTTATTTTGTGGGAACGAATTGATTAAACAAAAACAATCCATGTCCCCTACGGTGCTCCATACCATTCAGTCCACAACGTATGTTACAGATAGTTTCACCGTTTAGCGCGCCTGGTGGTGCTTTAGATTAACGAATACAAAGAAGCTGTGTTAAAGGTAACAGAAATTATAAAAACTTTCCCCCAAAGACTGTGACCTTGATCTAGTGGTTAGCGGGGGTCTGAGGGTCATGGATTTGTCATGGCATGACAGAGAACCATTAGAGGAGGGCTGCCTAAAATATCAAGAATAGCGGTGAAATGAAATTATAGCAACTTTAACCCCAAGTGTTTGAAAGCATTAAGAACTTGACCTTGGGGTTAGCGGAGTTCTTAGTGTCGTGGATTTGCCACAGCATGATAGAGAAAATCATTAGAGAAAGGCATGTGTGACATATCAAAACGTTTAGTGAACGAAAACAGATGTTATAACAAATTTCCCCTAGAAAGCACTAATACTGTGACATTGACCTTGGTAAGCGGGGGCCTGAGTGACGTGGATTGTCACAGCATGATGGGGAATCATTAGAGAAAGGCATGTGTGAAATAGTCAACGTTTGGTGAAAGGAAACAGACATTATAACAAATTATCACTGATCGACAGTTATGGCGACACTGTATATGATTAGGTTGTTGGTGTATTCGTTTCAATAATGTTAAATTATAAGATTGAATACAGCACATGTAGTGGTTAAAGTAGAACTGATTACACCAGTGACTGCATGAATTACATATCGTTTCATTGTATTGTATATTTTCCAATGCAACTCACGACCAAGGGTTAATTTAAATTATTGTCACGTGTTAAGACATATATGGGATGCTTAATGTGGGAGAAAGCCATGCATGTTTTCAATAAGCATACCCATGCCATTCATCATACCATACTACATACTGTCTTGTCCATTGATCATCATGCTCGCTTAATTGTGATAAGTGTGCTTAACAATAATAACATTGTATTCCTTGTCAACAGTCAATCCATTGTGGACACACTTTAAAACAGTTCTTCAATACTCCAATTGATGGAAATACATCCGTATTTGGCTTTGACAATACACAGAATACCACACTCTATACATACAAATGGTAGTGTTGTGTAATTACTGAAAACTGCAGCTTCATCATCAATATTATTGAACATCTGATCATTTTGGCCGTCATTTTGAAAATATTATTATAGCATTGTATACCTGGATATGTATATGTTATCAAATGATTTGATTTGTATACCTAAAACTGGTATGTATACATGTAATAGGTGCATGAAATGTTTTTTATAACAACGCCATACAGTAAAGAATAGAACAAAACAAGAACATTCTTACGGCCATTTTGACTGTACTGACAATTGAGGAAGGATATTACATCACTGTCTCCCGTATTTTCCATTTATTTGTGAGGGAAAGTAATGTATATGTGTTTCAACTTTATATGATTGTCTGTATCTGTTCGCAACAGCACACGACTCGTAGAAAAATGTTGTGAAACAGCCTATTTCGGCAGCCATTTTGAAATATATTGCCATTTACGGATGTAATTCAATGTAAGATGTATTCTAAAACATTTTACATTCAAATCGCGACTTAATTATAACAATTTACCCGGTTAATATTGATCAGACTAAAAGTTAACAGTCCTTAATAAAACAATATAACACAGTTCGGCGGCCATCTTGTAAAATGGCCGCCATTTGTTCATCCAACGGCTTTTTCAGACAACCATATTGGGGCGGATAAAGGGAAATTATTGGATGTTCCCCTTTTGGAGGAAAGCATGAATATTTGTTAAGTGTTTTAAGGTATGCCGAGTTCAAATAAATGAGGATAGATTTGATCCGAGGTACGTAACATCCTCAAAATCCAAGATCGCCGCCATCTGCGTTTGGTAGATAAATAAATGACAATAACGTATAGACTTATAGATAGACGAGTGATGTACCGATTATTTTGATGTCTTTACATGTAATTTTATGTGTCTATTTCATTGGTAGTGTCTAAACGCAAGTAAGATCTTGCTGGGCGGCTGAAATTCAAGATGGCCGCCATTTTATTTCAATGAAAAACAATATTTTGTGACACTAAGTTAAAATGTGATCAAAGTGGCCTATACTATAACTAGTGTAATGTGTATTTACATATAAATGGAATTCTATCATCTTGGAATCAACATATTATTATTTTAGGCATGAAAGGAGTGACCAAAATAAGAAATGGACACTGTATTAAGATCATTCATCTTAAAGTTTCAATTTAAATCAGTCTGTATATAGGTGTTTTACGGCTACTTGGAGGCACTAACATTCAAAGCAGCAGGATAACAACAGTGATATCCGAGGTGCCGTGTATTCAAGTTCACAGCTACTCATCTACAATTCGATTGAGAAAGCATAAAAAAACGCGCTTGTCATAAGTCACTGCCAAAATCGAGAAACCTTGTTACCGTTCAGAACTAGTAATGTCAACAAATTGATCACGATCCAACATCAACTTCAGCACACTCATCTTTCCATGGGACGACGATATTATTGTCTCAGCACTTATCCGATGAAGACCAAGGGTTACTTCGACACATGGATGCACTTTTAGTAGGTACACGTAGTGAAGCGCCCAAAGCAAAGGGAATGCAGCTACTTCCAGATCAATAAACAATGGTAAAAACATCTAAATTATCACGTGAAACCCCTTTAACAATTACAGCGACTGGTCCTATGACCCCATCTGCCATTCTGATTAAGACTGACACTGCAAGATCACTAGTATCTGCAAAGATGATGGGACAGGTAACAATCAACGCACCATGGTCAGCGAATTTTGACAAAATTTACAAGCTACAGCTCCTCGCCCACCTGCAATTACTCGACTCTTGCCATTGTTTTGTGAGAGCGCTCACTCATTGCGTATGATGAAACATGATTTGGACTTGATATCAAAGTCGAAAACCTGAATCGAGGCCAACTGCCAGTGTTCATAGTGGATAAACCATTTTATGCCATAGCCAAGAAAATACAATGGTAATGACCAGACGTCTATGGTGAGGATAAGCTTGTATTACTTGGAGGCCTTCACATTGAAATGTCCATGCTACAACTGACGGGAGCTTGGGTCAATGATATCGGATGGTCTTCAGTAATAGCTACAGCCGACGTGGTGACTGATGGCAGAGCGGATGTTGCACAAAAGGGATCTCATGTATCCAGATGTCAATGGGCACATCAAGTAACGGCTGCAGCATTGCATATGCTAACACTACGGGTATGTTACATGTATAAGGAGTCCCTGTCCTCAGAAGAATACGTTAACTTTGAAGACTGGCACAAGCAGATGAGAAAATGACACCCCCAATTCTACTACTGGGACACTGTGCTCAAGTTGGAGTGGTTATTCATGCAGTTTATGAGGTCACAGAGAACAGCTGACTTTCAATTATACGTGGAAACATTAGGGAAAATATTCCCATGTATGTTTTCCATGGATCACATCCATTATGCCTGATGGCTAACCAACCACGTAATCGCTTTGCTCCATTTACCAGACCAGTGTCCATGAGTTCATGACAACTTACTTTTTAGCGAGACACTTTGTCACACGGAAACCTGCTCACAGGTTTTCATGTATGGCACATGATCAAGTACATGGGCAACTAAATGCTGTTGTGAACGGAGATGCTGAGATTATTTGGATCAGCGAGAATGAAGCAGCATTCAAACGCTGGATGCAGGCACTGAAGTCGGAAGGATTGCTTAGTGAGTACGAATTACAATACCAGATAGACGAATGTTAAAATGTCGTTGAAGTGATAGATGAGTATGCTAATCCATTCACATATGACAGTACATACGTGGTCACACTAGATACCAAAGTCGTCATGTCTGATAAAGTCATTGAATCAATTTGTATAGCTGAATAAATAGGAACAGCGCAATATCAGACATTCGTCTAAGACCGATTAGCCGGTTCCTCCGAGTCGTTCTATGAGCCAATTCACAAAATCGGCTTTCACTCTTCAAATCGCAATGAAATGATGACTCAAACGCAAATTAGAAAACAAAGGGTCTTTCAAGTGATGTTGCGTTGTTTTCTCGAATGTACATATCCTGTCTGTCCAGGGACGGTGATCTAGATACTTTCTTTGGGCATGAGAATCACCCGCGGCCACCAGCGTTGGATGACAATAATGTGATGCACCGAACTTCAAAATCTGATCTCATCACCTGTCTGTAGCCACCAGCTAAGGAAAACAATGATGAAGACCCACGACCTGATGTCAAGATCATTGACGGAGCTGCCCTTGTCCACACATTCGACCCGAAAAAGACAGCTGCAAATACATTCGGTGATTCCTGCCATATATCGCCAAACAGCTACAGTATGTGTCGCATAGATGCCGTGTGGGATGTCTACATAACTGGCAGCTTGATATCCCAGAAACGAGCAAGCAGAGACAAAGTGGACCCATTGAGAGTAGCAACACACACCCGGTTACCTCCAAGCTGGAAAACGTTTCTCCGTGTGGATTCATACAACTCAGGTTTGCAACTGGACAACATCCCTCCTACTACTGACGCCTTGCGACAACATGCCAGCCGCGCTGCCTACCTAGCTGGCCATTTATGGGGCAACACTAGTTGCAACTCCAAAACTACCTGATCCGACGGAGTGGGGCCATGTGGCAGCGATGGCCTGCAGGGAACTGATCAAGTGTGCTTGTTGAAATAGTATCTGTACTGGCAGGCAAATGTGGCAAGGCTAATCTCCCATGCACACTGCTCTGTGTATGTGAAGGACAGTGCACATGCCATTTCGAGCATTCATGCGTTGTGCGACAGTAGTTGAATCAAATGGTTAAACAATTATATTTCGGAATTACTATATCTTCTAATTTTTTTAGTTTTACGATTTGCCAATATTTCTATAATGCAATGTTATTAGAATACACATGTCAACAAAACTTACTGCTAGACATTAAATGCATAGTTCTAACTTGTGTTGTCAACAGTTATGAGTACTTATGTGAAGGACAACATTGTGTGTCCTTTTTGAAGTTTTTGCCACGTGTTGAGACGTAAAATAGTAGTATTATAATCCCAATTACGTACATGTAATAGGCATTCAATGTGTGTAAATACATATTATAATAGCCAGATTATATGCAACTTTGATTACAAATGTGCCATTATGATTAGAAAATATGATCATTTTACATATTATGCGTATTTTGTGATTTGCGTGAAAATTAAATGACGGCCATCTTGAATCATAGCTATATCATAGCTGCATTTAGCACGTTCAACACATTCCTCATATATGAAAACATATGTATAGACATCAAAATAATCAGTATAGCTCGCTTCTATCTCAAGTTATTGCCATTTATTTATTTACCAAACGCCGATGGCGGCCATCTTGAATTTTGAGGAGATTACGTACCTCGGATCAAATGTATCCCAATTTAATGGGAACATCTTTTTTGTTTATCCGCCCCACTACCAGGATTGATAGACAATAGACTACTGAATCCGAAAATCATACTCACCAAAAATCCCACATGGGAGGAGGGGCGGTGGTTATTGCTGGCTCAAGGTCTATTACTATGTGTGTGTTTTACAGTACATGCAAATACACTACTCTAGTTGTTTTTAATTCAAAATTTTAATTTCTTCTACGATAGTTGTGTGATGTGGTGAGGTAGGATGTAAGAGGTAAGTATTTTAGAAAAAAAATCATTTAAAAAATAACACAGGTAGGAATTTTCCCATCTATATCAACACAGTTACCACACCAGTTCTATTATTTCGATATTTGTATATTTAACAGACTTAGTCTTAGCTTAACCCTTAGACCGCTATACACAACACTTTTCGTCTGTTGTTGTTTTTATATCTTGCCTTATTTCTCAATACAAACATAGTTTGACATTGGAAATGATTCTGACGTGCTGTCAAAGAATGTTGTAAATTATACTCAAGTGTTGTCAAAGCATGTTTTTGATGATACAAATGGAAAATAGAAAATAAATAGCAGACGATAACAAATTAAGATAGCGGTGTAAGGTTTAATTCAAATTCAAATTCGTTTATTCACTCGGGTCATATACATATGAAGTAGTATATAGGGAGTCAAAATGATACCACCTACGTTGGTATCGTTTCCACCCCTCTACACTACCCCCACCACCCCCGAAAAATCAAAAATTGGTTAACGAGGAAATTGTCTCCCACCACCCCCGAAAAATTCAAAGATTGGTGTCATAAATATATCATGTTTTCCCGACAGCAAATTTATGAATTTTTGAGAAAATAATTAATGCAATACCAATTCACGATTGGATGTGCCCACGAGTGATAGTTTATATTCAAACACCCCATTTTTCTCCTCCAATATAGCTAATTTATTTCGCAGATCAGCAACTAATTCTACCAGCTCTAGTCTACCACGTTCACCTGTAGCCACCTGCCAGCGTAGTTGCTTATGTCTACAAAGAGTTTGGGCACTAACGAATTTACAAGGGCATCTGGGGCATTGAAATTGCGGGGGGACACAAGGAATTTTTCTACGTCTCGCTAGATACCTTCGTAGATAGTCTTTACGCGTAAACGTCTTACAACAAGTCTCACACATTATATATATGTATATGTATAGTTTATATTCAATTGGTCGTGAAAAAAACATAATGTTTTCACGACCAATTGAACAGATAAATTTCATAGGTTATATTACAGAAAATATGATAACGCCAGAAATAGAAAGTTTGAGAAGAGAAGCCGAATCTCTAGGGATTACTTATAGTACACGGTTGAGAGTTAGGGGGTTGACAAAGCTGATAAATGCCACAAAGAATGAGGCGTTTATGAAGCGGTTTACCCGCGCCTATAAAAGAGGGGCATTTAAAGACCTCTCACTAGCGGAGGAAGTTGGTAACATAATTCAAAAAGAAAGTATTGCGGAGCTAAGGGCTAGTGTAATTAATTCTAAATAATTACCTTCAAGCACGTCTCAAATTAGACACACAGGTGACCAAAATACCAAATAAAAGATCTATAGTTCGCTCGATAGTGGAAAAAGGTGAAGAAATATTGGGGGCTCACGATGAAACATTGGAAAAGGTAGAAAATGGAAGACGGGTAGTTACATTATCCTTTCGTAAAAACATTAACATTAACGAGTCTGAACGCATGTCCGATAAACTCGCTCCGTATCTAACAACCAATTTTTATTTGAGATATTCATATTCTTACAAGCTAGAACATATGGAGGAAATTAAAAATGGAAAACCTGTAACTATAATAATGCACAAAAATCTCGGTGGTAGCGAACCACTATCATCAATGAAAACCGTTAAAAAATGGCTGTCAGATAAGGAGCAAACACGAATAATGTCCGATAAAATAGACAGACCGAATACAAAGTGGAAGTTTGTAAGATGGTAGAGGTTTTCGTAAAGCTAATACAGGGTAGTAAGGGAATAGATTTGGGACTACAATCCAAAGAAGCGGCAGGAGGAGAACTTCCAGAATGGCTGAAGAATAAAAAAGGTATGTATTCTTTAGATAAGTATAATGACGACCTTTGTCTGTTCAGGTGTCTAGCTATGCATATGACAGATAAAAGACCCGACAGATGTACAGAAAAGGCGAAAGAACTTAGTAAGCAATATTTTGGTAGTAATGTGGTTTCACCAATTCCTTTTTCAGATCTGAAAAAGGTTGAAGAGTTTTTTAAAATCGGTATAGAAGTATCAACCCACCGAATGTAATGTATGGTGGTTGAAAAAGGTACCAGCGCACTATAAGGCAATAGGTAATAAACCAATGACAATAGGACTGTTTAATAATCACGCATTTCTGATAAAAAACCTTAAAAACCAAAACCTATCTAAAATTTACGCCTGCGATAATTGCAAGCAGAAATTCACGAAAGCGAGTAATATGAAGAGACACGGACCAACATGTATGAGAGGTGAGACAAAAGTAATATGTGATGGTAATTATTTAGAGCGCCCGCGTTCTTCGTCGTTCGAGAAAGCGTTCTACCCAAAAAGTTCTAACAGTTATGGGGCGATCGATTGTATGTACTCTGTGGAAAAGCGCGAGGGAATTCACATTCACCACGAACAGTGTGGACACGGGGGTGAAAGATGGATTTTAGGAGCTCCAGTAGATGGATACTGTCCAGAAACCAATACCGTATATTAATATCACGGTTGTTACTGGCACGGGTGTGAGATTCATGTAAAGAATAGAAAAGAAGAACGCGCATTCTTATGAGAAGAGATACATTTATTAGAAGAAGCAAAGAATTCAACCTAGTAGTTATGTGGGAATGCGAATTTCAAAGAACGGGTAAAGACATAAAGATCGGTTGCGACACTACTCTTTATCCATATCAGATAGTATACGATTTTGAGGCGTATCTCCAGCCAGAAGTTGAAACTAACGGTAATAGTTTAGAGTACGAAGCGAGACGTTCCGGTAGCGTTAGTAGGAGATAATTTCTCAGGAACAGTAACTCATATTTGTGATAAAGATCCCGCAAAACTTATAGAAAAAATCGTAGAAGATTTGAAAGTCAGGGGAAAAGCTATAAGAGAAGAAGTGTGGTCAAGATATAGGTTTAATACAGAACATTTACGTAAAAACCAAATCGCCAAGATCGAACAGTGGATAGAGCAAGTACCGGTTATAGGTTTTAACAGCAGTACGTACGATATAAACTTAATAACGAAATACCTAGTAGGCGAACTGGCATCAACAACAAAGAAAGTAATGGTCGGAAAACGTGCAAACGCAACAATATTTCATTACTCCAGAGTTTAGATTTCTTGATGTAATACTTTATCTAGGACCTGGTGTAAGCTATGATAGTTGGATAAAAGCCTACGAATGCAAAGGACAGAAATCTTTCTTTCCTTATGAGTGGTTCGATTCTCCAGACAAACTGGATTACCCAGGACTACCGGATATAGAGAATTGGTATTCCAAACTATCTGGGAAAATGTTAATAGATGAAACAGAATTAAGTAAATGTCGTAGAATTTTCGAAGAAAATAATATGAAAACTTTCAGAGATTGGTTGAAATATTATAACGATTTAGATGTAGCACCGTTCCTAGAAGCGGTGGAAAAAATGTGTGAATTTTATAAACACATAGGTGTGGATATTTTCAAAGATGCGGTAACACTACCTGGAGTAGCTATACAATATTTATTGAGAGGAACCATTAAAGAACAAAAATCTTCAAAGACGATTATACCGGAGGATGCTCTATATGCACCAAAAGAAGAAACATACGAAATGATGAAGGACGCTCTAGTTGGCGGTCCATCAATAGTATTTACACGATATGCAGAAGCTGGTGTTTCAAATATTAGAGTGGGTCCCAAACCGTGCAAGGCTGTTTTGGGGTACGACGCAAACGCGTTATATTTATCTACGTTAAATAAAGAGATGCCGTGTGGGAGAGAAACTATACACCATATAGATACCCCACATAACCCTAAATTTATTAAAAAGTTTTGTAAAAGAGTTTTATCTGGAGACTGGTTTGGGTTTGCGGAGGTGGATATAGAAGTTCCACACAACTTAAAAGATAAGTTTTCTGAAATGTCCCCAATATTTATAAACAGAGAAGTAGAGGTTGATGAAGTTCCCACACACATGTTAAAATATTTAAAAGATACTGGCCGAACAAGAGGATGGAAAAAAATGGAAAAAAATTGGTGGGATCTATGACAGCCACTAAAGTATTGCTGTACGCGCCACTGTTGAAATGGTATTTAAAACACGGCCTAGAAATAACTGGAGTTCATCGTGTTATAGATTATATTAGCGGAAAACCATTCGAATGGTTCGCAAAAGAAGTTACAGCCGCAAGACGAACGGGTGATGTAGAACCAAATAAGAAACCAGTAGCCGACATAATGAAATTATTAGGAAACTCGTGTTGTGGAAAAATGATAGAGGCAACTGAGAGACATTTAAATACGACATATACACAAAACGAAACCTGTGTAGACAAAGCATTAAGATTTGCATTCTTTGACGATTTGGAAGAGATAGGAGATGCGTACGAAATATCTTCAAGAAAACCCAGGTGTGCGGTAAAGAGACCATTCCATTGTGGAATAGCGGTTTATCAACTAGCTAAATTGAGAATGTTGGAATTTTACTAACGAATTTCTTGACAAATACGTAAAAAGAGAAGACTTTGAATTAATACAGATGGATACGGATAGTATGTATATAGGATTAGTGGAAAAACGATAGAGGAATTGATTAGACCTAACTTACTAGACGGGTTTGAAAAAGAAAAAAAAGAAATGGTTGGCTTGGGATAAATGGAGCGAAAGAGAGCCCGGACTTTTCAAAATGGAATTTAGCGGAGATAGGGCGATAGCGTTATCTAGTAATGTTATTTTGTAGAAAAAATTTAATTCTATTAATAAAAACTCTGCGAAAGGAATGTCCAAGAGAACTAACAATTTAAATTGGGATAGATATAAACGAGTACTAAGTGAAACTACAGAAGATGGAAAACTCATTATAGATGTAGCACAAAATAGGGGATTTAAAATGAAAGACGGTGTTATGAAAACGTACTGTCAACAAAAATTAGGACTCTCGGCATACTACGATAAAAGACGTGTGTACCAGACGGACTACATACAGAACCTCTCTAATGATTTATTTAATAATTTTAAAAAAAATATAGAAAATTAGCAATCTAAAGACTCTGACGATCCGGGGGTAGCTGAGTGTCAGAAGGCACCGCAAGAAGTTCTTCGCGAACAAACCCTCGAGATGGCCCATCATCCAAATAGTAGAGCACGGGCTCATCGGGCTTGGTAATAGATCGATCTAGATGATATACATTGAGAGACCACACGGGATCAGTCGCGCGGCGGCTGCCACCTTCGAGCTCTCCCGGTTGATAGAGGTACCGGACGTCAATATCAGATGGAAGCCGTTGCTCCTCTAAACCAACGGGTCGCCCGCGCGAGACGGCAGAGGGCTCGCTCGTCACCTTTTTAAACTTGATAGCATCTACGGGCGTCTTACCTATCAATCTGGTCACCTCTCCGTTCAATGCGGAGACCACGGCGGGCAGTCTGGCCACCCACTCGGTCGATCGCGAATGAGGGTCTACAAGTTCTTTAGCGTATTGGTGTCCGAACAGTCTCTCAGCCAGGGTTAGATTGAAGCGTTCCACGATCCCCTGGTCCCGGTGGATGTTGACGCGGCCGCGTCTGATTGAAACTTTATGCTTAGACACTAGATGAGAGACCGCGCCCATGAACTCGCGGCCGGGATCTACGTGGAGAAGATTCGGCCATTTGAGAGGACTCCTCTTATATATTCGGGAAAGAGCCTCTGCCACTTCCTTAGACTCTTTAGTGGCCAACGGCTCAGCCCCCTTATAACGACTCGCTACGTCAACGATTGTCAGTGCGTACTTGTACGTCTTGCGACCGACGCGATCGTGAGGTAGAAACAGGAGATCCGCTTGGTGAACTTGGTTCAGCACCGGCACGTCGAATTTCGGGCGCGGAATATTGTGAGGCGCGGGTAAATAGATCTGCCAGATGGCCTGCTTCTTGAGCCATTCCTTGACATTGTTTTCTGAAACCTTGGTCGCCGCCGCGAGGTTCTTGATGGCCGCGAGTCCCTTCCAGTAGCCGCGTGGGCTATAGTATGTATTCGACAGCTTGCGCGTTAGTTTGGTATCAAGTTTGCGCGTGTTCATCGTATGCGAAGTATTCTAATATATCGGACAATCTCCAACATGCCCTCGCCAGTTCGTCCGGTAACTGCGTCGTTAATAATAAAACCTTTGTTGGAAGTTTCGCTGCAGCCCCAATCGCGTTTGGGTTGGAACAGGAGAGGGGAATCTAACTCGGAGGAATCTAACATCCGCTTTGCGAAAAGGGTGGCCCGCTTTTTTCGTCCTCGCGCCACGTCTCGAGAGAATCTCGGGCCAGACGAATCATACTCTTTGCACCAGGTAAACGATGTTTTTGGGCAGTGTAGCCTACATCGATCATAGCGTCATAAAGTTCGTCAACTAACAATCGTTCTATATATATATATTTATAAAAAAAAATGTTTTTTTAATTAATTAATTATTTTATATAGTAGCCGACGAGCCCAACCCACACCCATTCCCACGACGATGAACGCGATCTCGCGGTCCTTTTGGGCCTCTGACGGTACATAGAAATCTGAAAGGTTGGGCTCGGGATCCATTGGATCGAGACTTTTGTGCGGAATATGCCAGCGCGTACTCGCGGTTGGCTTCTTCAACGTTCTGAAATGTTTGTGCGGCGTGATTTTCGCGGCGCAGCTCTTCGTTGACCCAGTCCAGATGGGCGGTTCGTTTTTTCGACCACGCTTCCTTTGCGCTAATTGAGTTGTTCTACAGCTAAATCATGACGTTTTACGCTCCTCATCCACGTTCGAGCTTTTCATTTTAGAGAATATAAAGTTGCTACCGCTGAACGCCAATGCGGTTACAAGCGCACCACCTACTATTACTGCGATTGAAGCCATTATTTCCATATATTAACTGGTAGAATTCCAGCTTTTAAACTAGATAATCTCGGGTCCAAACTGCGGCCGCTACATCTAAGGTCGCGAGCCCTACGTCTCTCACAGTAAAGTCCAATTTGGGAGCGGTTCCTCCTAGGGCCATCTTTGATAGTCGAGCATACCCGATACTGAAACCGATATCACCACGGCGTGATAAAGAAGCGCATTCCACTAACATTTTACCATCTTGTTCAGCCATTGTTATAATTATTGCATATAAAATGGGTCGCGATCAATGTTTAAATGGGGCGCATCCAAATTCAACATTGTTGATGATTGGTGTTTCGTAACTTTCTTCTGAACACTGGCTGGTTGTTTTTTCGGGTATTTCCACACGCACAGGGCACCAACAACTGCCAGACTACCACCAACAAACCAACTCCAATTCGTGAATTGGGGTTCAGTTCCACTCCAACTCCAACGGGAGTTTGGTATTGGGGTTGACAAATTCAAAGAATTTGGGTGTGCTTCTAATTCGTGAATTTGGGGTGTTGTTGTTGCACTCAACCCAATCGGGATTGAAGTTGAACCCGATTTGCTCTGTCTTCATTTTTTGTTGTTTTGCTGTCTCCGTCCCCGATTGCAACGACTGTTTAGCCTCTCGAAGCTCGGCGAGTATTTTATCTTGTTTAACTTTTCGGGTGGCAGCCGCCGCCCGCCCTGCTGCCTGTCTTTTGGGATTTTTTATATGCGGTATGTCATCCAGTGGCGGAGTAACACTCTGGTTCGATTGTGTTGGAGCAATCTGGTTCAACTCCGTCACTCTCGTGGGTGGGTGTCTTGTGTCATCATTTATAATTATTAATATAGAGCTTATAGTTCGTGGGCATATATGTCCAAATTGACAGTGTTTATTCCGTGGTCAACGCGGTTGTCAGCGGAGCGTAAGTACATTACCAAACTTGTGATAAATTGAGCAGCAGGCTGTTCTAAGAGTGTGACCTATAAAAGGGTCAGTCTCTAGATCATCAATCAACCCCGCGGTGTGGTATAGGGAGAAGTATACTAACGGCGGTTGCGTACAAATGAATAGCCGCCGATCCGAGAGTTTTTGTCATCTCCGCTCCCAACAATTTGGATTTGTATCGTGCATACATTTATCGATCTCCGCATCTGACATCTTATCCACCTGAAAAACTGAGAGACGCCTACCGAGATAATGCTCCGATTGTCCCCCAGAACAACCAGCGCAGCTAGCCGCTCTCGTCGCGCCGCATTTTCATTTTCATTCGGAGTCATTGCACTCAACCCAATACCAACCCCCGATTCCGATTGCTCTGTCGGATCATTATTGTTGGCAGTCGGAGTTGAGGTTTTCTTCTATTAAGCTGATCGAGAAGTTCTTCGCAAGTTCATTTTTCTTAATTTTTTCAAAATTAGTAATTAACTATTCTAACAAGTCTCATCACTTTAACATATTGCCAAGACGCACCACACGATACTTATGATCACCAATTATGCTCGTAACAAAGCTCGCAGCGGAGCACCAAATTGTTAAACATTGTTAACCCATTGTTTCAGCATTTGTTCAACATTTGTTAAGCATTTGTTCAGCATTTTGTTCAGCATTGTTCAGCAATTGCTAAATTAATTGTTAAGCATTTACTTGGCAGTTACTAATTTTCTTAAAATTAAGCGTTAAGTAATTTCTTAAATTAATTGATAACTTCGTAAGCAGTTGGTTGATCAGTCTTTAGCAAAAGCTTGCGTGCTTAGTTTCCGAAAGCATCTGTCGAACCTCCAGGCGCTCCTCGCGCGTTGGGATAACGTCATTCTCTCGAAGACAGTCATCGAATGAGTCTCGGTCCTTGCAGTGAAAGAGGGCACCCATTTCGTTGCTCGCGCAGATCCTTGAGGACGGCGTTGTACTTTTGAGTGGATATCCATACGCTTTTGCCTAGCATGGCGGCCAGAAAATATTGCGAGCTCGGAGAGCATGTCCTTCTTTTTGGTCATCGCCGCCTTGGCTGAGCAATCATCAATCACGTATAGGGTGGCTCACCCTGGAATTTTTTGGTATATTACCACGCAGCCAATCGTGAAGCCTATCACCGGGTCAATAACGTATACCACAGGATCGGACCATATCCAAGGGCGCCGCTGATAAGTATCGTTGTGCCGCACAGTGGGACACAAGATCACAATATGACGAAAGGCATCGCGGTAAGGAGCCCTCGAGCAAGTCTAGGATGAAAAACGCCGTTTTTTTCCACATCCTGTCTGCCCACATATTATGGCAGAGTGAGCATCTTCAATTGTGAATTGGTATTGATTGTTAATTTTCTTAAAATTAATTAATAAATCGTTAGATGATTTTTTTATTAATAAATCGTTAGATTTTAGTAGAGTGGCTGAGACGTATCGGCCATCTTCGATATTGAGTTTGTGCGTCTGTAATTATATATAAGTATAAACAACGTTCAATGGCCCCATTTATTTCCATCCGCCTCTTTGGTTATCTGGATCGTCACACCCTCGCTAGCGTTCTCAACTTGGCGTCCGTCTACCGTGTATTTGGTCGTCGTCGCTGGCTCGCATGTCTAGCCATAGCGCGTATTTGGTATTCAGAAACTCCGCGAGGGAGACTGCCGAGAGCTGCAGGTCTTTGGCAACCGCGGCAACCTCCGGGGAGCGCTTGGAGCCGGCAGCAAACTGCTTTCTTACTTCGTCCCACTGCTGGTGCGCGCGTAGACCCGCGCTGTAGAGTTGATTGGGTACTCCCTCGATCGTCACCTCTACCTTCGTGATTTTGGGGTTATAGAATTTGTCGGTTTTTCTAACACCGAACGCGAACCGAGCCTCCTCGAACAGCATCAGTATACCTTTCATCGAGCGGGCGGGGTACGTTGAAGTTAATATTACCACAATGTGTCCCGCCTTTGTCTTTCGTCATCTTGCGATGGCGAAGAACTCGGTCGTTAAAGTATGACAACGCGCACGGCGTACTGGGTTCTGATCAATCGCGCGAGTTCGGGCATCGTGACCATGTCGTACTCCAGCGAAACATTATCGATCGTATAACGTCGATAACATGTCGCTGGCTATGAGAACTCGGCCGTAGTCGTTTGAACGTTAGTTCGTATTCGAGGCGGTCAGCCAAAGCGCTCTGATATATAGGGCATGTGACTCTCCAGCAACTCAAAGTCGAGCGGAAATGTAGCAGCGGTTGCCGTAATGCGCCCGCGACGCATTGTCACTCGCGTTGTTATCTGCCTTGATTAGCAGCCCCGATTCTAATGTCCTGGTTACGTTCTTATTTTTTGCTTGGTGTCAATACCCTGATAGACGGCGTTTTCGCGCTCTTGTGCCCGTCTTCCATTACCAAAGTCCTAATAGCAATGGTAGACGTCGCTGTCGTCGATCGACATCACCTCATTACCAGAAATCTTTATCATAGTCTTCTTGACTATGGCGCGACCCAGGTACTGAACGACTGTTCAGTCCCCGCGTCGGTCGACGTTAGCGAAATAGTGAAAGCGAGGCGAACAGTAACCCGGAACAATGACGTCGTGAGTTCCGAGGTTGGGGAAGCGGACTAAGAGCTGCTGGTTCTGGTCGATCGTCGATTGGGTTAATTGTTCGTAATAACGACACTCTGTCTCACGCCTTTTGCCCCGAGGGGCTCACGCAGTCTGCGGTATGGATTGAGTTTGGCGACCGTATTGACTCGAAGACATAATTATTTTTTTCAAAATTATTGAAACTAAACTATTAAACCCGTATGGTTTTGTCTTTAAATATACATTAATTAATTTTGTAAAAAAATTAAAGATGGCTGATTACGATGTTGAAATGGATGAAATCGGCAGAGACGATTACCTCGATGGTGATGATGATAATTTTCGAGGATTCCCTCGAGACACCCACCATAGAGACTCCAGTTCCAATTCCATCCATCACAATTGGGTGGCGCTACCACTAGTCAAAGTCAGGAATTACTTGAGGGAGCTGTAAACGACTACTACAACAAATTTGGCAGCAGAAAAAGGTCTGGTCCCCCCCCTGTCGGTTCGCGACTACTCCAAGTTCAAATTTGATATGAACGGTAGATTGCGACTAAGAGCAGCACTAAATCTTCCCATTAAGTCAACACGAGGACCGGAAAAACCCCTATCCGCTAAACACCATTGCAGGAAAGAAACCGGGGCGGTGCATAAAGAACGAACTAGGCTTCACGGATTGGAAGAGGGGTAAAACAATTGTGCCGGCCCGCGCTGTATGAGGCCCTACAGTCTACCGACGAAACTATAGCGAAGACTAAACGGCCACCGCGATAGAAACGGTCGAGCTCAGCGAGGTCCCTCAAATAGCCACCGACGTTATTAACACGATGGAGACCACGTTCAGTGTCCAATCGCAATTGGGGGAAATATACTCAACGATGACCCACCGTTATTCCTCCTTCGAGAACTCCGTGGACTCGATAAGGCTCTAAAAACGGTCCGGGGCGAACTGGTCCTTAACCTCTCCAAACTCACGGCGCTGGATGAACATATCGCCGCTAGAAGAAGAAAACTGGAGGAAGCCGGTGACGATGGGAGAATCTACCGAGGCGTAACGCCGAACGACTGCGGGTCTTTGCGGGATGAAAGAGAAGCTCGCTTGGAGGCCGCCTCGGCTAACCGTGAGGCTCTCCGCACACAAATAAGTCGGATCCGCGAATCAATCTCGAGGTCCTGCACGAGGAGACGACACTCGGTGAGCGTCTTCTCACTCTGTTCAGAGAGCAGGGCGTCACGATAGCAAGCATCCTCGTTGCTATCAGCATGACTATATCAACCATAGTTCTAGCTTTCACTGGTGGTGCGGCGCCACCACCCGCGCCAGCACCAGCACCCGCTCCATCCGGTGGAGCCAAGGAGTGGGTAAAAAAACAACTAAAATCCCTCGCCAATCTTCTAGCTAAATTAGCTGGAAAGGCGGCTGCCGCACTACCTGGACTGATCGGAAGTATCGTTTCTTACTTGCTATCTATATTATCAAAAACGGCCGGATGGCTAGCCAAAAATACCTGGGCTTTAATCGTGGCAATCGCCGGTCTCTTATTATTCTCTGCCAGAGAGTTCCTACAACCAAAGCGTAAATAATCCGATCGCCACGAGGGCGATGACGAGCCCTAATTTCTCCTCCTCGTGTGTTTGTGCTTCCAATTTCACCCAATCTACGATTGATTGGTGTTTCTCCAATCGCGATTGGTCTGTTGATGGAACTCGATGGTGCATCAAATTTACGAATTGGGGGTACTGGGTTCAATTTACGAATTGGGGGAGGTGTATCCATTTTGTGTTTTATGAAATCGGTTCCACTGTTGAACCCGATCATGTTGGGGGTGCGCTTGATGATATCCGTGTTCACGTTACCGTTGTGGCCGATTTTTTTTATTCGCGGTGGCGATTACGGATCTGATTATTGTAACCGTCAACCGGGTCGTTCTCGTAGTATCATATTGCTCGGCGCCATATAAAGACCTATTCCAAATACATAGTCTACTGGGGTGCTGGCATTCTGCAAAACGTCATTGATAATTCTGGATCGCCTTCTCCAGGTCCTCTAGCTGAGATGGCGTCCCTCTACAGTGCCAAGAATTGTTTTTTGTGCATCAAACGCTGTTCCCGTGCCCAGTATAGAACTGCGAGTTTGCTTCTGTGCCGTCCGAGGATGCCCAGACGTACGTTGCGAATGGAGTCGTTGACGCGAGTAACCCCGGCCTGCGTGGAACCCTAATACCCTTATCTAACATAAATGTACCCCACGCGTCCTGAACCTCAGCAGCCTGCTGTATGTAATCGACCGTGAGCCCGTTTCGGCGGTAACATTTTACAAGAAAACACGCCACAGTGCCGACCTCCAAGACACTTCCGGCCCGAAAATGTCATCATCGCGGGGTCAAAATTCCCGGCATTCCGACTGACGATGTGGTCACCGGGAGTGATCGTGTCTAAAATCAGTCTGCGTCCAATTCCCGGACTGGCCCCGAATGAAACGAATCCCCGAGGCCAGGAAATGCTTTCTGTCTCCAGTCCGCGTCTTTTGAAACGTTAAATTCGTTACACTGTCTTTCAAACGCCATACGGTCGTATGCGTTGGAAATGGGATCCCAGGCGTCGTCCTTTGAGGTAGTGAAATACCCTAGTTCTTTGAGAATCCTCCTAATAGTATAATACGCATGAAAGTTGTAGACACTTCGGAGCATGACATTCTTGGATGTCAGATGGTCTTTATATGAAACACCACATCCAACTCCACCATACAGCGAAATTTATTTGGTTCTGCCAAAACTGCATCGGTGTTGCTTTCCACCTGTTTACCACCTCCATCGTATTAATCTTGGGCAGCCTATATTTCTCAAACGTGCTAGGGAAATTGGTGGCAAAGCCGCTGTCCGGTCTAACCGTTACGGTTGGGTGTACAAGGTGTTAAACAACGTCTTTTTGCGTGTATTTACCTCCGAGCCCCGTACTTTGCATTAGAGTTAAAGCTAAATGCTTTGGTATCCATTGAAATATATTATTATGTTTTGCTACTATCACTAATGTTCAAAAATAAAAGGGAGTTGTGAACTTCAAAAATCAATCGACAACTGCTGCGGAAAACGCCTGGGTAGGCCTTAGATCAATCACCTTCACGGTTAGGGTGGAAAAACATTGAAAATGTACAAGGATATCAAAGGAATAGAACGGGTAGAGGCTATCTTGCCGGTAGATATACATCTAGAGGAATTAGCTGCCGTAGTACGTCCTGGCCTTTGGGGTTTCAGAGATGTCCAAGCTTTAATCGCAAGGAAAATACCTGGTAGTGGCACTCTCACAGTCTCAAAAGCCACGGGATTGCGACATTGTTCCGTTGATACAAAAATAAAGATCACTCCGGGGTTGGCCTCAATGTTAGGATTTAAATTTGCACCCCCTTACAACGAGGAGAAGGGCGAGTGTTCCCGTTGAACTTTGTCTTCCCCTTGGGGCGAGCACCGCGGCGATACCCAGTAAACTTCGCCTTCACGAAAACTCTCAGGGTGCAACCTTGATCGGGTGAACAAATCGTACAACACGGTAGACGGATCCCCCAGCACATTTACTGAAAACTGTGCCCGCCACGACTGTTTCTATGGCGAGACTGTGACCTTAGACTTCCCACAACCCTGAAGATGTTAAAGTTTTTGGAATCGGGACACATCCACGAGTTGAAGATTTCTATTCTTCATGATAAAGGGAGAGAGTTGAAGAACGATTAACCCGATTTCGGTCGTCCTAGAAATTTCAAATTAATTGAAAAAAATTAATTGAAAATTATTGAAAATTAGAATTAAACGCATGTTCGTAATATATTATCAACATTATGAAGTATACGGACCAGGTAGTTCTTCCGATTGGGTGACAAATTCAAAGAATTTGGAACCGGCAGAAAGGGGGATTCATCCCGACAGAGGGCGACTTTTTAACTAACCCAAAAAAAACAAAGGCCTGATCAATAGAACTATATCGAGGTGGCCACGGACGAGATTCACAAGAGTCTACTATCACAACTTAGGGAATATGCCCTGGCTGTGAATACACAAAGTCGTGAAGAAACGCATACGGAACTAAACGAACTAGGTGAAAAAAAAATAACCCAAATTTCGAAAAGAGGCCCGTTTGGGGATTGATAAAGTCCGAGAAGACCACCAGGGGCGGACCTTACGGAGGCTTATGATGCGTTGCTCTTAAAGGACTCTCTCTCTCAGGCAAAGAAGCGGCACTTACCGAACTAGATGGGAAAATAACCAAATTTCGAAAAGAGAGCAGGTCGGATATTGATAAAGTCCGAGCAGACCGCCAGGCGGCCCTTACGTTGCGCTTAGAGGACTCTCTCATTAGAGATGCGGCATTTACCGAACTAGATAAAAAATAAAAACCAAATTTCAAAAAGATGGCCAAGTCGGGTATTGTTGGATAATTGTCCGAGAAGACCACCAGGCGGACCTTACGGAAGGCATATAGGGTGTTGCGCTTAAAGGACTCTCTCAGCAAAGAAGCGGCGGTTGTTGAACTAGACGGAAAAATAACCGAATTTCGAAAAGAGGCCCGTCGGGTATTGATAAAGTCCGAGAAGACCACCAAGGTGAACCTTGCTGAGGCCATTGCGGAGGCTTATGATGCGTTGCGCTTAGAGGACTCTCTCAGCAAAGAAGCTACACTACTGAACTAGACGGGAAAATAGCCGAATTTCTGAAAAGAGACCAGGTCGGGGGTTGAGGGTCCGAGAAAGACCACAAGGAGGCCATTGGGGAGGCTTATGGGGCGTTACGCTGAGAGACCTCTCAACAGAAGAAGTGGCACTGACTGAACTATACGAAAAAATAAACCCAATTTCGAAAAGAGCCCGGTTTGGGGGTTGAGGGGTCCGAACGGGAATTGATTGAAAGCCCGACCCGAAGACCACCATGGCGGACATTATGGAGGCTTATAGGGTGTGCGCTCAGAGGACTCTCTCAGAGAAGCGGCGGTTGCTAAACTAGACGGAAAAATAACCGAATTTCAAAAAGAGGCCCGGTCGGGTGTTGAGAAAGCCCTAGAAGGCCACCAGGCGACCATTACGGAGGCTTATTATGCGTTGCGCTTAGAGGACTCTCTCCAGCAGAGAAGCGGCATTCTTAACTGAACTAGACGGAAAGATAACCGATAAACTGAAACATGATCGTATAGAGCCGCGACCAAAGCTCTTGAGGATACCTCTGAAAAGATTCGTACTGAGGCATATAACGCAAACAGTGCGCTTGCCGGAATAGTGCAAACAATGAAAACGCCAAAACGTGTCATAACAGTTTGGGCTGAGAATCGGGGAACCATTTGGTTGAGGGCACTATGAAAATATTCGTTCGGTGCCAAAGCGAGTAATAAATATGGGGGATACACTATGACAGCTGCAGGTGAAGTTATCCAAATGGCGGTCTGCTCGGTTAATGGTAAGTGGTAAACCTGTGGGTCGCGGTTGCGATAAATATTGTAGTAGATGGGGAAGAACGGGGTGTTGGAGTCACTAAAATCTCTGGAGATAGTTCGAACGGTGGTTTCGTTCTCCCGGTATGATCGAATTAAGACTTTCCAAAGGTAGTGTTATTAACTTTGTTACGAAATCGGTGACACAGAGAGTTCTTCCACATTGTCTCATTGTTAATGAACTTATTTTGTAAATACTAATATATTGAAATAAATTTGTAAAATTTAAATATGAACGAATCACCGCTTCCAATTGTCAATACCCGATCCATCAACACTGTATCCAACTCTCAATACCATTACATCTCCAATTAACGAAAGAAGTTCAGATTTTAGGGGTTGAATAATATCGTCGCTATGCAGGATATTTTAGTTAGAGAATGTGCAAATAGAAAAAGACACGCTAACAAACTAATAAAGCGCGCGGTGAACATAGCTGAAGCATCTAGTACGGTTCTGGCAAGTGTTTTCTGTGGTTGTGTGGGGCGGGGACAGCTGCAATTTACTATCATCCATTATTAATAATGGTTCCTGTAGCGGGGAATTTTATGTGCGGTGTCGGCCGTTTCTGGGTTGCGTGTATGGTAATTAGGGCGTCGGGTGGTAAACTCGAGAAAAATGTAGAAAACATGATAGGGGAATATCCGTTCTCGCTAGGTCTAAGAAAAATAGCATCGACGTTATGGTGTCCAAAGCGTTGGCCGAATAATAAAATAACAAATTTAGAGTTTGAATCCGTGGTGGAAGAAATGGGGATATATTGAAGAATTAAAAATTGATATAAGAAAAAATAAAGGCGCGCGCCACCATGCCCAAAACCCAAAATGAGTGTACTGATTGGGATAAATTTAGGGTACAACTTGGAAATAAAGTCGGAGGAAATATTACAGCACCATTGTGATATTTTATAAAAATAATAAAAAAAATAAAAAAAAAAATTAATTTTAATTTTCTAATTTTTATTTAATTTTGAAAAAAATTATTAAGTTATTATTGGTGCAGTAAAACAAATTTACATACTTATACAACATGTGTTTTTTCACTGAGAATTACAAATTCAGTCGAGGATTACACTGTACACACCGTCTTGTGTAATTGATACACTCGGCTCTGTTTACCTTGGCTATCAATTTACGCATTGGTTCATAACCCGTGTAATTGAAACATTGTCCGTAATTGATAATTGTACAACACTAGGTGAATGTTTATCATAACAGCCTACGTGGTCGTGTGGGTTAAGGAGATACTCTATAGAGACGAGGGTCGTGGGTTCGCGCCGCGGTTGGAGCTAAACATTTTATTTATTTATTTTATTTCTATCCCTACAAATTGTGGTCGCTATGGTAAACAACTGCATGACAACGGCGTTCGGAGTCCCGACCGCTTGAAATGGTCAGACAACTCCGGTCCGTTGTCATGACACGATCTTTGACCTTAGCAGGTTCATGGGGATAAATGACACGCGGTTTCAGGGAGATGTATTTGTCTTAGCATCAACAATGCTGTTTCAATAATAATTGTTTTTTTTCAATTTCTTTATAAGCGATACGTATAAATGTATATTCGTAAAGCGAATCGTTGGTTTTAACAATTTTATATAATACACCTAAGTTTCATATCCGATACCGCATTTATCCGTCTTAATGTTTGTATTTGCCTCTTGTATAGTTGACATAATTGCCGGTATAAAATTGTAAATGCAACGTTTTTTATCGGAGCGTAATAAATTACGCCTGGTATTTTCATGTATTCGATATCGCCTAGTTGTTTCTCATTTTATAGAATTTAATATATAGGATTATAACCCCCATAAGATTCGTAAATTTCTTCAACACAGTTATTAAAAAATTTCAATTCCAATTGTATTGAATTATCCATCCATTTTCTCTAATAGTTGTTTTTTTCTGTTCAAATTTCAATTTCTTCTAATAATTTTCCAATTTCTTCGTTAAAAGTGATATCGTAGAAACGCATATCCGTAAACGAAAATCTTTGATTTTAAAACTGTTTTATAAAATTAGTTTGATAATGTTTCGGTAGTGTTTCTCCGATCCTATTTAGTCGCTTCATTACATAAATTTGATACTTATAAATGCAACGTTTTTATCGCAGCGTAATAAATTACGCTGATATTTCATGTTATTCGATACCACGTAGTATTGTCCATTTTACCGTGTTTTAATACTGTATGAAATCAGCGGCGTAAAATTTAATTCTTCATCAAAGTCATTACAAAATTCCAATTCGTTGCGTATTTTATTATCCATTTTGTTATAATATTTTATTATGACCTATTAAATGTATATGTTCAATTGACGTGAAAAAAATAACATGAGGTATTTATGACACCAATATGAACAACGATACGAAAACAAATCCTTTTTATTAGTATAGTTTTTATATCTGTTCAATTGGACGTGAAATAACATGATGTATTTATGACACCTCTTTCCTTTGAATTTTACGGGTGGTGGTGGGAGACATTTCTCGTTAAACCAATTTTTGATTTTTCGGGGGTGGTGGGGTAGTGTAGTTTGGGGTGGAAAACGATACCAACGTAGGTGGTATCATTTTGACTCCCTATATACTACTTATGACAACATGAGGTATATATACAATGTAGCACGAACATATATATGACACAATGGCTATGCATGTAACAAGTAATATGTTAAATAAATGCTATAATTATATCGACATGTTCAAATAAGTTACTCCAGTTTGGTCAAGTGGGATGGATCGAACAGACACTGTAGGTCTTAAAGGTGCATGCCCACTCAGTAGGCACAACATGTTCGTTATATCAGAGACATCATGTGAGATATTTTCTGGCAAAATAAACATTAATTCAACATTACCCCACGTATTGATTGGCATAATTATACATTTTATATCAGACGTAAATTTCCACACTGATATCAGGGGCGATAACCGTGTTTCCTTAAAATGTTAGCGGACATTACTTTTTATTCTCTGTATTTATTTGTTGATGTGCAATTATCATACTTTAAAATCTGTCGAAAATATTATTTGTTCAGGTGGCATTTAATTAGTATAAATAATTAAAAAATATCATGCCTCACTTGCATTTGAAAATAGCCCGATACCAACACACGTCACTATCAGTAAAATAAATATTACTAAGTGAATAAACCTGTATAGCGGCCACTCATACTTTTTAAACTGGTGGAATAGTGAGACAATTATACACTTATTTAATTCCTGTAAAGAACAGTTTGTGCTTACTGAGTGGGCACGTACCTTTAATCAGTTACGGTACTAACAGTGACAGCATTCTCTGAAAACTATTCACTGTTTCTGGTACGCATACATCTGCATTGACGAGTTCGCGTGAAAGGTCGCCGTGACTGGAGAAATGGGCTTATGGGTTTATGCATCCGCACAGTCTGATATTTTATTTTATTTTTTTCTCATCAAAACTATGTTTTGACAACACTTTAGTATCATTTCCAATGGAAATGATTTTAAAGCGTTGCCAAACCATGTTTTTATTGAGAAAAAAGACAAAACTTAAATCGACTGCAGACGACGATTTATGTTTCCCGCGTGCTAAGGGTTAAAGAAGATACATGTATTTTAATTACTCACGGTTTGGTTTTTCTCTTCAGATTGGTGAAGCTCGGCGGTTTATAGCAACATGGACGTCAAAGATCATTCGCCGTTACCATGGTTACTAGGAACTACGAGGTACATGGTACACCAGGAGCCACGATTACTTCCTGATATGATGTTCAGTTCTTGTGTACGAAACTACTAATAACTGTGGAAAAGCAGGCGTTGATTACCGGGAACACTTCATGAGAAGCGACGTAGAAATACACTGCTAGACACAGCAACGTTAACATACATAGAACACAATTAAGGGATCATGTTCAGTTATTTAGAACAATATTTATTGTTGATTAAGCCATGTATTACAGTACGATACAATTGCATATCCATACAGCATGACATTTGACCGAAAGCATAACTTTTCGTTTTCATCTACCAATGACCGTAGTCATCGCAGACCGTCTTCAATCACCAAGGGTTGTTGGCCCACTGAATTCATCAGAAACACACTGACCTACTGGATTAATTAGAACAACGCTGAATTGCTGGAATCACCAGAACAACGTTGACTTGCTGGAATCACCAGAACAACGCTGACTTGCTGGAAACACCAGAACAACGCTGACTTGCTGAAAGAACAACGCTGACTTTGCTGGTAATCACCAGAAAAACAACGCTGACTTGCTGGAATCACCAGAACAACGCTGACTTGCTGGAATCACCAGAAACAACGCTGACTTGCTGGATTCATCAGAACAACGATGACCATGCTGGATCATCAGAAACACGCTGGCCTACAGGATTCATCGAACAACGCTGATTGAGAGGTCTAGTTATTGGGAACCGACAATTGACCTACTGCAAACGCAAGAAGGAAACATATACGTGAGAGATCATGCTGAGCAGCGGGACGAACGCCGTCAGAAAGTCGGTTAAGGACATGGTACAGCAATGGAACAACTGGACCGGGAAAACTGCAGACCAGCACGAGGCACGGTTGCCACAAACCACATCTACCGTCGCATACCGCCAGCCTGCTGGGAACATCGAGGCCAAATACAACAAACGGTATCTTCTGCCCCAACCTCGATCCAGCGAAGTTAAGAAACCCGGGCCGGCAAAACCACTCCACACAGTTGTTGGTGAAGATATTGGTGACTATGAATCTGCCGATACAGTGCATAGACCGTCACAGAAAGAGATGGAACGAATCGCACCGTTCGGGAAAGAGGTTAAAAAATGTCAATATATTTCAGGCATACGCAATAACAAACCTATAACAGAAAGTCGTTGTGGCCAATGTCCAGGAAATAAAAAATGGTGCGATTCTGATTTTGCCGATCGCGATATTTCGACCAGTCGCAAAAGTGTTCCCAGTAGCGAAAGTGCGAGGGAGAATGCCATATTAACTATATAGAGAAGCAGCATTAACACGTGCAGCTCGACCTCATCCAGTTCGACATTGACGGGAACAACCGACATTTCACATGGCGAGAAGTTACACAGACGAGCAAGTTCTTCGAACACGACAAGTAAACCGAACGTTACCAAATCATTTCCATATAAATTCACGGAAAATGGACTTGACTATAAAGGTGCGCGTTATCAATCGGACGAGGAACCCATGGGGGTGTTTGAAGAGAGTGTCCGGACGGCCGATTATCGCGGGACTGACCGTCGATCATCCAGCCCGTGGGTTGCAAGTGACATGTCGATTATGGAACTGTATCGCCAGAGGCGCACACAGACGTTCGTAAACAGCGTGCAGGCTGACCGGAGGTCCCCACAGCGAGCCCGCATAACAGCCAGTGGTGAGTTATGCGTGGTATTTACTACTTGTTCCCTGTTTTGCTGCCGATTAACCATTGGCTACTAAGCACATTACATTTAAAAAATATTTAAATATTTTGTATGCCCCCGGTCACGGTAGAGCCGGAGGCATATAGTGCTTTGATTGACTGTATGTCCGTCTGTGTGTCCGGCACATTAAGAAGTTCACCGGAGTAGCTCAATTCTGTCATAACTTATATATCCCTAGAACAGTAACTTACATATTTCAAAACATCATGTTTCAGGACAAATTCCACACATACATGCTGCCCTTCATATGACCGTTTGACCTTCACAACTTTGGAACCTTTTCACACATTTTTCGCCGGAGTTTCTCATTTCTGTCATAACTTCTATATCCCTTTAAGAAGTACTACACTACTTCAACACAACATACTTGTAAACAAATACCACACAACCATGCTGCTCTTAATATGACCTTGACCTTTTGACCTTCACAACTTTGAACTTGTTCACACATTAAGAAGTTCGCAGGAGTTTCTCAATTATGTCATAACTTCTATCTTCCTGGATGGATTACTTTAATTTTTCAATACATCATACGTGTGTACAAATGCCACACATCCATGAACTATGAACTTTTTCACACATTAAAAGTTTTTACCGGAGTTTACATAAGACGTGTGCACAAATATCACACATCAATGCTGTCCTGGATATGACCTTGACATTTTGACATTCACAGCTGTGCTTATGAATGCTTATCATTTTTGGCTAATGTACTTGTTTAATTTTCTTGTTATATGGGATATTAACATGGGTGCTAACATTACATTTTTTAAATAATGGTTGAATTTGAGGACAGAGGTTCAAAATAAAACTTTTGTTTTCGTAGTTACATAAATTCCTATCAGTCTAGACAGGCTTCGTAGTTACTTTCTAAATGTTTTCGTTTTTCAAAGAGCTGATTCGTAGATACGTGGGTAACCCGAATTATCTGTCTGTATAAGTCGCCCTGCGTTACAGACAGAACATTCGGGTTTATGTGCGAGTCGTACAATACGCATAATATGCCATCCGTGACTTGGGCCAGTAAACTATAAATTGACCAGTATGCGATATATCCGTATATATCAGTATGTTGTGTATGCATGTATGTGTATGTTCAGATCGCAGATAATGACGAACTCGTGCAAAACAAAGTACCGGTTCGCAAGTGCATGTACTATATGTTATATAAATTGTAAAGCTGGTGAGGTATCATATTCCGCGGGCGTCATGGTACATGACAGTATGCAAATATATTACCACGGGTATCATGTATACAGTGATGCTTCCTAGATATTACACATACATAATACACATAATTGAGACACGCCATGCGATTTTGTAACTTCGGACATGTGCGTAATTTCATTAAATACGTATACACAATTTACAATAATTTTCATGAATCAAGTCAACAATTCACAAAATTTTCAGAGTATACGCGGACTTATATATTTCGCATGTACTCTGAAAATGTTGTCAACCTTTGACGCCATTGACGGGAATATTGTAAATACAAACTGAAATGGCGTGTCCACCAAAGGAGCCCGATATCAAGCTTAGGATTCCGTTACAATATTTCAGTATCACTGCACTGAACGTAAACTGTTGCACGTCGAAAATTGCACCGGTTGCCTGACGTAACGGCACTAAGCTCTAAGCCATCGCAAAAACGCAGTTTTAGTCTAGTAGCCGGTGCAAATTTATTGCCTGTGCTTGTGACTGTGCATCTTGATAGCCAGTGTAGAGATTGTTTTGAAAAAATGGCCACATTTATAGCCAAAAATCGGATTTTCTATTGACTTGGGCTACATGTAGCGAATAGGACGTTGTAGAACATATTGCACTAAATTGTATTAGTTTATCAGTTAATTCATGAGCTGTCTGTGTCAAACACTACAAGATGTCATGTCCCGATAAGATGACTCACATGGCAAGTCAATGCACAGTATAGTTTGCATGTTCAGATACATGTACACTAAAATATATACAAATATTCAATCACATTTATGAAACTACTGACTCTGAAACAAGGATGGTGTTATATGAAGTCAGTCTTCAAGTCGACATGTTAAGATTTCATGATATACTATATCAGCATGACGTCATCACGTGATATATTATCTCGACTGTGACATGACGACTGTGGGACAAACATCTACATTGCGGTATGTAGACCTCCACTCTGAGACCACAACAGTTACTGTGATCCCAAATGCACAAGCGACGCTATCAGGGTATGGGATCACGTGGTCTATTGTTTACACTGGATTAATGGCGGCGCCCTTGAGGTATCAGGTAAATTTGAGCATTGAAAGGGTTATAATAGTTCGTATAATGAGTACATAACTCTAATTGCATTTCATTACGTCGATATGATTCACACTTATAACTAGTTATGCACTGTGGGCGTTAGACGTATGTTTTATAATACAAATTGACAGTCAAGATGGCCGCCAATACCCAGTCTAGTTTCTCACAAAGGCGTTAACAGATTTGCATCTGCGTTGCAAATTCAAGTGTGCATTTCAATTGATATTGGGTTTCATTTCGTGTTTCGTATAATGAACATGATGTATTTACTTATACGTTACTGACCCAAAGAATAATTACGTCGATTTCAAGATGGCTGCCACATTAGTATGTGCATGAATATGTGAGTAGTTTATATTTAGCTTTAGCTTTGCTCTGTCAAACACAGATACACTAGGAGTTTTAATCATTGCCCAAAAACATGCCTAAACAAATGTATCGATATATGTTTGATTCTCCGAGTTGGCGTCCAAAATCGAAACCGTAACTTGTAGAATATAGTGTTTTCTGTTTTATTATCGTCTCATGGAAGTTCAGAATGTTCGCTTGTCTAAAAAATATGAAACATTTCGTTTTTGTAACCGGAACGCAAAAATGAGTTCTACAAATGCTATCCAAGATGACCAGCAAGCAGAAGATAATATTATGTATATCTAAATATGATAAGATATGGACAAATAATTGTTTTCTCAGTGAATTACCTAGTTGTGGTGGAAACAATGTCAATACATTACATCTATTACGCGTTGCAATTATGGAGACCATAGCCGCAATGGGAAACTGTAGATACATTATGATAAAAAAAGAAAGAAACACAGTATTTACAATTGAAACAGTTAACCAAACGTTATTTGCGGCATTAACTCTGTGCATGCTGGGAAACTTATGGGCGATAAATAGTTAAAAAATAATCATCATATTTTCTTTTATTTCTTCTTGTAAATATCATGAATATGTCTTGGAATTTCATTAGAATCAATTCTAATGAAATTCCAAGACATATTTACAGAGAGAAACAAATATTCTCCTAATTTGTTTGGCGGATATTTTCACCGCTAGCATGCAAAGAGTTAACATCTGACAGTTCATACTGATTTACCGATTTGTATATGTAAAAAGCACATTGTAGCTCTTTGTTCTTCATCGCTCTGTGTACCACTTTGTACCAGGTCAAATCGGACGTGCTGAGCTGGACAATACGATCGGAAATTGTATAAATTGTGAGTATAAAATTGATATATTGATATGCACCGGCATATGTGACTTACCTCCCATTATTAAGTTGTCCATCAGAGTTGATGTGAACCTCAGGAACTACTAACACTCTTGACTATTGTAAATTATATTTCTTGTTATGTCGATATGACAAGAAGTGTAGGCATGTGTGTGCGCCTGGAATTCATACTCAGACCCAGCACACACCTTAAAACATCACGGTCTTGTCTGAATTCATTGTCACTATCACATGCTTCCAATTTGCGCACCTGTTGTATCCGTGTTCAACATTCAGTCATTCCAAAGTCCATCATTTTAGCCTTAGATGCAAATCCACGCTTGCTGTCAGATAAATTGAGAAAATGTGCCTTCATTCTCAGCAATAGAAATAATGCACATTGAGTCAGCCATCTTGTTCGTTGCGTTCTGGGATTGTTAATTTGACGAAACGAAGTGACTTTCAAAGCCCAACAATGAAGCGTTCTTTCAACAATGCCTTTCTGGTATATAATCATAGGTTTATTTGTGCTTTCAGAAAAGTATTACTTATTAATTATCTGTCTTTATCGATGAAATATGCGTCTTGGTGCATTTCGTAACAGGCGAGTTTGGCGGTTTGTAATATTGTAGACCGCACGCGAGCGGCCAACATTGTCTGGCCGCTCACGAGATCGCCCTGGCACCTTATACGTCAGCGGCAAATTGTTTTGGTTTTTTTGGGTCGTTCACGAGCCCGGCCAGTATTTTTCTGGCCGGTCTCGAGATCATCACGTGAGCGGCAAACTTTTAGTGGCCGCTCCGACCCAAAAGTGGCCGTTGTGACCACAAATTATTGGCCGCTGGCCGTTGTGACCGAAAATTGGCCGTTGGCCGCTGCGACCACAAATTAGTGGCCGTTGGCCGCCGGCCAACCCATGGGCATAAAAGAACCCCGATTTGTTCTGTTGATTCATTCTGACTTTTGGCTTTTCGCAAACAACACCTCCACGCAAATTTCGTGAGAAAAATGTATCACATCAATTCCACAGTAAGATCATTATAACATCATCCTTGTAGCAAGTAAATTTACATTTAGGCATAAATACGTCTTCAGAATCGCTTTGGACATTATTTACGGCAACATATATTACACCGTCTTATCCTGTTATATACTTATTAATACACATAGATACGTGTATTCACCGCCGTGCTAGGTGGCTAAATTTCATATTTCGTTTAAACCAGCCCGGCACAGAACTATCTTTACATTAATGACTGGTTTGTGACTTCGCGCGGTACTAACAAATTATAATGTGTTCGTATGCTACCGAAGTGTGACCGTGATATTATGTTGGCACCACACATTAGCTTTAGGATCGAGCGTCCGACAATTTCGAGATAAGTTTGACAGAATCAGTTTCCATTCTTCTTGACATTTTATTGTGTAACTAAAACATGACTATAAATATATAATGCATTTGAACCATCTTCATCTGTTTCACTAAAACAAGATAATATTGGTTACTTTTAGTGAACACGTATGTGAAACATTTGTGTTGTCCATGTATCTGCCATTCACCGTCAGTTACCAGCTTATTAAATTGTTATATAATTCAACCGGCTACTTGTGAATTCCCAGCGTTCCTACTGAGTGGTGTCTCATCCCACATCCAGTCCATAGAGAACCACAAGGACAGCAGTCCCAGTCATAACGCACTGGCTGCCGGCTTGTAGTTTGATTGTTGTACTTCTCACTATATGATACTACCAGGCAATCAGACCAAAGTAAAGCAATCAGACAAACTCAGCCATCAGAGCGTGCCTTGGTGACTGAGTAGTCCACAGTCCAGAAGCCAAGGAGGCACTTTTAACAGCTGATACAAAATCATACAGCGGCTCTGCTCAACCAAAAGAGGATCATAGCAGTATAGGGTACACGCCCCATAGCCGGCGCGTAACAATATTTCAATATAACAAGGTTGGACCAATTGACCAACATGCAGTACAATGGAATCACGATGTTCTCTCACTGTACTGTATTGAACTAATAACGTATATGACAAAACATGTACTTTATGTGAAAAGCCAGAATACATTACCTTGTATTGTATTGTGTTGTATATCCAAAGAAGACTGGAGAGCCCGCGTAAATCGAAAGTTAAGACCATGTAAGACAGGCAAGCGTACAAACGTAAACATAGAGCCTTCAACCGTCACAGAGGAACACTCTGTGATTATCGTAGTCCAGCCCTCAGACATGATATACTAAGAACTCTGGAAATAGACAACACATGATAAAATGATAAGTGTCTATTGGGATAGTTAAACCTCTCACATGTCACTTTCCGCTATTGTTTACCAGAAATTATTTTTCGCAGACAATCAGAATGGGAACTGATATCTCCGCCTATCACTACCTACTTTGCGAACCCATCAACCACTGCATTCTTGTTGATATGCCTATGGCAGGCGACACGTTTGAAATTATAACTGAATATAATGTTTTATATTTGGTCATCAGTCGGTTGTCTTTAAATTGTTCACTTTAAATCTTCAAGTATTGCACTTATGGATGAACAGTCTCTAATGGATGTTGACATAGACGTCGTTCACCGTGCTTCTAGAATCTCCCACAATGACTAAATTGAATATGTATATGTACATATATTCATATTATTCTCCTCGGTATTTATTGTATGCATGGCGGGGATGTTTGACCGTGTACATATATTCAATGATACTACCATTATATAATAAGTATGTAACCGTTACATATTTAAACCATTCAGTAGTTATCATGGTTATTATTCCCCATTTATAGTAAGCAGTGTAAGCCATCACCTTTGTTTATTCTAATAGCGGCCATATTGGACGATAGTTAGACTATGCAAGACATCTGCGATGTGGTGGAGAATACAGCAACGAAAGGAATATATCATTTAGTTCACTAAAACCGGGCCTGGCACAGCGGTGTTAAATGTAAATTAATCATATTTTCATAAAAACCTTATTTTCGGCGCCCAACTCTGAACCCAATAGAACCCATTATGTATATTGTTGAATGATTATTAACCAAATACGTTATACTAACTAAACTAAAATGAAACAAAAAAGTGATTGTAATGAACACAATAATTCTCAACGCAGATTTGAACATTTTCCAGCCACAGTGACAAATTTTATCACTAAGTACAGTATTGGCGACCATCTTGAATGCCCTTTTGAATATATATCACATGTTATGACGTTTTAATGATGTGTTTTAAAGCAATACATAATGTAAGAAAAAGAAAACAGTCTATTTCACTCTATTAAATACCTGGTTTTGCTGTTTTGGACAGCCATCTTGGACGCCATCTTGAATTTTGGGAAATACACAAGAATGACAGAGTGTCATCCGTCTGATCCGAATAATATATGATTTGTAGATGCCAAATCACCAAAAAGGGTTTCACTAAACTTCGTACGACTAAAATGTTCATAAGTGCAAAATTATAATAGTCTGTAAATATCACATTAACAATGTGTTCTTGAAAACAATTATTGGATTTACATTTGTTGAGCATATGCTGCATATGGAGCCTATGCTCAATAAATGTAAATCCATCAATTGAACTTTACAGACTATTCTAAATCTGCACTTACGAACATTTTAGTCGTATACGAAGTTTAGTGAAACGGCCCCCAGGTTCGGTAAAAAATGGCCAAATATCGACAGGACTAGTAGGTGAATACATAATACGCCCCGTTTTGTCAAACGGGCGTATACAAACCATTCCGGAGCACAGCGAATGGAAATTGGATAGGGTATGGCAAGCCAAATGCACAATAATTCCTTAAACCATGGTTTGGAGCTCAAACCCTAGTTTAGGCTCCTCAAACCCTAGTTTGGGCTTAAACTGCCATTTCAGATCACAAATGGTAGTTTTTTTTAAACCCTGGTTTCAGCAATTATTGTGTACTTGGCGGCAGAAACCACCGTTTGGACTCTCAAACTAGGGTTTCTGATAGCTTAAACCACGGTTTGAGCTCAAAACCCCAGTTTAGACTGCCCAAACCCTAGTTTAGGCTCGCCAAATGCACAATAATTCATTAAACCCCAGTTTGAGATCCTAATTATTGTGAATTTGGCCAGAAACTGTGGTTTGGGTCCAAACTAGGGTTTAGGCTTTTAATTCGATTACGACCTCAAACGGCAGTTTCTGGCCAAATGCACAATAATTGCTCAAACTGGTTTGAGAGCCTAAACCCTGGTTTAGACTCTCAAACTGGGGTTTAGGGAATTATTGTGCATTTGGCGAGCCTAAACTAGGGTTTGGGCAGTCTAAACTGGGGTTTGAGCTCAAACCGTGGTTTAAGCTATCAGAAACCCTAGTTTTAGAGTCCAAACGGTGGTTTCTGCCGCCAAGTGCACAATAATTGCTCAAACCAGGGTTTAAGAAAACTACCGTTTGGGATCACGATTGGCAGTTTTTTTCTTAAACCACGGTTTGGGTCCAAACTAGGGTTTAGGCTTTTTATTCGATTACGACCTCAAACGGCAGTTTCTGGCCAAATGCACAATAATTGTTCAAACTGGGGTTTGAGAGCCTAAACCCTGGTTTAGACTCTCAAACTGGGGTTTATCGAATTATTGTGCATTTGGCGACCCAAACTAGGGTGTGAGGAGCCTAAACTAGGGTTTGAGCTCCAAACCATGGCTTAAGGAATTATTGTGCATTTGGCTTGCCATAGTTTTCTTAAACCCTGGTTTGAGCAATTATTGTGCACTTGGCGGCAGAAACCACCGTTTGGACTCTCAAACTAGGGTTTCTGATAACTTAAACCACGGTTTGAGCTTAAACCAGGGTTTAGGCTCAATGTATGGTTTTCATTGGACGAACATTTTCTCAATGTCTAGTTTTGATTGGTTGACAGAAATTCCTTCCCGCTGGAAGTAATAGTTACTGCCCTAATCGAGGTGTTCATGTGTTTGAACAACCTACATGTGCCCATGGAACACCGAGCCGTGAAGTGGCGAGGTGTTTCATGAGCACATGTAGGTTGTTTAAACACATGGACACCTCGATTAGGGCAGTAACTGACTTACACATCGACATACAGACTAAGTTGTATGTCATGCCAACTATTTATATCCGCAAACTGTTAGATTTATTTGACCTTATCATCCCTTTTTGGAGGTCGCATACCTTTCATGTTGCGGGATATCATGGTATCAGAAAATGGAAAAGTCGAGATATATTGAAAAGACTGCACGCCGTGCATACATGTAGTTACTTTGTGTCAGCCCGCTTGCAGAAAGCGATACATAATGATCAGAAAGACGCCTGGGTGTTCGTGCGTGTGTGCGTGCGTCCGGATGCTGCGTTAAAGTGTGTGTGTACTTTATATGTACACAACCCTTACTCAGATGTACTTCACACTTTTACTAATTGTTTATCATCATCAAAATTTCGATTATATAGTGTCATGGTCTAGGTCAAGGTAAAAATATCTTCGACATTTGCTTTATTTTTTTTGTACTTACCTTATCTCACAACCCTTACCACCATTTACTTCAAATACATGCACTTTGTTGCAGGGTTGTTAATCAACAAATGCGTCAATAACTTACCAAATCTCTAAAACGATACTGTAAACATAGTGGACGCTATCAAACGACGCAACGTATATTCGTGAAGTATATAACAATATACAGAGAAATTTTTTTAATTTTTTTTTTCATTTATATCTAACGGTGTTTGTCGAAGTATCGAGTACAGTCGATGTATCAACATTAAACTCAAAGTTATTTCTTTTGGGTGTGATATGCGATCACAATCAGTATGTGTCTAGTAAGGAGCAAATAAGATATTAAGCTATAATACAGCAAAAGTACAGCATACATTCCATAACTTGGTTACGAAACCACATGATCACACCCACTGACGTATAGTGGAGATTCTCGGATGGAAACAATTTTCCATAAATATGAGAAATATATCGTAAACAATGTTGATAATGCCGAACTATACTTTGTTTGACCAGTTATTATAATTTAGGAATTATATATTGTGTAAAAACACTTTTGCTATTGATATATGTAGTTGTATAATAAAGTTTTTATTTTATTTTTACAAACAATTCGGAGATTATAAGTAGTTGTTCAGAAGTTAAAAGCTCATACAATGACAAGGAGACGACTTACGCTGTAACTGTGAATTGTTTGAAGTGATTAACTGGAACTGTTACACGTTCTAACTAGATGGGCCTCAACGGTGTGAAATATTTCATTTGCAAATGACATGTACATATCGTTCGTTATACACGTGGTCATCAGCCACGGTCTATCGTAAATAAGCGTGTTCCGTTATTTTGGCTTCTAAACATGTAAAACCGATAGTTAGTACTTCTGAATATGCTGAATAGAAACTACATGTACGTCGGGTAATGCAGTAAAGAACATGTCAGTGAGTATTGGGTACTGAAAAAGTTATGCATTTGGTTGAAATATGATATCAATATATATATTGTAAATAGTACGCTTAGGAACTAAAGGTAAGCGGGAATGTGTAACTGTTTGGTCTATGCTCATTACAAATTGAACAAGATATGTTGATGTATGATGGCATGAGACTTTCTCCGGTAATATATTTGAGCGAGTCGTATTCGATCGTGTCTCCAATTCGCTTTTCGGCATATCTACAATCCATGTAAAATTTAAAACATATATCGAAACTATAATTTGCAAAAATATCGACCTGTTTTGAGGCAAGTTCCCAATCATTGGATTACTTTTACAGTGGAACCTCTCTAAGCCGGACACACTGGGAGGTCCCATGGTGTCCAGTTTAGAAGATGTTCCGCTGTAAATTAGACATGAACGTTAAAAACATATCTGTATGTATGTTTTGCAATCATAAACATACATTTCTATCTGAGATTAATAACCAAGAAACCCATCAAATATAGGATCACATATGTTTTTATGGTGTTAGGTTTGAGAGTTTCCACTGTATCATCAAAATCCGTCTGCCTGTTAAAAAGGTTTTTAGAGGACAATATACTGTAAAAATACGTCGCACATTACGTTACTTGTTTTCGAAACTGCAAGACACCGACATACAATCTATGTGTGCATATGTCTGCTTTCACTATGTTCTACCACAACCACTCTCAAATGTGAATTGTGATTTTATTCCTTCGGACATCTGGTTAATTTCAAGAAATACGTTTACAAAATTTACAAAATTTTCCGTAAATGGCGTCAAAAGTTGACAACAATTTCACAGTACATTCCGCATGCAAATTTTGTAAACGTATTTAATACAATTACGCAGATGTATGAAGGTACAAAATCACGTGGCGTGTCTCATTAATGTGGTTATGACTGGAAAAATGTGGCCTATGTGCTCTGCGACCAGTGTAGATCTAGATCAGCCTGTGTATCCACACGGTCTGACCAGAATTTGCACTATTCGCCATTACATCAATGAAACACTCGTTACCAGGTTACATGAGTGTGCTATTTGATCAGGTTGCTACTCTTTGTCATAAATACCACAAGACCCATTTCTCCAGTCACAGCCACATATATACTCAACAAAACTAGAAACGTCCCTGTTTTATAGCCGGTGTAGCTCTGTCTATGTATGTACCACATGTTCAAAGTACATGTATTTTAAACCGTGGCGATGTTCAGAATACGATCGTGTAGAGTTTAGCCGATACACACGGTTTACATAGCGGCCAGTGACCGGAACGTTGATTTCCACTTTTTGCACGTGCACGCTATACTTGTCATCGATAAGGTGATTCAGTTCATGTCGTACCATTCATGCGATAGGGGCTATTCGGAAAATTAAAAAACTTTTTTAATTTTTCACTGTTTTCGATATGCCACGGCTTTCCGAAAACGAGCGAAATCAGGCAATTGGGATGCTTGCTTGTGGGTGGGATGGCCGCCAGGGCGGTCGCGCCTCGGTTTGGTTGCTGTCGGAAGACGATTGATCGTCTTGCAGCCCGGTACCAGCAGAATGGGGCTGTTCACGACCGGCAGCGACCTGGTAGGCCTCGTGTAACGACGGCTAGAGCCGATCGTTACATTACGTTGACGCACTTACGTCAACGTCGATTGGCAGCCACAGTCACTGCTAGGCGATACGGTGTTCTCAGGGCAGACCATTCGCAACCGGTTACGTCGTAACGCCCAACCAATCCGGGCACGCCGCCCGTACACTGGTCAGATAATGACCCAACGTCACCGTGCTGCCAGACTGTTATGGGCGCGACGTCATCTGAACTGGAGAAGGGCTGACTGGAACCGTGTTTTGTTCACCGATGAATCTCGGTTCACAGTTAGTCATGCTGACGGAAGATTACGGGTATACAGGCGTAAAAATGAAAGATTCACCGATTGTTGCATTGTTGAGAAGAAACAGGTTTGGGGGAGGGAGCGTAATGGTCTGGGGTGGGATCATGGGAAACCGGAAGACAGATTTGGTTGTTGTACAGGGCAACATCAATGCACAACGTTATGTTGCAGATGTGCTAAATGCACATGCCTTACCATTTATCCGTCAGCATGGTCCTGGTGTGACATTGATGCACGACAATGCCCGCCCTCACGTAGCCAGGGTCACCACTCAATACTTACAGCAAAACAACGTCGACGTCATGCCATGGCCCGCGGTCTCCCCGGATCTCAATCCCATTGAGCACATATGGGATGTGCTGGGCCGCAAAGCACGAGCTAACCATCGGATTGACAATGTTCGCGATCTTACACGGGCGTTACAACGGGAATGGAGGAATTTGCCCAACGCACTGGTATTGCGTTACGTCACGTCACGTCGATGCGGCGTAGGATCATTGCATGCATTCATGCAAATGGTGGCCACACTCGGTACTAACGAGATCTACTGAATTTGCCACATTACTTATTGAAATTCCATCTCTAAACATAAAGTAACACATTTCTGAGTTTTTGTGATTTTTGATTTTGACCCCTACCGCCCTTGGCCGGTTATCTCTCGAATATTTAACAAGATATCCAAATGCAATTTATTGGCTTTGATACAGAAATGAATGAACTTGTTTTTCCATTTTGATTTTTAAAAGTAACCCTTTTGGTTTTTGATGAATCTTTCCTTAAACATGGAGGGACGTTTCTAGTTTTGCTCAGTATATGTAATGTTGTTTTCCCACGTATCGTATGTTGCCTATTGGAAAATAAAATCGTGATTTTTCTCTGAACGTGTTTTTGTCTTCACTCATGCACGGACGTCAGAAAACATCGTGATGAAACGGATTGTCCGTGCACTATGCAAAACTTTTCTATTGTCTCCACAGGTGTTCAAGTTATTTACCAACCTGCAGCAAACAATAGAGTCGGTGTGTAAGCGTAGTTATCATTGATCGGATAATTTGGAAAGTCGGGTTTTCATTAACTGACGCGTTTTCGCGCGTCTGCAACAACAATTGAATACTGAAATGGTGACAAAAATTAACAAAGGATATTTTAATAATTATTGCAAAAATAATGTTGTCTTATCATAAGACGAATATGAACATGTTTTCTTACTCTCTTGTCTGTCATAATCTGCATATTTTCCCAATTTATGAACTTTATTTTATTTTTTTTATCTTATATTTAAGGGTAGGAATTGGCTCGAGGACCTTCCAAACCCTGGCATTTGAACCCAAAAGTGGCAGGTCAATGACCGTTGGCCCGTTTGTTTCCGAATTTACTAATATCTGCCATACAGTCGAAATATGTGCATTAAATGAAGGAGGCAATGAGGCGGTTAGTTTAACCTAGCTAGTTCATTCTCCTATCGCACGAAGCCGGTATGTAAGACCGTGAAAAAGGCTGAGTGTGAGTGCATGTGATATATGGAGACTCAGCCGTAACAGTGTTATCCTATATAATGATGATATTTGACGATTGGTCAGGGCATAACATATCAGGCCGGGAATGATCGATATTTGGTTATGCAAAGTATGATGTAATATGTTTTCGGGCCCAGCTACTGTCGTTTTGCGGCTTATCGTTATATACGATTTGCAATTATTCGAGTTCAGGTGTGGTGTTTATCTGTTACTATTTGGTTATATGACAATGTGTTTCACATATTCTGAAGACGAAAGAAAAAGAGAAGATAATACACGGCGGTATAGCAATTGCCCATTTATTAGTGAGTGGCCCATACCATACCGCCGGTCATGGTCCAACATGTTAAATTTGATTTCAGACGATGAATATTACAGTCAATAATGTTTAATAAGAGTAATGCCGGCGGCCAATTCCGGTCTATTCTGCATTACTCCGTGAGATGAATGGTGGGGAAACCGGAGTACCGGGGAAACCACCTCCTCCGGCAAGTAATGACAACTTCACATACGTCGGTGTAGAGGTGAAGAGCTGTGATCGAACAGCTACCGGGGACCAATGCCGGCTCTTTACTGCCGGTCCAAATGACGGCATCAGCTACTTTCACTCCGTGCCCGGCGCCCGGCCACACCGCAACGATATCTATTTGGTTCTACAACATATCTTTTAAAACAAGAGAACATGATTAAGGGTTAAACAGGAGGCGATTGGCTGCCATTATTAACCTCTGTAGAAGAAGTTAAAAAAAAAAGAAAAAAAGTATAGGGTGCGGTCGCCAGTATTGGAAGACGATTATTGGTCAGTGGGAGTTGGGGTAGAGGTTGCAAGTTGTCCTAGTCCATGTATATGGTGTGATCGGTGGAATTGTGTATGGTACAGAGGGAGGGGTGGGCAGTGATATGTATATTTATTAATACATAGGTAATCTATATATATATATCTATATATTGTCGAATGTATTGGTTGTCATAATGGTTATACTATGTTATGCTTGGAGATTGGGTTTGCGTTAATTTATTTAGTTTAGCTTCATGTATTAGCCCCTACGAGCCTGTACATATCGTCTCGTTAATATCCCAGTAACTAATCCTCGATAAGGCAATCCATACCAGATAGACTTTCCCGGGCCAGTTCCGATCGAGTACATACCCATTGGATGGGGGAGAGATCACTTGTCGTATATTTATATCTACAGCCTGATACTAATATGTAATAGACTTTTTCAGATTGGGTTTGTCTTCATTTAATTAGTTTAACTTCATGTTTTAGCCCACATGAGCCTGTACACATGAAGTACATGTACACATGTATTCATTGTTGCACTTTCACATTCGTTTGTATCATGCGAAACAATCAACAGTGGTACACAGTGCCAGCTTCTGGCCCAGGTGAAGCTCCCACGTATCGGGTTCTCGGCGTCCGCATACCAAAGTATAATGCCTCACACGAAACATACATGTATACGTACATTTATATACCTCCCGCATACAGGCACATTTAACTTAAGATTCTAAAAAATAAAAAATAACACATGAAATTCACATGTAATGTTATTGGGAAAGGATGAGCACTAAATACATTGTTTCAATGTACATGTATTGATGATATAACATATATACAACCTATATGCTGTTATGTTTGGAGATTGGGTTCTGATTGGGTTGAGCTACCGCACCCCACCTAATACATGTCATAGATCACTTGTCTTATATTTATGTTTACAGCCTGATACTAATAGATTTTTTCAGATTGGGTTTGTCTTAATTTATTTAGTTTAACTTCATGCGTTACCTACACGAGCCTGTACATATCGTCTCGTTAATTTCTCAGTACTAATCCTCGATAAGGCAATCCATACCAGAGATACTTTCCCAGGCCAGTTCCGATCGAGTACAGACCCATTGGTGGATCACTTGTCTTATATTTATATTAGTTATATGTTGCTATGTTTTGAGATTTGGTTCTGATTGTGTTGGGCTACCGCGCCCCACCTAATACACGTTAACGTTAGCTACATGTATATACATCCTAATTGTAAACATAAGCTGCGTACATGGATCTTGCAACATTGTCAACCAGTGACGATATTTACAGTAGTTTTCATATCTGGGAAGGAGACAATGGGGCCTAGTGTCACGGACATAACTTAGCTAGGACAACTCCATCGTATTTTTATTTTATTTCGTTCCTACCCTTAGTACGGTGTATACTGTGTACATGTATTGTATTTTGAAGTATGATTCATTATATTATTTAATTGTGCAGAATTTTATTATTATTATTTTTTTATATTTTTGGAGCAGCGGTATTATGTTATATATTTTATTCCAGTACCCTGTCGCCTTAATGTATTTTAGTACAGCTAAGTGTATTTCCGTTTCACATTCTTTAGGGTAATATTATTATTATATGGGGACGATATAACATTATTTTTTATTTTAAGCAAACAGCGGCTAAATCTTTTCTTGCTGATTCATGCTTTGGAGTTGGACAGAAGAAGAAATAGTGGTCCAGTTCTTCTATTTTATCTTCATTGCACTGACTACAGTTTATATCTATATCAATATTGCTGCCCTGTGGATAACGATTTGCCTTTATATACATTTCTGCCTAATCTAAGTCGTGTGATTATTCTGTCTGCCCGCCTATCCTTACTGTATAATTTACACGTAACTGGGATTGTGGGAATCATTGATTGCAGTATGTGCCCACCGTGCTTACTTTCATGAATGTTATTCCAACGTGTTTGCCATTTGTATCTTGATTGTTTGCTAATAACAGAATATATCTCTATGAGTAGGTAGTGTTAATTCATCAGTGCCTGTCAAATGTGCTGAAGCAGCCGCGCGATCTGCTTCTTCATTACCGGGTATTCCAATATGGGAAGGGACCCAGTCTATATTTATAAGCTTGCCCTGTTCCACTGCTCTGCTTATTAGTGTCTTAATGTCATGTATTTTGTCGGTCTCGTTTTAGATGTACCTGAATTAATAGCTTGAACAGAGCTTAATGAATCTGTTATAATTACTGTGTTTTTGTAGTCATTTAGCGTAAGGTTGTATATAAGGGCCTTTTCTATGGCAATAAGCTCTGCTGTAAATACACTTAGAGTGGATGCCAACTTATATTGTTCTATATGATCTAGTTGGGGTACCACAAAAGCAGCTGATGTTATTCCTAGTTCTGAATTTTTGCTACCGTCCGTATATATCTGTAGCGTGTCTTTCCAATGGTAGTGAATGTAATCTGTTGCGTTTGTAAGGCTGAGGGCTGGATCCCTATTATTATCTATTATTATTTCTGTAAGGTCAGATCTTGCTGTGATTTCAAATGGGTAATAAGGTATGTATGTGAAGAATGGTTGTATTTTACAGTCAGTTAGTTCAAATTCTTCTTTTAGGCTTATAGCGTTCATTGCATAACATGTTTTTATTTTATTAATTGTTAGATTGAAATACTTTTTATTCGGTTTACTAGGACCTCTTTTAATTCTTAACATGTTGTATTTATAGTACGTTTGGGTTGTATTAGTTCGTTAAGTGGTAGGTTAGCACCATGTGGCTGGGTGCGAGCCCAGTATTTTAGTAAATTACATTCACGTCGCAGATCCAGTGGTTGTACAACTGTTTCTACTTCTATTGCTGCGGCTCTAGTTGATTGATAGGCACCCGTTGCTACTTTTAATGCTGCTCGTTTGAATTATTTCTAGTTTATTTAGATGACTGGCCGCTGCGTCTTTGTATACCATACAGCCGTAGTCCATTTTAGATAGTATTAATGCTTTATATAGAATCGTAGGAGAGACGGTTTGTCTGCTCCATATGATGTACCTGATATAAGTTTTCATTAGATTAAGGTCCTTCCTACACCGTTGGACTAGTCTGTTACATGAGGACCCCAGGTTAATCTGTCGTCTAATATCATACCTAGAAATTTTGCACATTTCTTGTAAGGGATTGATTGGTTGTTCACCACTAGATTTTTTATTCTATAGTACTGTTCTCTTTCATAGGTATACCGCTGCTCCGCATCTTTATAGCACAATGTCCCTCCGTTATGAAATATGACTGCCTCAGTTTTAAGTGGGGAGATTTTAAACCCCCATTTATTTTGCCATATTGTAATTTTATCTAGTGATGTCTGTACAACTCCGAGGGCTACATCTAGATTCGCATGTGCATTCCAGATCGCGCTGTCATCAGCAAATTGTGATAGGTCTTCTGTTTTAAGTGTATTCTTATTAGCATTGTTAAGTTCAGTATGCAGTGTGTCAATCATGATGTTGAATAATATTGGACTAACGACGCTGCCCTGGGGGCAACCATTATCTATGTTTTGGAATTCGGAGTGCTCTGTTCCTATTCTGACTCTAATTTTCTGCCCGTAAGAAATTTGTCAAGCCATAACACCATTCTGTTATTTATGCCCTTCTCTATGAGTTGCTCTATTGTTCCTTTTGTCCACATTAGGTCAAAGGCTTCTAATTTATGAACAGTAGCTGCATACTATAGGTGCGAAACTGTGACGTCAGTTAAGAAGAGTGACCTTAGAACATATATGTTTGCAGTGTATACCCTACTCATAATAATTAAGTACTTTTACATTCAGCAGATTGTTACTAATAAACATAGCAAATGATGTATTAACTCAACGACCACCAGCGTATGGCCTGATCAGACAGCCGGGAAGCGCAGTGTGATATTGGGCTATACTGGTGGGCTATATCGTAAGGTACTAGTTGTATAATCACCAATTGACAATAAACATCCGGGTATCACACCTTGGTGCAAACAATGGATTAACATGTTATTAACGCAGTAATTATCAATCCACGCTGATCAGAATATCAACAATCGGTAGATCAGTAAAGTCCCTGATCAACTGGCATATACACACAGGCTGCTGAGAATATCACCAAATTGTGTAGTCCCAGAGCAGCCGGCATATACAGTTGGGTTGATCAGACTATCAGTAATCTGTACACCGGTGTATCCCCGAGCAGCAGACATATCTACATAGGTTGATCAGACTATCGGTAATCCGTACACCGGTGTAGTACCTGATCAGGCCCCATATCTAGCTAGGTTGATCAGGCTACCGACACTATATATTAGACAATATATGAATATTTGTTTGTTGTATATTATGATTTGTTTAAATTTAAGCAAAATAATATCATCAATAATAATAAACAGCAAACAAATGTTAAATTCATCCCAGGAATTAATGAAGGGGGTTTTGTCCACCCTGTACAAATCATGAAGGGGGTTATGTCCACCCTGTACAAATCATGAAGGGGGTTATGTCCTCCCTATCAAAATCATGAAGGGTTTTTTGTCCATGTTGTAATTTTCACACGAAGGGCGTTATGTCCAAGGGGTTTTTGTCCTACATTCATATAGTATACGAGCGTAGTCCCTGATCAGGCGACATATCTTAGCTAGGTTGATCAGGCTACCCACACTATGTATATCAGTGTAGTCCCTGATCAGGCGGCATATCTAGTTAGGTTGATCAGGCTATCGACACTATGTACATCAGTGTAGTCCCTGATCACGCGGCATACCTAGCTATGTTGATCAGACTACCGGCACTATGTATCCAACAACGTTGTCCCTGATCAGCCTCCATATCTAACTAGGTTGACCAGAAAACCGACACCATGTACTGCAGCACATGCACTAGTAGTCCCTGATCAGCTTGCATATTTACCAAGGCTGATTAGACTACCGGCAATATGTACATCAGTGTAGTCCCTAATCAGTCTGGATACAGTGGGGATTCTACTTATAAGAGTAAATGAAATATTTTCGACTGACATAAATAATTATTTTTTATGGCAATATTTTGCAAAGATTATGCTCGGTTTGTAATTAGAGTTTTCAACAAGCTGAATAAGATAATTCAATTATTATGCTCTGTCGATATGCTATGAGATTTCACAAGCTACATTTTTTTGCGGTGAGCAGACATGTTGTTTTTTTTATGTAAATTCCGCGGTAATTGCCAATAAATATTAAATAGATGGTTAATTACTCTCTGCAACAAACCAGAAGATCATTAAAATTATACTTGGTTTGTAAGATCTGAGAATTAGAAATAGAATATTTTGTACGTCGACATAAATAATTATTTTTTATGAATGCGATATTTTACAAAAATTATGCTTGGTTTGTAAGATTTGAGACTTCACAAATAAAATAGTTGTCGGCTGGTATAGTAAATAATTCATTTTTTATGAATATTTAGCCAATAGAAATTAAATTGATGCATAACTAGTGTCTTCGAATAATGAAATTCAGTTTTTGCCTAATTAATTTAAACAGTTGCTTAATTAGAGTTTTAGACAAGTTGAATAAGATAATTCAATCTTCTGGAAATATAATACTATATAATATATACTAGGATACTTCACAAGTTATATTTGTTTGTGGTCAGAAAAAAATAATCCTTTTTCATGTAAATTCAGCAGTTTGCCAATATAAATTAAACAAATGCTTAATTACTCTGTGCAACAAACCACTGAGAAGAAGATCATTAATTATTTTGCAATAATTATGCTCGGTTTGTAAGATTTGATAACTTCACGAATGAAATATTTAGTCGGCCGGCATACATAGTTAATTTTTCAGTTATGAATGCGATAATTTTTCCAAAAAAAAGAGTTTGTTTTTTAAAGATGCGAGAGTTCACAAATTAACATTTTGTCGGCCGACATAAATCATTAATTTTTATGAATGCGATATTTTGCAAAAATTATGGCCGGTTTGTAAGATTTGAGACTTCAGAAATAAAATATTTTGCCGGTTCGCATGAATAATTAATTTCTAGGAACATGATGAATGTGATATTTTGCAAGACTTATGCTCGGTTTGTAAGATTTGAGACTTCACAATGAAGATAAAATATTTTGTTGGCCGGCATTCGATATTTGGCTAGTCAAAATTAAATGTGTTCAAATTTAATTATGCTCGGTCGGTATAATATCATATTTTGCTAGTGACTTAAAAATGTTGGCGGTAAGCAAAAATAACCAATTTTTGTGAATGCTAACTTGAAATTCAAGTTAATGGAATTAATTATTCAGCTGTATTCAAATTTAATTATGCTCGATCGGTATGTAATGAGATTTTGTGAGTTCCATTTTTTGGCGGTCTTCAACATTAAGTAATTTTTGGGACTGCTAACTTCAATTAATTATGTAATGAATTTAAATTCAGCTGTATTCCAATTTAATTATGCTCGGCCGGCCGGTATGATATGAGATTCCGCAAGACTGAGTTAAATTTTATTTTCTGGAGGTCAACCAAAATATGAGTAATAGTTATAGGAATGCTGACTTGAAATTCAAGCTATAAATTTAAGTGTATTCAAATCCAATTATGATCGGTCGCTATGATATGAGATTCCGCAAGTTAAATGTTTTGGCTGTCAGCAAAAATAAGTAATTTTTAGGAATTCTAACTTGAAATTCAAGTCAATTCAATTAATTATGCAATAAATTTCACTGTATTCAAATTTAATTATGCTCGGTCGGTATGATATGAGATTTCGCAAGTTATATTTTTTGGCAGTCAGCAAAAATAAGTAATTTTTAGTAATGCTAACTTGAAATTCAAGTTAATTCAATTAATTATGCTATAAATTCAGCTCTATTCATATTTAATTATGCTCGGTCGGTATGATATGAGATATCGCAAGCTAAATTTTTTTGCGGTCAGCAAAAATAAGTAATTTTTAGGAATGCTAACTTCAACTTCAAGCTAATTCAATTATTGATTCTATAATTTCAGGTGTATACACATTGAATTATCCTCGGTCAGTATGATATGAGATATCGCAAGTTAAATTTTTCGCGGTCAGCAAAAATAAGTAATTTTTTTGAATGCTAACTTGAACTTCAAGCTAATTAAATTAATTATTCTATAATTTCAGGTGTATACACATTTAATTAACATCGGACGGTATGATATGAGATATCACAAGTTAAAACAAATTTGCGGTCAGCAAAAATAAGTAAATTTTAGGAATACTAACTGGAAATTCAAGTTATTTCAATTGATTATTCAGATGTATTCAAATTTAGTTATACTCGGTCGGTATGTATGCTACGGATTGTACGAGGGATATATAAAACTGTAAAGTCATGTGTGAAGCACAGTGGTCAGTACACCGATTTTTTCGAAATCTCGCTCGGATTACGTCAAGGGGAGATAATGTCCCCCATATTGTTCGCCCTGTTTATAGAAGATTTGGAACTATATTTACAAGACAGCATTAACAGTGGTCTGACATTCGATGATATAACAATCCTACTACTGTTATTCGCAGACGACATGGTGTTGTTTGCAAAATCTCCCACGACGAACTTCAAAACAAGCCTTAATCGATTGTACGAGTACTGCACGAGATGGGGACTTGAAGTAAATACAGGCAAAACGAAGGTGGTGGTGTTCCGAAAACGAGGCAGGCTTAGAGCGGACGAAAACTGGTATTATCAAGACCAAATACTTGATGTTATAGACGATTTCAATTACCTCGGGGTCGTTTTCAACTACAAGGGTCGTTTTCTCTCAATCAACAGGCGCTAACCGGAAAAGCGTTAAAAGCCATGAACACTTTGTTGGCGAACATTAGACACTACGACTTCAACCCACATATATAGTGCCAACTATTTGATGCGTTCGTGTCCTCAATTCTGTCGTATGGATGTGAAGTGTGGTAACACAAAATCCAAAGAAATTGAACGCATTCACCTCAAGTTTTGTAAGACTGTTTTAGGTGTAAAACTTTCTACTAGCAAGTGTAGGTGTATATGGTGAACTGTGCCGCTACCCTCTTTACATAAACAGACATATTCGAATGGTAAAATACTGGTTTAAGCTAGTTAAAACGCAAAATTGTATTCTGAAAGTGATATACAATAGTGCTCTATTAGATTGTACAAACGGACTTAACAATTGGGTAAGCATGGTTAAGAGTCTTCTTGATAATATGGGATTCTCATATATTTGGAATGACCCTCAATCAGTGTCCGAAAACAATTTTTGTGCATTAATTAAGAAACCAGAACTTGATTGTTTCATACAAAAGTGGCATGCCGATGTACAAAGTAATGGAGCACTTACATTGTATAAATATGTCAAACCATGTTTTCAGTATTCATGCTATCTGGACAAAGTTAGAGACAGGTGGCTGAGATGCTCAATAAGCAAACTATTGCTATCATCACACCCATTAAGAATATAGACTGGCAGGTATGGGGCAAATAGAATTGTGAGACATGAACGCCTCTGCCAACTGTGTAACTCAAACGATTTGGAGGATGAATATCATTTTGTTATTAGATGCCGGTTTTTGACAATATTAGACAGAAACACATCAAACGTTACTATCACAACCGTCCCAGTATGTACAAATTCTCGATTCTACTACAATCTACGAGCAGGTGCGAATTGGTAAATCTGTGTAAATTCATAACAGAAGCGTTTACAATAAGGAGACGCTCACTATGCAGCGACAATGAAGTATAATCGACAAACAGCATTGTCTCTGATGAGATCGCATGATTATGCTTTCAGATCTGGGGCTACGCTGGTTGAGAATGTTGTTGCATACTTCGTTTGTCACGGGAGCCGCGCACATGCGCAGTGAAAGGACAAAGTGCTAATTGAGGGTTATGCAACGTACATATAATCAGTATACACTAAGCCAGCTACTTTACAATCGAATAGAATACCACTAGCTTCATTGTCATCCAACAATACAACACGTCCGACAATATTGACCAATGCGTTAAGCCCTGACCAGCCTGCTCGCTGGGCAGGCTGATCTGGACAGGGGTCCGATGCATAATTCTTGAGATCCATTTTGTTCGCAGTCGATTAAAAAATAAGTTGTAAATATAATTCAATCATTATTCAGTCATGGCATATTGTTTGCATTGTTACTATTAGCTAATCACGGTTGGATATAGTAACAATGACAACAATAATACATGCATACCATGTTAACTGCAAAACGAGTATTATTACATGTATAATCAATAAGGAAACCATTGAAGCAGCTTAATTGATTAGCACATACATTCTTCTAATGGATATGTACTATGCAATAGTGTACAACGCAGTGTGATTCCTGGTCTTGACGCACATTTGAGCGTTCAGACCTGGGGCTACACTGGTCATAGTATATATATCATGAATTATACACCACAGCTCCCAATTGTTTGAACTATGTGCGTGGGCAGTCACGTAGGATTTTGGGGCGCGTCCAGCCGGGGTGGGGAACGTCACGGCAGCTCATTCACACAGTCTAATCCCTGACAGCTGAGTACTATAGCGGATCAAACTATCAAACAACACGACCTCCGTCATACACCATACAGAATGTGTGAGTGCGCAGCCGAGATTGACCTCACGCTGGTGACAGGCGTTTTGGGTTCCCATTTGACAGCCGACTGCCTACTCCGCCGTACTCCGTTACATATCACAGCTTATTCCACCAACCACCATGTTAAATCGTTGTACTTGACACTATCGGACAACACTGGTTCTCCAATAGTGGCAACGACAACAATTATACATGCACATGTAATTTTGCAATTTATGAACAGTTGTTAAGCAATTTCCACCCTCAAAATACTTACTTCTTCAAACTCATGCAACTAATATCATGTTTCACTCATTACCTATCATGTTATTCATATATTGCTAGAATTTGAGAAAGTTATTATGACTAGAAACTGTATATAGTTTATGTCAATAAACTCTTCTTCTTCTTCTTCTTCTTCTTCTTCTTCTTCTTCTTCTTCTTCTTCTTCTCTTCATATCATACCGACCGAGGATAATAAAATGTGAATACACCTGAAATTATAGCATAATTAATTGAATTAGCTTGAAGTTCAAGTTAGCATTCCTAAAAATTACTTATTTTTCCTCACCGCATAAAAATTTAACTTGCGATATGGCAGATCATGCCGACCGAGCATAACTAAATTTGAATACATCTGAATAGTTAATTGAAATAACTTGAATTTCCAATTAGTATTCCTAAAAATTAATTATTTTTGCTTAATTAACATCGGTCGGTATATATGAGATATCGCAAGTTAAATTTTTTCGCGGTCAGCAAAAATAAGTAATTTTTAGGAATACTAATTGGAAATTCAAGTTATTTCAATTAATTATTCAGCTGTATTCAAATTTAGTTATGCTCAATTGGTATGATCAGCCATATCGCAAGTTAATTTTTTTGCGGTCAGGAAAAATAAGTAATTTTGAGGAATGCTAACTTGAACTTCAAGCTAATTCGTTGAATTATTCTATAATTTCAGGTGTATACACATTTAATTATCCTCGGTCGGCATGATATGAGATATCGCAAGTTAAATCTTTTTGCGGTCAGCAAAAATAAGTAATTTTTAGAAATGCTAATTTGAAATTCAAATTATTTCAATTAATCATTCAGCTGTATTCAAATTTAGTTATGCTCGGTCTGTATGATATTAGATTTCGCAAGTTAAATGTTTTGGCGGTCAGTAAAAATAAGTAATTTTTGGGACTTCTAACTTGAAATTCAAGATAATTCAATTAATATGGTATAAATTCAGCTGTATTCAAATTTATTTATGCTCGGTCGGTATGTAAAGAGATTTTCCGAGCTCCATTTTCTGCCATATCGCAAGTTAAATTGTTTTGCGGTCAGGAAAAATAATTAATTTTTAGGAATGCTAACTTGAACTTCAAGTTCATTCAATGAATTATGCTATGAATTCAGGTGTATTCCAATTTCATTTTCCTTGGTCGGTATGATATGAGATATCGCAAGTTAAATATTTTGGCGGTTAGTAAAAATAAGCAATATTTAGGAATGCTAACTTGAACTTCAAGCTAATTCAATTATTGATTCTATAATTTCAGGTGTATACACATTGAATTATCCTCGGTCTGTATGATATGAGATATCGCTAGTAAAAAAATTTGCGGTCAGCAAAAATAAGTATTTTTTTAGGAATGCTAACTTGAACTTCAAGCTAATTCAATTAATTATGCTATAATTTCAGGTGTATACACATTTGATTAACATCGGTCGGTATGATATGAGATATCGCAAGTTAAATTTCTTGGCGGTCTGGAAAATAAATAATTTTGAGGAATGCTAACTTGAACTTCAAGCTAATTCAATTATTTATTCTATAATTTCAGGTGTATACACATTGAATTATGCTCGGTCGGTATGATATGAGATATCGCAAGTTAAATTTGTTCGCGGTCAGCAAAAATAAGTAATTTTTAGGAATGCTAACTTGAACTTCAAGCTAATTCAATTAATTATGCTATAATTTCAGGTGTATACACATTTAATTAACATCGGTCGGTATGATATGAGATATCGCAAGTTAATTTTGTTTGTGGCCAGCAAAAATAAGTAATTTTTAGGAATACTAATTGGAAATTCAGTTATTTCAATTAACTATTCAGCTGTATTCTAATTTAGTTATGCTCGGTCGGTATGATCTGCCATATCGCAAGTTAAATTTTTATGCGGTCAGGAAAAATAAGTAATTTTTAGGAATGCTAACTTCAACTTCAAGCTCATTCAATTAATTATGCTATAAGTTCAGGTGTATACACATTTAATTAACATCGGTCGGTATGATATGAGATATCGCAAGATAAATTTCTTGGCCGTCTGGTAAAATAAATAATTTTGAGGAATGCTAACTTGAACTTCAAGCTAATTCAATTATTTATTCTATAATTTCAGTTGTATACACATTGAATTATCCTCGGTTGGCATGATATGACATATCGCAAGTTAATTTTTTTTGTGGCCAGCAAAAATAAGTAATTTTTAGGAATTTTTAGGAATATCTAATTGGAAATTCAAGTTATTTCAATTAACTATTTAGCTGTATTCAAATTTAGTTATGCTCGGTCGGCATGATCTGCCATATCGCAAGTTAAATTTTTATGCGGTGAGGAAAAATAAGTAATTTTGAGGAATGCTAACTTGAACTTCAAGATAATTCAATGAATTATTCTATAATTTCAGGTGTATACACATTTAATTATCCATCATCCATTATCGATCATCCAATGGTAACTAGGCTTTGAGATCGATGAACCAATCGTAACTCGGGTTGTGACGGATGCCCAAAACATATTTTAAGCGATCAGCCAATGATAACCAGGCTTTGTGATCACTTTAACCAATCGTAACTCGGGGTGTGACGGGTACATGTAACAGAAACCACCGGTTAGGCCGATTTAGTAAATTAACTACCGATTACGACCTCAAACGGTAGTTTCTGGCCAAATGCACACTAATTGCTCAAACTGGGGTTTGGGAGCCTAAACCATGGTTTAGGCTCTCAAACTGGGGTTTCGTGAATTATTGTGCATTTGGCGAGCCTAAACTAGGGTTTGGGCAGTCTACACTGGGGTTTGAGCTCAAACCGTGGTTTAAGCTATCAGAAACCCTAGTTTGAGCGTCCAAACGGTGGTTTCTGCCGCCAAGTGCACAATAATTGCTCAAACCAGGGTTTAAGAAAACTACCGTTTGGGTATCACGATTGGCAGTTTTTTTCTTAAACTGTGTGGTTTGGTCCAAACTAGGGTTTAGGTTTTTTATTCGATTACGACCTCAAACGGCAGTTTCTGGCCAAATGCACAATAATTGCTCAAATTGGGGTTTGAGAGCCTAAACCCTGGTTTAGACACTCAAACTGGGGTTTAGGGAATTATTGTGCATTTGGCGAGCCTAAACTAGGGTTTGGGCAGTCTAAACTGGGGTTTGAGCTCAAACCGTGGTTTAAGCTATCAGAAACCCTAGTTTGAGCGTCCAAACGGTGGTTTCTGCCGCCAAGTGCACAATAATTGCTCAAACCAGGGTTTAAGAAAACTACCGTTTGGGATCACGATTGGCAGTTTTTTTCTTAAACCATGGTTTGGGTCCAAACTAGGGTTTAGGCTTTTTATTCGATTACGACCTC
>CM055270.1:90295086-90479942 GCA_029237695.1 Conchocele bisecta
TTTGCACTTCAACTGTTAATTGCGACATATTTTCTGTATTTTTCAATTGAATGAAATGTCAGTATTATACTTACATTCATTTCAGTGTAATAAGTACAGACAAATATGTCACAACAGCTAAAGCGCGAATGAGATCCGATTCGGTACTCTGCAGAAAAAACCTATGGAGCGCCGTAACTCTGGGTACGGACGATAATTGAGTATGCTGCAGTTACTTGCCGCAACTACTCCCAACGTGGAGTCGTGACTGATGAAGAAATGTTCCACAAATATGGAATTCAGGGTGGACATATTTCTGCCCAGTGACAATTGTTGCCCAACGAAGGACCGCGACTGATAAATACTCCCAAAATTGTACCCAAACATATGGAATTCGGAGACAAAATTAAACATGGAATTCGTGGACGAATTTCAGTTTGGCGGAGAAGAATGTCACAGTACGCAACTGACTATGAGGATGAAGTGTGTATGATCTGTGCCTCGTTAGCTTGCTCGGTAGAGCCATGGGCATGGTACGGTAAACATGAGGTCCCTGGTTCGATTCCGGACCGTTATTTATCTTTCTCACTTTGTGACACAAGTAAACCGTTTTATTTTAAAGAAATGGCTATCATCGGAATAAATATTATCTTCACAAAATTTGATTCGGGCCAATAGAAATCAACAGCCAGAGCAGAACGTTTGTAGTAATAGAAATCTAATTCCAAAATAAATTTTTAATTTTTTTTTTATGATCAGGTTTCGAAAATTAAAATATGCTTTTCTTTTAAAATTATTATCAATATGTTCACCATGTTATTATTGTTAATATGCAGTTCACAGTCTCCTTGCAGCTTGAAACTGAAAGACATTATGAACAGTTGTGTTGATCTCAGAAATGTCGACTATTGGATCGCGTCGAAATAATGTTAACAGAAGAGGAAAACGTAATTTCATACCGACGAAAAAGGAAACAAAGCGCAAAATTGATGCTTAGTTTTGCCACATATAAAAAAAAATATATTGTGAGCATGGTGGTGTCTATTAATTTGTTCTAGATATTCGGAACGGCAGTGACGACATTTTTTTTTGTCCAAGAAATTGTCAAGGTCGAGGTTTCACTGTTTGTCTCGCAATAACCCGCCGATTTATATTTGCGCACCAATAAAACAGATCACCAATACCGCTGACTTTCAAGTCACTTTGAATTAAATAGATGGGATACAAACGTACCAGAATTATGCACATGTATAAAAATCGTATAAACGTACGATTTGAATGGTATATATATACGATATTGGTTGGTATGTACGGTACAAACATACCGTACGTTTATACTATATACATATTGTATAGAAAACATATCGTATTTGTATAGTATGCGTATAGTATTGGTATACATGTAGTACGTATAGTTGACCTGCAGAAAAGCGCTACTGTATGCCTGCTTGGGATATCAACTTCAAACTTCATATACGCAGTGATCAGCATCCATACGTTAATGGTATACCCTACCCATGCTGCCTAGGAGCCGACGGTCAAGGTCAAATGACTTTAAACATTTGTTAAAGTGTTACGTTAAAATTCAATTCAGTCCAAATTTGCATCAAACAATGTTTGTGACTAATAAACAAAACATTGTGTTAAACCGTTTTAGAAGTTATTTCTGTTACCCATTGAGATTATGATGTGAAACTTCGTATGCACATTTACTACTATTTACTGCACCGATACCCAGGGTCACTGACTTCGAGCTTCATTCCAGGCGTCATCGGGGAACATTAGTCGGATTTACCGACCATCTACTTTCATAATGTCACAAAAATACGAGTTATTATGTCACAACAACACGGGTTTGTATGTCACATAGTGTCACAACAACACGGGTTAGTGTCTCACAACCAAAGGTACCAGAACAATTAACTGATTATCAAGTTTCAAATATAAATTACTCTTATACTAGAAACGATACTGACATGCGATTATTTTTCAGTCACCTGTGGTCACAATATGTCGCAACAACATGGGTCAGTATGTCACATTAACACGGGATAGTATGTCACAACATAACGGGGTAGCAACATGGGTTACCGGGGTGGTCTTTCACAACAACACGGGTTAGTGAGTCACAGCATGTCCAAAAACAGGGTTAGTGGGTCACAGCATGTCACAAAAACAGGGTTAGTGGGTTACAGCATGTCACAACAACAGATTTAGTGGGTCACGCGGTGTCACACCAACAGGATTTAGTGGGTCACAACATGTCACAACAACACGGGTTAATAGGTTACAATATGTCACAACAACATGGGTTAGTAGGACAGAACAAGTCACAACAACACGGGTTAGTGGGCCACAACATGTCATAATAACAGAGGTTAGTGGGTCACAACATGTCACACCATGTCACAACAACATGGATTAGTGGGTCACAGCATGTCACAACAACAGGGGTTAAAGGGTCACAGCATGTTACAACAACAGGGGTTACTGGGTGACACCATGTCACAGCAACACGGGTAAGTAGGCCACAACACGTCACAACAACGCGGGTTAGTGGGTCACACCATGTTACCACAACAGGAGTTAGTAGGCCACAACATTTCACAACAACACGGGCTAGTTGGTCAGAGTAAGTCACAACAACATGTGTTAGTGGGCCACATCATGTCACAACAACAGGGGTTAATGGGTCACAACATGTCACAACAACACGAGCTAGTGGGTTAGAGTAAGTCACAACAACAGGGGTTAGAGGGTCACATCATGTGACAGAAACAGGGTTAGTTGGTCACACCATTTCACAACAACAGGAGTTAGTGGATCACAGCATGTCACAACAACTGGGGTTAGTGGGTCACACCAAGTCACGACAATATGGGTTAGTTGGTAACTTCATGTCACAACAACAGGGGTTAGTGGGTCACAGCATGTCATAGAAAAGGGGTTATTGAGTCACACCAGGTCACAACAACATGGGTTAGTGGGGCACATGATGTCAAAACAACAGGGGTTAGAGGGTCACAGCATGTCGCAACAACACGGGGTTAGAGGGTCACACCATGTCACAAAATAGAGGTTAGTGGGTCACACCATGTCACAACAACAGGGTTAGTGGGTCACTCCATGTCACAACACCATGCAGGTTGCATACAGGTTGCTATGTGACAAATGTCACAACAACACGAATTAGTATGTGACACAATGTTATAACAACACGGGTTAGTTAGTATGTGACAACAACACAGTCCAGTATGTCACAAGTTACAACAATACAGGTTATACTGTCCCAACTAATGAGAACAACAGGGGTTCGTATGTTACAACAACACGGATGGTCTGTCAATCAATATTTTCATCTAACTTGACCGAGCCATACAAGCCCAACGTCCAAGTCAAAATTCTTCGACATTTGTGTTAAAAACGTTTTGGAAGATTTGCAATGATTTGCTTTACCACAATTAAGGCTGGCCTTAATCTCCAATTATGTGTTTATCATCAGCCATATTCCAATGTAATTGCGCACCTACATGTACATGTATGCGACCGTACAACCAATGTCAAGATAAAACGGTGTAAACAAGTACAGTGGACCCTCTCTAAACCGGACAGCAAGGGGGCTTTCCAGGGTGTCCGGTGACTCCCAGGGGTGTCCGGTTTAGAGAGTTACCACTGTAAAACAGGCAGATGACTCTTCAAAAACGTGTGGGTACTTTGTGATCATGAACAGGCAGTATCATCTGAGATAACTCGCAATGAAACCAATCAAAACTAGAAATGGACGCTTGTCGACAAGCGCATGTGTATCCCCCTCCCCAGATACACAAGTAGTTTGAAAAAAGAGTGTTCGAGTTATGCTCCGGAAACAAAATCAGTGACGGAAAAACAAAGGGAGATAACTAAAGAATTAGTGATGCAAGAGTTGTCATTCTTGCGGGACACACCTTTAGGGTCGTTGTCTATGCATGTGTGAAGTTTCATGAAAATATTCCAAAGGGTGTTCGAGTTATGCTCCAGACACGAAATCAGTGCACGAAACAACAAAATGAGATAACTAAGAAATTAACGACGCAAGAGTTGTCATTCTTACGTGCGACACACCTTTGGGTCGTCTTCTATGCATGTGTGAAGTTTAATAAAACACGGATGTCCCACATATCGCTTTGATAATAAATGAGGCCAAATTGCAAGTCAAAATTTTCTTTTACCTGAGCGTTAACGTTTTTGAAGCACCAAGTATGTGACCTTGACCCTGGGCTTGGCGGGGGAGGACAAACGTGGATTTGGCACAGGGCGGTAGAGGACCATTAGAGCAATGCATATATGAAATATGAAGCTGATCCGTGAAAGAAAACAGAAATTATAAGATAATTTACCTGAGCGTTAAAGTTTTTGAAGCACTAAGTATATGATGTTAACCCTGGGCTTGGCGGGCGGGACGAACGTGGATTTGGCACAGGGCGGTAGAGGACCATTAGAGCAACGCATATATCAAATATGAAGTTGATCCGTGAATGGAAAGAAAAATTATAAGATATTTACCTGAGCATTAAAGTTTTTGAAGCACCAAGTATGACCTTGACCCTGGGATTGGCGGGGGCAGGACGAACGTGGATTTGGCACAGGGCGGTAGACGACCATTAGAGCAACGCGTATATGACATATGAAGTTGATCCGTGAATGGAAATACAAATTATAAGATATTTACCCGAGCGTTAAAGTTTTTGAAGCACCAAGTATGTGACCTTGACCCTGGGATTGTTGGGGCAGGACGAACGTGGATTTGGCACAGGGCGGTAGAGGACCATTAGAGCAATGCGTATGATATATGAGTGATCCATGATCCATGAAAGAAAACAGAAAGTATAAGATATTTACCCAAGCGTTAATGTTTTTGAAGCACTAAGTATGTGACCTTGACCCTGGGCTTTACGGGGGCAGAACGAACGTGGATTTGGCACAGGGCGGTAGAGGACCATTAGAGCAATGCGTATATGCGTGTTCGAGTTATGCTCTGGATACAAAATCAGAGCACGAAACAACAAAGGGACATAAGTAAACAAGAATTCCGCGGAATCAGATGCCTCGCCTTGTCCCGCCTTGACCTCGAGCCTGGGCCCGAAAGCAATTTGCACTGGCCCGAACATATTATACAATTATTGACTAGTGAACCATAGAATATCAGATTATATTCTATGGCTCACTAGTCAATAATTGTTTTATATATATAAGTCTGTATATAGCACTTACGACCTTTATGCTACTAGACAAAAATTGAAAAAGGAATTTGAAAAAATAAATGAAAAAAAAAAAAATGGATAAAAAAAGTTTAAAAATTAAAAAATAATAATGCTTGCTACTGGAGCCCAGAATTTTTTTTTAATAGTCCTATATTTATCTACATATATCTGCACAGGTCCACATAATGCCCACAATATTTTCAACACAGTTTACGGAAATGTAATATAATCATTTTACCTGTATAAAATTACCTGTAAGTGGTCAGTGGTCAGTTGCACATGCTAGCACATGCACAGGTGAATAGTCTGTATATAGCACTTACGACCTTATGCTACTGGACAAAAATTGAAAAATAATTTGAAAAAAAAAATGAAAAAAAATAAATAAAAAAACAAAAATGGAAAAAAAAAGTTTAAAAATAATAATGCTTGCTACTGGAGCCCAGATTTTTTTTTCAGTCAAATTGAAAAATAATTTGAAAAAAAAAGAAAAAAAAATTAAAAAAAAAATAAGAAGAAAAAAAAAAAAAAAAAAAAAAAAAAAAAAAAAAAAAAAAAAGAAGAAAAAAAAAAAAAAAAAAAAAAAATGATTTTTTTTTTTTAAAAAATAATAATGCTTGCTATTGGAGACCAGATTTGTTTTTAATAGTCCTTTATTTATCTACATATATCTGCACAGGTCCACATAGTGCCACAATATTTTCAACACAGTACCCAATGTAGTAATTTACCTGTATAAATTACCTGGTCAACAGTGGTCAAGCACTGGACATCTGTACATGCTAGCCCATGCTAGCACATGGTTCTCCCAGTTTCTATTGTTCTCTCTACAGGTAAGGTGTACAGAGCAGACGAGAAAACAGGTCTTCATGCATTATTGTCCAGTTTGTAGAGTGAGCAAAACAAAAAAGGGAGATAAGTGAAAAATTAGCTACGCAAGAGTTGTCATTCTTGTGCGCGACACACCTCCGGGTCGTTGTCTATGCATGTGTGAAGTTTCATGAAAATATTCCAAAGGGTGGTCGAGTTATGCTCCGGACAGGAAATCAGTGAGCGAAAACAAAAAAGGGAGATAACTCAAAAATTATAAGATTTGTCTTCAAGACATAATTTAACGAATGTATACTCACCTTATACGAACTAAAACAATTGGATATTCTCCTTTTCGCACTTTAGTACAACCCGCAAAAATCAAGCGTCTAGCTGATCAAGATTGATCTTGATGATTTAGACGCCTTATCCACCTCGTGCTTACCTCAGTTTTCCTGCAGGCGATGAACAATTCACCACCATAGGGAAAAATATACTGAGGGGAGGTGGGTGGGAAACTATTCGTATCAGGTGAGTATACATTCGTAAAATTATGTCTTGAAGACAAATCTTATAACTTTACCTCATTCCTCCTCACCTGATACGAACTATAACAATTGGATAGATTACCAAGCAATGAGTTGTACTCACCGTACATCTTGCTGTGGTCAGTATATTTTCCGATTCCCATGGACTCGGCTGATTCTGTATCTTCTGTACTTGGATACATCGTGTAGTTTTGTTGACATCTATTCTAATTACAAGTCTGTATATTATCCCATATAATGTACAACTGGTAACTTTCCAGGTATAAAAGTCATATATCCATACATATAAACGGACCCCGCTGAAGAGCATCCATACCACTTCATTATACACCCCTATTGTCTACTTGAAAACACTGGGATTTAAGTCTCTTAAGTAGAACTTCGCAAACGTGGTCTCCAACACAGATTTCATACTGGCTCCATTGAACAGTGCCCAGGTTGGCCCAATAGCTCTTGTTGAATGTGCCTTTACGTGAAAATCATTATCCGCATATGCAAGTCGGATAATTTGAACTATCCACTTTGAAATAGTTTGACTGCTCACGGGATGATGTGGTTCATTCACAGAAAGAAACAACTTTGTTTCACACTTGCCGCCGGCTGACGTTCTGAACTGTTGCGTCCTTTTCAGATACACAGATAATGCTCTAGTTGGATTCAAATGTTTATCCTTCTTAAAAGAGGGTACAAATATCTTCATTCCTGTGAAGTGACTCGGTCGATCTTGCTTAGATAAACCTTGCCTGATAAATGTTACGCCTTTGTTCTGTACAGACATTCTTCCTTCGCCTAACCTCAACGCCTGGAGGTCGCCCGTCCGCCTAACGTGGATATGGCTGTAAGAAAAACAGTTTTCCATGTTAAGTACTTCAAAGCGATAATGATAACGGTTCAAATGGTGCCTTTTTCAACATTTTCAGTACCACTGGTAAATCCCACTCTGGCAACAGTTTCATTGTTGGTGGTCTTCAATTGAACACCCCTTTCAATAGTCTAATAATATACGGGTGTTGCCCAATTGGCGTGTTATTTACCGGTGGTAAAACTGAAGAAAGCATGGATCTGTATCCAGCCACAGTTTTGTATTGTAGACCTTCCTTGTACAGCTCTGCCAAAAATTCTGCACATTGAGTCAAAGATGCTGAATAGGTATTGATTTCCCGTTGATTACACCAACTATGGAATCTACTGAATTTGCTAAGCATAGTCTTTCTGCGTGCCTGCTCTCCATGAAGCGGACAACAGTTCTCTAACTGATTTTGAAAAGCCTTCTGCTTTGAAATGTTGGTTGATAGTAGCCATGCATTTAGACTGAATACCTCGGGGTTTGGGTGATAGATTATGGACTTGGGCTGTCTGAGCAGGTCGAACCGTTTCGGTAGTCGTATTGGTGGGGTCACTGACATTTGTAGTAGGGACGTATACCATAGTCTCCGCGGCCACTGGGGAGCTATTAATATCACCTGACATTGAAACTGTTGCATATGCTCCAACACTCTGGGCACCATGCTTATCGGAGGAAATGCATACCCGAACATGTGATCCCAAGCTATTGACAACGCATCCGTTGTCAGAGCAATTGGGGGTGGATCCCATGTACAGAATAGATCCATTTTGTGGTTCTGACTCGATGCAAACAAATCTATCATTGGTTTTCCCCAGTGTATGAATATTTGAAACGCTACAGAGTCGTTCAGGGCCCACTCTGTCGGCCGAATTGTTATTCTGCTCAACTGATCTGGCAGCACATTCACTTTCCCTGCAATATGTGCTGCTTTGAGGCGAATCTGATTTTGAATGGCCATGTTCCATAGATTCCAAGTCTGATAACACAACTGTGGTGACCTTGTTCCCCCTTGTTTGTTGATGAACTGAACCACCGTTGTGTTGTCGGACCGTAACAGAACATTATGACCACGCAGTTGTGGTAGGAATTGTTTTATCGTCAAGGATACAGCTTCCAACTCCAGAGAATTTATATGCCAAGTTTTTTTGTGTTTCTGACCACTTCCCTTGTACTATCTGCTTGTTTAGTATGCCACCCAAGCCTTGTTTTGAAGCATCTGTTGCAATTGTGGAATGTGTTACCCATGGTTGCAGTGATATGCCCTTCAAAATGTTGGCTGAATGTAGCCACCAGTCGAGGTGGTCGACAAGGTGTGGTGTATCGGGGATGTTTACCATTAAAAGTCCCGAGGACGGTTTCCACCTGTGTAGTAGGTGTAACTGAATGGGCCTCATATGTAGTCTGGCATTCGGTACTACCTCGATACATGATGCCATCAGCCCTAGTAGATGTAGATAATCTTTGGCTGTAACTTGTCCCTTCATTAATGATTTGACAGCTAGTTTTATTTTTAGAAACCGGTCTGGCGTTGGCGTGACTATACCTTGGTCTAACTGAAAAAGGCCGCCTATGTAAGTCACATTTTGACTGGGTTCTATTGCAGACTTTTCTTGATTCACTAGAAAACCTAACCGAGCCAGGAGGTCGACTGTTATCCTCCGATCTCGCAAAAGCATATTTCGCTGTGCGTTTACAATGAACCAATCGTCCAAGTACACTGCCAGCCTGATGTTTTGCATTCTCAGGTGAGCCGCCACCACAGACACCACTTTTGTGAACACTCTTGGTGATGTCTTTGGACCAAAAGGTAGTGCCACGAATTGGTATTTCTTGCCGAGAATGCAAAACCGCAGGTATTTCCAGTGGGCTGGATGTATTGCCAGATGATAATATGCATCTCTGAGATCGATGGCTATCGCCCAATCGTCTAGTTTTACTAGATTTAACACTTTGCTCATTGAATCCATTTTGAAGTGTTTTGTCACCAGATACCGATTGAGGGGTTTTAAGTTTATTACTGGTCTTAAATTTCCTGTCTTTTTTGGGACAAGGAAGAAGGTACTGTACAAACCTATAGTCGAGTCCATTTCGTTTACAGGTTCTACAACCCTTTTTTTTTTTTCTAATAATTTTTCTACCTCCACCTGTAAAATATTTGCGTGCTTTGCATTGACATGTGTCTCGCGGACACCTGAATTTGGTGGAATTGTCTGAAATTCCAGTTTGTAACCGTTTTTGACAGTCGACAGAATCCAATCGTCGTCTGTGATGTTTTCCCAATGTGTTGCAAACTTTTTTAACCGCCCCCCTACCGGTACCTGTTTGTGACGACAAGGCATGGGTGAGTCACTGTTTTCGGAAACCTCTTCCTCGAAACGCACCTACCGTGTATTTCTGTTGGAATCCAGATGATTTCTGGAATGTACTCTGTCTGCCTGATGGGTGCAGGTCTCGGAGAGGCGTTGTATAATCTCTCCTACTAGTATAGGCGCCCCTCGATCTTGTTGAAGAACCAAAACGTGGTTTCTTGTTTTCATAAGTGTCAGTTGCATTGAACATGCTAGACTTTCGTTTCAAATTTGCGGAATGTCTATCAAGTTCCGGCAACAAGTCTGCTAATTCCTTGTTCTTTTCTTTACGAGACTTCAGTTTATTTTCAAATTCTTTGCCCAGAACACCACTTGATAACGGCAATGTCTCTGCTTGTTTACATATGTCTTTCACATTTGTCATTCCAATATCAGAAATAGTGGCTTTCCGTCTGATGACGTGACTATATGCCCCAGTCCTGTCCAACTGATCAAGTGTTTTTGTGCTCATGGCAAATATGTCTCGCACCATTTGTGTTGCCCCATCAACATTTGGTGATTTCTGTTGCAACTCGTGTAATAACATCCCCAAAGCTCGTTGACTGTAAAGTGTCAATACGATCCCCATACGTGCCGCTAACTGTCCCTGATAGGCCAATTTCTCAATTTCTCTGTGTGGAGAACTGTACAATGCTTGCGACCGTTTGAAACTTGCCTTGTGAGAGTGCACCTTCACCAATAAATGTTCCACGGTATCATCGAGTGTTGACACTTTGAGAAAATCTTCCGCGTTTTCATGCACTGGGAATGAAGTTTTATACGCGTCTTTATATGCCGTCATCGTGTGAGGCATGCTTGTTCTCCAGGATTCATTTAAAATGTCCTTCTGAGATTGATCCAATAAAATGCCATCCACTGACTTGGATTTCTTTATCGCTGCATCACTGCCGAAAATGTTCAATAATTCATTTTGTTGCTGCTCAACAGTTTCATCTGAACATTTGTAACGCACAAATCGAGCATCTGAAGGCTCCTCACCTCGCTCGGAAGTAACATCAACCTCCGAAATAGACCCCAATAATTGATGTGATTCATTCTGTCCAGGTTGCAATGAAATTGAGTCACTTGGAGAGTGTAACAACTCATCATTCAACGAATTATCCAACGATAATATTTGTGGAAGGCGCCTGCTCTCACCTAATGTGCAGCGTATAGGCTCTGGCGGTGGGTGGGGTAACAAGCTCGCACTTTTCGTTTCTGTGCAGCGAGGTACCGTTGCAGTATGTCCCCGGCGTGTTGAAAATAAGTCTAATATATTGTCTTGAAAACTAGCAAACTTAGCTTCCAAACGTTCTTCCAAAAGAGCGAATTCACTGTTTTTTCGCTGTTTTGCGTGGCTTCTTCGTGGAAGCCGCCATCTTGGGAGAAGTGTTTCCGTTTACCTTATTCTCACCACGCTCACTATCGGTGGGCGTAGGCCGGGATTCTCCGTCCGCGTGCAATATTGCATCCGCCATGTGGATGCGTCTTTACGTATAAACGTATACTACTAATCTATAATTTTTTTAAACTCGCGAAAGCGATGTGAATTGTTCAGCGCTGAAGAGAAAACTGAGGTAAGCACGAGGTGGATAAGGCGTCTAAATCATCAAGATCAATGTTGATCAGCTAGACGCTTGATTTTTGCGGGTTGTACTAAAGTGCGAAAAGGAGAATATCCAATTGTTATAGTTCGTATCAGGTGAGGAGGAATGAGGTAAAATTAGCTATGCAAGAGTTGTCATTCTTGTGCACGAAACACCTTCGGTTCGTGGTCTAATTGAATGTGTTAAGTTTCATAAAAATATTCCAAAGGGTGGTCGAGTTATGGTCAATCAGTGCGCGAAACAAAAAAGGGAGATTACTAAAAAATTAGCTATGCAAGAGTTGTCATTCTTGTGCGCGACACACCTTCGGGTCGTGGTCTATGCATGTGTGAAGTTTCATGAAAATATTCGAAAGGGTGGTGGAGTTATGCTCCGGACACGAAATCAGTGCGAGAAACAAAAAAGGGAGATAACTAAAAAATTAGCTATGCAAGAGTTGTCATTCTTGTGCGCTACACACCTTCGGGTCGTGGTCTATGCATGTGTGAAGTTTCATGAAAATATTCCAAAGGGTGTTCGAGTTATGCTCCGGACAAGAAGTGTCTGCGGCGGACGCGGACCGCGGACGCGGACCGCGGACGCGGACGCGGCGCGCTGTCAAATCCATAGTATCCCCCGACGGAGTCCGGGGGATACAATTAAGTATCCCTCACGTGTATGTATTTCCGGTTTAGAGAGGTTACAGTATAGTAAGTTGCATTAGTACACTGTACGGTTTTTCAATCACACGTCAGACTGGACAATGATTTCAAAGCTTTTTCAACATATTTTATATTGAAAATAACATACAACCTCAGTCGACACCTTACGTTTGTCCCAGTCTAATGGTTAATAAACATACTTATCACGATGGATCCGTGTCACGCGACGCTTGGCAGTCGATTATTGATCATCCATGTTCATGTTTTGTCATCGCTATTCGAGTTTTATCCGTCAATAGCATATACAAAAATAAATATATATATTTTTTGTTTCAAATTCATATCGTCTGGTCATGGTGCATTATGTAAAACCGTGTTTAGCGGCGTACATGATTTGTATCGCACCCGCTTGCGGACATCGCGATATATTCGGTACATTGGCGTACGTGCGTACGTGCGTCATAGTTCGCGTTAATGTGTTTAACTACACTATATCGCTGAAAGCGCTTCACCGATTAACTGTAAAACTTCACATGGGTGTTTATCGTGATCCATCTTTTCATTGTAGGACCAGCGGTGCGGGTTTGAAAGTTACCTTAAAGTTTTTATGAAATTTTGGTTGAAGGTTTTACGTGTACTATACATGTATCTCTGCAACCGCTTCACATATTAACTTCAAACTTCACATGGGTAATATGAGTACGGATTAAAGCTTTTGTGTTTTTTTAGTACTATCAAATGCCTCGGCTGGTGCGACATGCGGGCCACGGCCATCTAGTATTGCATTATAGTCAAATTAGATACGCCACTAAACAATGTTTTAAATAATACATCGTGACGAAACGGTATGAATTTGAAACAAAGCATATTTAAGAGTTACATTATATGTGCAGTGAATATATACATGTAAGTTATATAATAAATATGTTTATGCTCAGTTTAGCGAACAATCATCCTGAATGAGGGTGTCCGGTTTAGAGAGGTACCACTGTAAAACCGGCATATGACTGTTCTGTGATCATGAACAGGCAGTATCATAGGAGATAAATCGCAATGAAATATATCACAATTTCCATCCCTCACTTTTCTCTATGTCCTATTTAGAGAGGTTCCACTGTACAAGTATCAACTTGAATCATTCGGGGATTCACGCCTCCTGTCAAGTGAGTTGGTGCCTGGTACTAGATCAGGATGCCACCTTGCAGTGCTGAATGTTTTAATTTTAATTTAGTGCAGCATGTACAATACGCTTACAAAATACTTTAATACATGTACATGTACTGTGTTTTGAAAGTAATACGCTTGATTGGCTAAGGCTATGCTGTATTACAGCTCAGGCACAGCCAATCAAACTGTTTGATTGCGAGTTGATATTGGCATATTGTCAAAAACATTGACATCTTGGCAAGATTAACGCAGGCTGTTGTGCATAGGCGCATTACACGTATGTGAGCTCCAAATAAGCCCGACTCTCTGGTCTGTATTAACAAAAGTATATGTACGTACATGTACAGAATGTTTATTGTTGACTCTCGACTTCAAACTACATGTATGAACATGGTAAAATGAGACACACCATGTGATTTTGTACCTAAGAACATGTGCGATATATCATGGAAAATATTTACAAAATTTACCATATTTTCCGTAAATGACGTCGAAAGTTGACGGAATTTTCATAGCGATGACACTTTCATCAGCTTTCAACGTCATTTACAGAAAATATCACAATTTCTGTAAATTTATTTAATGAAACATCGCACATGTTCTTATTTACAAAATCACATTGCGTGTCTCGTTAATACAAAGCTTTGTAGTTGTCGGCTATAAACTACTGTCTGTTTCATGAAAACTGCCCAAATTTTACGGCTATATAAACGATTCAAAAACAATATTTATTTCGATAATATTAAATTACAGGAAAATTTAAGACTGAGCCTTATTTTTATTGATGTTCTTGCGAAAAAACAATTTCACCATTGTCAAGGTCATTACCAAGGTCAGGAATGATCGAGACAAATTGTCTCCCCTATTATCATATGAACCAAGTATACTTCAATTGTTATGACGTTATGGCCAATATAGCTCGATATGAAGAACGAAAAGTGGTAACAATGCAGTTGAAGTGTAAGGGATAGGCTAGAGTAGATAAGTACACGTAGTCACTTAATCACTTATAATGTACAACTATATTACATGGGGAACACACAGGAATACATGATACATTGATATGCGAACATCACTGTACTGTGCATGATACTATTCAGTTACAAGGTTGTAAGCCAATCGACTGTTAATCTTTAACGCAACTTAAAAGCTATAGACGAATAAACTCAGTATGTGGTATCTCAATGGTCGCGTAGTGGACAATAGTATGAATGCACAAGTACTTTGATGATCGCTAATCAAAGTGAAATAACATACAAGTATAACATGGCAGAACGAACATTGGAGGACAAATGACAATCATCTGAGCTGGCGTATCTCAATAGATAGTGGTAACCTCTGAGTATCAAGGTCCCAAGGTCTACCTCACCCGCAGTATGAGGTCTAGTCAACAATATGGCTATAATCCAACTTCAAGTGGATTAATCCATACACAATATATGTAGTCTTAATACAATCCTTTAGCCATGATATGCCATGATAGGAGTATTACCATACACTATCAAATTATACATGTGTATTGCCTATGCAATATATTTCCAAAGTATGAATGTCAAAGTCAAAGCCGGATGTGGTTACATCACATGATAGTCAATAACGATAATGTTCCGGAAGCTGGTACCGGAAGTAAAGTTCCAAAGGTAGTATTATTTCCGGAAATGGTGGACCAGATGTAAAGTTCCTATGGCATCACTCGACTGTAGCAACCCGGATGTGGTGGACGGATGTAAAGTATCCATGGGTGAATCAATGGGTTGTAATACCGGAAGTGGTAGACCGGATGTAAAGTTCCGATATAATACAAATGGCGATTATCACGTTGGCTAAGACGCCGGGAAAAGTTTCACATGGGTGACATTCAACTCGGTGGTAGTATAATGATATGATATGTGTGTATGGCATTTCACTTCACTAAACTATGGCTGTGACTGTCTGCTGAACGCGATGTAGCTATCACACACTGCTCTATACAGGCCTGTACCCGGAGCTGCTACACACACTGCGCCAGACAGACGTACGGACACTCGGACGACCTGGTACTCTGCACTGACTGGGGTCTGCCCTCAACGAGTGGACCAAAACGTCCAATGTTGCTCGCTGGAGCGATCTCAAGAGGCTACAAAAATGAAATGAGTCTCCAATTACTGGACGAATACGCACAGACAGACAGACAGGATGCACAACGGACTAAAACGGGAATCGAACAACGGCAAATCACAGCTGAAATAAAATGTTGTAGGTACATACCAAAATCCTCCGTGTCACTGGTGAATACAGTACTATCCTTCTGTTACCAGAAAATATGTGTCCCACCAACACATAGCGAGACATCGCTTATATATGCACCAGTGAAACCCATGCACGGAATATGAATATGCCTACCCCTCGTTCGACATCTCACATAAATATTACAAAACCATGGCTTTTGCCATTTCACCCGTGGGTTATATTTGGCATAAATATATGTTCCCACGCCATAAATTCAACCAAACTAGTGTACAGCCCTCGCGGAATAAATACCAGCCAACATGGTATATCCCACACTACCCTAAATCTGCACACTATAGACCCAGATCTCATAATCCGAAATCTACTCGACTGGTCTCGACAATGCGAAGGTCGCTTTTTGGCCCCGCCAAACCCCTCCATATCGGTCCTACGGGCTGTACACTCAAATGAGAGTGTAGCACATACTAAACTCAAATAACGTGGTCATTTACTGAAATATCACGACACAAAGCATCACCAGTATGGGATCTGATATATCCGTGTTGGCCAGTACCAGGCTATGCTGAAACACTAACCCGTAGCATACATAACAGGGCAGACCATGGTATGGTCTGCGCTATATACTGGCTTCACCTACAGAAGGTCCCTTATCTGGTGAACAACTGACACGCGGACAAACTCGGCCGGCACGGATAGTGGACATCCGTAATACTAAAATGGGTCTTTTCCCTAGCGAAACCAGCACACGCAGTCAACGAGTTCTCTACCACACACATGTATAGTCTGTGGCAAATATGACGTGACATCAGTAAAACATTGCTCATAAAATGGACGTATATTCAAATCCACAAAAAGGACACTCATAAACGTATTTCCACCAATACAACATAATCCCCGTTATTACACGCACCTTGTACATGGCAAATGTACATGCTAAATCACAGGTATGTAAAAATCACAGGTGTGTGAAATCACAGGTATGTGGAATCACAGGTATGTGAAATCAATAGTACGTACAACAATACAACACAGTACCACACATCACAAATATACAATTATACGGAAATCCCGAATGTACAAGAATGCACGTGTCACGCGACAACCATGTTAAATCCCCATAGACATCTTCACATATTGAATAGGTCAAGTATGGGGATTTAACATGAATCTTTTAGAATTTCAGAAATACTAGAACGAGTTTCAGAATTGAACTTTTGTTTTCTTAGTTAGATTATTTCCAAGCTATATAGCCAGGTTTCGGTGTCAATTTCCAAATGTTTTCGTTTTCTGACTCCTCCCATAGCTCCTCCACCTCCCTTTCCCGCAAGTTAAATTCACATAGACAAATCAAATAAATAGAAGGCTCATTCTTAAATTTTTCTTTAATATAATATATTGTTTTTGCATTGTTTATATAGCCGTACAATTTGGGCAGATTTCGTGAAATAGACAGTAAACTGTCCCAAATTGTGTTGTATTATGTCACACAAACGGAACCAGACACTGTAATTGGTCACGTGGTCTGTATGTTTTGTAACCAGCCACCACCCAATGGAACAACTTGTCTGTATGTGAACTTTCAGCATTATGAATAATGTAGTTACACTATTGTCTGTCTCGAGCTTGTTTCCTCGATGTACAGTCCTAATGTGTTCTGATTTGCTTGGCTACATGTTAATTTGTCCCGGCGTGTGTACAAAACAAACAATAGTACGTTCAGTATGGACTTACATGTATATGTATACGTTAGTATTCACATGTTGGATGTGTAAGGACTTAAATACGAGGGAGAGCTAGCGACCGCATCATTAGTTCCTTAACAGTCCAATATATGAACAATGACATACATTTACATTCGTTATTATAATTAGCCAGGCTTATATAATGCAGTCTCCTTTCGAGTATTTGTTGTCTATTTCTTGTCGAACAGGTAGTCATTAAATCTGGTACATGACATATATAACTGACAGGGATTAAATCTTGTGATATGTGAAATAAAATTCAATAGGTAAACGCTCCGCGCCTTAACGCATTTCGAATCGCTATTCTAGCATGTGATTGTCGGTGTGACACGAAGTGAGCGCGTGTGTGGGCGGTAATATGTTTTGCGTCTCGTGAACTGATGACAACAAGGCGTAACATCAGTTGTAATTATCGCGGATGAACATTTAATTATTAATTTAATGGATATTGGCAATAGCGTCGCAATCTGCGATTAATTGGTATAAAAACTAGGGTAGGCATTAATATTGCTTTGAGTTCAGACTTAATAAATTACATATTGAACGAGTTATCTGATTGAGTTCACAGGAAACGAGACAATGAAATCAGCTTAAATGATAGATCACATGTATTGCCTCATCCATTGTATATGTACCTGGTATGTTATATCAGCCTCACGCAATATAACAATTCATTTTATTACATCTAATGCGTTAATGTACAGTTAATTCCCATTTTATGTAACACATGCAAGTACATGCACGATCTCTCCACAACAACAACAACAACAACAACAACAACAACAATCCAGACATCTACACGACTTGTGCTAGGGAACGCAATTATTAATGTCAATGAACATGTTTCCATTAAACGTTGTTGATTTTGTGAAATAGGATAATTGTATCATAACAAAAACCCCTTACTGATCAACACCAGGTCCGAAATGTAGAGTGTTTAATCTGCATGTGCCATGATCGGTGACACAAGTGGAAAATACCAGGCACGTTACTGTCTTTTGATATCAAGTTTATCTCTCAAGGCTAGGAAACTGTGTAGGAATTCATTCCGTTTCCGAGCCGAACTTGATAAACGTGATATCAACGGTATTCTATTTATCATGTAACGTTTTACGCTACAGAATGAGCAATGATGACGTGGTTTTCGTTGAATAGAACACGGACTTGTTTGTCTTGCGTCATTGCACTGATATCAGTTCGACCAATTAAACGTTAGTTTTCAATTCGTTGTAACCCGGATATTCGCTTCAGGTCAATGCCTGATACTACATTATGTTATCAGTCAGTACGTATTCGGTCAATACAGATCTCGTTATCTGATAAATATACATGTTGACCAGAGTTGGGGATTATATAACGATGTGATCATGCGTATGGTAGTGAGGGCGTCTGGCACTGGATAGGAATATTGTGGATTCAGTGATTCAGTGCTGGAAAAGTATTGTAATTTGAAATATTCTCGTGAGTAGAAATAGTCCCGTGTGTTCACGACCTTTCTGTTGAAGGGACACAAAACCAGATACAATCAACTAATAATTCAATAATGCCCATCAAGCGATTATAGACACATAACTGGTGGTTTCTAGCGACAGAATTCGACGTTCGACTGGCTGATGGACTGACGCCATATTCCGGGCGTCTAGAAGTGCGACTCTCCAATTCGTCCGCCTGGGGCACAGTATGTGACGATGGCTGGGTGAACACGGCGGCCACGGTGGCCTGTCGACAGCTTGGCTACGTCTGGGGTGTACGTATACGTTTCCAGTGTAATCTCTATAAACTTAACACCTTTTGCGAACTCCCCGGCGTTCACCTTATTTGTAAGGCAAACATGTTAAAGTTTTTTTAATTTCTTTCGTTTTATTAGCAAGGCTGCCAGCGTGGGTATTAGTTTCATTTAGCGATGCCACTTGTTGATTTCTATGCAATCTATTGTATACACGCCATTTCCGAGTCCTTTCATGGTATGTCGGGCTGACTTGTTTGTTAAGGGAAAAAAATAAAAAAAAAAAATAGGTCACATTTCACAAAAACGTGTGCCCCCTTCTTCTCGTATCTGTATTACAGTGGAACATCTCTAAGCTGGATACCCTGGTGACCCCCACTCTGTCCGGTTTAGAGACGTTTCACAACATAAAAATGTTCTAGCGAGATATTGACTAGTAATAAGTATAATTGTATCCTATACAGGAGGCGGTTGGCGGGGCGCGGTACGGGGCGGGGACGGGTGCGATCTACCTAGACGACGTGAGGTGTGCGGGCACGGAGGCCTCACTGCTGCAGTGTGAACACATGGGATTGGGCAACCACAACTGCGGACACTACGAAGACGCCGGGGTGGACTGTCACAACAACACGGGTTAGTGTGTCACATAATGTCATAATAACACGGGTTACTATGCCACAATATGTCATAACCATACGGGTTAGTGTGCCACAACATGTCACAACAACATATTACAACATGTCACAACAGCACGGGTTTATATGCCACAGCAACCCGGGGCAGTATTGTTATGCTCTTCGAAAAAAATACTTTCGGGGATCATATAGTTACCGCTTTGTCCGGCGTCCTCTGTCCGCCCTCCGAATTTTACGTTAAAGTTATTAAAATTGCTATATCTCTATGCCTGCTTGGGATATCAACTTGAAACTTCATATAAACATTGATCACCATCCATATTGTCATTGTACTCCATACCCATGCTGCCCATGAGCCCAAGGTCAATGTCAAATGACTTTTTATTTGTTGAAGCTTACGTTAAAGTTTTGCCAGATTGCTATCTCTGTGACCGCTTGCGATATCAACTTGAAACTTCAATTACGCAGTGATCACCAGTCATATGTTCATTGTATACCCTATCCTATGAGCCCAAGTTCAAATTAATTTAAACGTTTGTTAAAGTGCTACGTTAAAATTCAATTCAATTCAAATTAGCATCAACAAATTTATTGTGACTAATAAACAAAACATTGCGTTAAGTTATCTCTGTTATCCATTGAGATTACGATGTGAAACACACATTTACCACTATTTACTACACCGATACCCAGGGTCAATGACTTCGAACTTCAATACATGCGTCATCAGAAAACATTTGCCGGATTTACCGACCATCTAGTTTCATAATGTCACAACAACACGCGTTAGTATGTCACAAAAAGACGGGTTACATATCACTTAATGTCACAACAACACGGGTTAATGCGTCACAACCACAGGTACCAGAAATATAAATTACTCTTATACTAGAAACGATACTGACATGCAATTATTGTTCAGTCACCTGTGGTGGTCACAACATGTCACAATTACATGGGTCAGTATTTCACAATAACACGGGATAGTATGTCACAACAACACGGGTTAGTACGACATAAAAACATGTGTTACCTGGGTGGTATTTCACGACAACACGGGTTAGTGGGTCACAACATGTCAAAAAACAGGGTTTAGTGGGTCACACGGTGTCACACCAACAGGGGTTAGTGGGTCAAAACATGGATTCGTATGTTACAACAACACGGATGGTCTGTCACAACAACACGGGTCAGTATGTCACAATAATGTGGGTTAGTATTTTACAATAATATCAACACTGATTAGTCGGTCTCGTAACATGGGTTTGTATGCCACAACACCGCGGGTTAATATGTCACAACAGCAAGGGATGGTTCTATCACGACCTCGCTCGGCCTGGCGGCCTGGGTCCGATTAGAGCTGAATACACCGCCGGCTGCGCTAATATTGCCAACAATTGTAATTAACAGGCTCCAGTTTTGTTTGAGCAATTACAGTTGCTCAAAATAAAAACCCCATATGCATAAGGATGTTATGAAACATTCAGATTGGACTTGACTATGGAAATTTACATAATAGTTCACCACATTTTAGTAGCCGACGACTGATTGGTGTCACCATTAACGAGTTCATAGCTTTCATCCCTCTACTACCTCCTTTGCCTTCAAGCGTTATGAAAATGTTCAGTAATCACCAGATCAACCACCGTTGTTACTCACATGTTGAAGTCACTATGATAATTTGCATGACATTGTGTTATGACCAACAATAGTCATGATGAAAATGTCCATAAACAGTACTATTCATCTAACTATGACATGTTTTCATAAAATGTACTATCGCTCTCACAATGAACATTTTCATAAACCGTACTATCCTTCTCACTATGAAAATATTCATAACATGTAATATCCCTCTCAGTATGAAACTGTTCATAAACCACTATATCCCTCAAACATATTGAAGTCGCTATGAAAATGTTCATAACATTACTGTTTTCAGACAAATATTTGTCACTATGAAAATGTTCATAAAACGTACCATCGCTCCCACATATTGTAGTCGCTATGTTATTTTCATAAAATTCCCGTTCTCAGACAAACAGTAGTCGCTAAGAAAATTTGCATAATAGTTCAGTTCTCTGACAAACATTAGTAGCTATGAAAATTGTCATAACCGCACTTACGAAATGTGTCCAGTTTGTTCGACTCCAAATGATATGAAAATGTGCTTAAGACCGAATTAACAACATCCATCGGTGCAACTACCGTTGTAACGTTCCTCATCACATACATGTAGTGCTGTCAATATGAACATGTTTCAATAGATATTCGTTCTGAAACAAGCATTAGTCACTATAAACTTGTTCATCAAATATAGTTAGGTTTACTACATGTAATTATTCCTATTGGCAGGTTAATTGTCACAATGTTAATGTTCCGAAAATCTGTCAAATGAACGTGCTCTCTGAATTATATCATAATTGCGACACGTGCAATAAATAGGAACTGACATAAATCTTACACTACGGAATCATATTTAGACACACATCCTTGTTAAATATTAATTACAGTGCAATCTCTATGTAACAGCCAGTCATGGCAAGGCACAAAACTGGCTGTTGTAGAGAGGTGACTTTTGTACGGAGATTAACTATAAAGGCAATTGTCCGTTTCTGTTGTAAATTATCGGCTGTTATAGAGTGGTGGCTGTTCGGGGAGGTTCGACTGTAGTTGGTTAGCGATTTAAAAAGCTATTACAAACAACATAGGAAAATAAATGTGACTGTGGCTGGCAACATTGGGCTTATGTGATTTATGACTATTGTAGTTCCTGAAAAAATATAACACCTATTTAGGCTAATAACGATTTACAATGTATGTTTCTTTTTAGAAACATTATGGGCGTTTCATGCATGGACTAGCGAACGATGTAGACCCTGATCAGACTACTTGGATGTGATACTACACTGGTGGCATAATACATAAGCCCCGTTATTTCCATATTGTATCATATAGTCTGAAAACATAGACACACGAGTTACAACGTGACCATACTATATACATGTATGACAAACATTACGTCACACGGAAACAGTGCAAACTAGTGAGACAGTCCCATATAACAAAGGAATTGCCCCATAAATGCCATATGAAATTCATCACACGCAAATGACGCCCACCTTACAGTATGTATACATGTAGGTACGATTATCATAATACTTGTATGTAGGGTTGACCCTAAGGAAAACTAAATAACGTATACATGCCTGAGTAGAATCTAATGTTCCGCAGGCAAAATGAAAACCGAGACATACCGCCGAAATTATACTGCATGGTCAGTCCAAGCTTATCCAAGTACCAGGCATAGTCGGTTATCTAATTAATGGGTTCATACGTTCAGTCGGCCAGTCAGATGTTCCATAATATTCTCGGTAAAAACGATGGGGCGGGATTAAATACTTCGCCGGTATTCATGTCTCTATATTGAACATAGGAAACATCATCTAAACCACTACACCTTTAACATTACTGTAGAAAGATATTATAGATGGTTCTGCTAATGTGTTTTCTCTGGTAAATGTCTGATCGATTCGAAAGTTTGTATTACGATTAACTCCTCCGAAACCGTTCAGACAATCGATCTGAAACTAAACTCACGTCATGTGCACCTTTGTGTTTCTATGCAGGAAACTATCTTTTAACAAACATACCACCTTTTTAACTAACCCATTGTTTCTACATTTTTGTATTCAAGTGTATATAGAGTACATAGTTTGTGTACCCGACTCCTCTGAAATCGTTCAGTCAATAGATCTGTAACTATACACACGTCTTCTACACATATTGAAGATGTGCACCTTCGTGCTTTTATGCCAAAAATATATGCTTAAGCAAAATATCACCTTTTTAACTTAGCCATTTCTTCTACATTTTTGTATTCATTTCTATATAGGGTACATAGTTTGTGTACACAACACCACCTCTGAAACCGTTCAGTCAATCGATATGAACTATACACACGTCTTCCTATACATATTGAAGATGTTCACCTTCGTGTTTTTATGCCGAAAACTATATTTTAACAAACATCACCAGTAGTATATAGGGAGTCAAAATGATACCACCTACGGTGATATCATTTATAACCCTCTATTCTACCCCCACCACCCCTGAAAAATCAAAAATTGGTTAACGAGGAAATTGTCTCCCGACAGCAAATTTATGAATTTTTGAAAAAGAGGGAGTCGAAATTATATTGAACAGAAACACACTATTATTAGAGAAAATGGATAATAAAATACAATGGGAATTGAAAGCTTATAATGGTTGTGTTGAAGAAGTTTATGAAGAATACGGGGGTTATAGTCCTATATATAAATTCTATAAAATGAAAACACTAGGCGATATCGAATACATGAAATATCAGCGTAATTTATTACGCTACGATAAAAACGTTGCATTTACAATATTATACCGGCAATTATGTGAACTATGCAAGAGGCAAATACAAACATTAAGACGGATAATGTGTATCGGATATAAAACTAGGGTGTATTATATAAAATTGTTAAAACCCAACGATTCGTTTACGAATATACACTTCTACGATATCGCTTATAAAGATATATTGAACGAAAAATAGCAAAAGCCTCCACTCATGCACAACACCCCCAGCGACTGGGCAGATTTCTTAGCCGGTACCCAGCCACTGGGGTGTTGGGACATTTCTTAAGCCCACGCATCTGTTGGCTCACAGTCTAGTTTTACGGGTCGCCTTTAACCCCATTGCCAATTCCTCTTCGAAACGAAATGAGACAAACCAGCGAAGTAAGGCGAGCCTATTTTGTGAATTTGGTTTCCGAAATTGCAAGCTCTTAGGCACAAATCTTTTAGGCCGGCACCTTTGAGCTACGCAATTACATCGCCAAATACACACATATGTATAGACTGCTACCATTAAACAGACAAGACGGACGTCATACCGGATCAACAACATGGCATGCACGAGATGAGACCAATTGTTGTAAGGTCAACAAACGTATATATACTCATCAGTTTACTATACAACATACAAATGGTGTGCAAATTATAATTATTTATTAATACCTATTGGCGAAAGAAAATATGTGATGGTTCGTTATTTTGTTAATTTTATAATTAATTTTGTAAATTTGTTTAATAATTTAAAGCTGAACACCCCCTATTATTACATAATAATTAATATAAGAAAAAAAAAACTATTTCCACCAACAAAATTAGGTTTTTCCGGCGCGAGTTCGAGGCTCGATGGGACCTAAATTTTTTTTTTTTAATTTTACTGATTATTATGTTTACTGATTTAAATTGTTTACTGCACCAATATAATTAATTATAAGAAAATTAATTATTTTTTAAAAAATTATTTTATAAAATATCACAATGGTGCTGTAACATTTCCTCCGACTTTATTTCCAAGTTTTACACTAAATTTATCCCAATCAGTACACTCAATTTTTGGCATGATGGCGCGCGCTTTGATTCTAATATCATTTTTTAATTCTTCATATCTCCCCATTTCCTCCACCACGGATTCAAACTCTAAGTTTGATATTTTCTTATCGGCCAACCCTTTGGACACTATAACGTCGATGCTATTTTTCTTAGACCTAGCGAGAACGGATATTCTATCATGTTTTCTACTTTTTTTCTCGAGTTTTCCACCCGCCGCCCTAATTACCATACAAAGTATTCTAGATAAAACGGTAATTCCACTCAAAACCCCTGCAAGTGGAACCGTTACAATTGTAGATAGCGTTGCAGCAGTCCCCGCACCACTCATTACAGATAAAATTGCCAGAACCGTACTAGATGATTCAGCTATGTTCGCCGCGCGCTTATATTTTTTAGCGTGTCTTTTTCTATTTGCACATTCTCTTTCTAAAATATCCTGCATAGCGACGATATTATTCAACCTAAAATCTGAACTTCTTTCGTTAATTGGATACAGTGTTGATGGAGTGGTATTGAGAATTGGATACAGTGTTGATGGAGCGGTATTGAGAATTGGATACGGTGATTCGTTCATGATTTTCAATATATTAGTATTTTACAAATTAAGTTCAATTAACAATGTAACAATAGTGGAAGAACTCGCTGGGTCAGCGATTTTCGTAACAAAGTTAATAACACTACCTTTGGAAAGTTTAATTGTATCGTTACCGGCGAACAAAACCACCGATGAAATATCTCCAGCGAGTTTATTGACTCCAATCCCCCATTCTTCCCCATCCACTACAAGATTTATCACGACCGCGCCCACAGGTTTACCATTAGCATTAACCGAGCAGACAGCCATTCGGAGAAGTGTACCTGTAGCTGGCATGGCGTATCCCCCATATTTATTGCTCGCTTTGGCACCGAACGAATATTCATAGAGCCCCTCAGCCAATGGGCCCCGCTTCTCAGCCCAAAATGTGATGACACGTTTTTGCGTTTTCAATGTTTCCACCAATCCGGCAAGCCCCCCGATAGAGGTATGGGCCTCAGCATGAATATTTTCAGAGGTCTCCTCAAGCGCTTTGGTCGCGGCTCTACGAACACGTTTCAGTTTTTCGGAAACATTCGGTTATTTTTCCATCTAGTTCAGTAAGTGCTACAGAGTCTTCTAAGCGCAACACCCCATACGCCTCCGTAAGGGACGCCTGGTGGTCTTCTCGGACTTTCTCAACACCCGTTCGGACTCCCTCAATCCCCAACCGGGCCTCTTTTCGAAATTCGGTTATTTTTCCATCTAGTTCAGTAAGTACCGCAGAGTCCTCTGAGTGCAACACCTTATAAGCCTCCGTAAGGGCCGTCTGGTCCTTCTCAACCCCCAACCGGGCCTCTTTTTTAAATTCTGTTATTTTGTTTGTCTATTTTAGTAAGTGCTGCTTCTATGATGAGAGAGCTATCTTAGCGCAACACCTTATAAGCACCCGTAAGGGTCGCCTGATCTTTCTCAATACCCGTTCGGACTCCATCAAGCCCCAACCGGGCCTCTTTTCGAAATTCGGTTATTTTTCCTCCTAGTTTAGTAAGTGCTTCTCTGATGAGAGAGTCCTCTGAGCGCAACACCTTATAAGCCGCCTGATCTTTCTCAATATCCGTTCGGACTCCCTCAATTTGTGCAGTCGCCGTTAACACTTCTACTCTAACATCTGCTATACTCCTGTGAATCCCGTTTGTGGTCTTCGATATAGTTTTATTGATCAGGGTCTTGGTTTTTCCGGTAGTTAAAAAGTCGCTCTCTGTCGGGACGAATCCCCCTTCTGCCGGTTCCAAATTCTTTGAATTTGTCACCCAATCGGAAGAACTACCTGGTCCGTATATACTCATAATTAATTTTTTTTTAAATTAAATTATAATATTGGGGCACCTATACTCGATTGGAAATTTCAAGAACTACCGAAATCGGGTAATAGTTATTCAACTTTCTCGCTTGATCATCGAGAATAGAGACCGTAAATTCGTGGATGTGCCCCGTTTCCAAAACTTTCATCTCGGGGTGTGGGAAGTCTAAGGTCACAGTATCCCAAAAGAAACAGTCGCTGGCTTGCACGGTTTTCAGTAATGTGCTGGGGGATCGGTCTACCGTGTTGTACGATGTGTTCACCCGATCCAGGTGCACCCTGAGAGTTTTCGTGAAGGCGAAGTCCACCGGGTTATCACCGACGTACTCACCCGGGGTAAACACTCCTTTATTTGCGGAGTATGTCTCTCTAAAACCGAGTTGAATACCCAACCCCGGGGAGACCACTACCTTATTATCAGGGCTGATGGTCATTGTTGCGAGCCCGGTAGCCTTCGATACTGTGAGGTTGATTATACCGTCAAGTTCTGAGTTGACAAAATCTTTGAGCTGTCTTATTCCCCACATTCCGTGAGGCAGCTTTACACCGAATTGTTGTTCATCCTTCACATAGTAAAACCCTTCACTCTTTCCCACATTCTGCCATCCAACCGTGAAGGTGATTGATCTGAGGCCCACCCGGCGTTTTCCGCAGCAGTTGTCGATTGACTTCTGAAGTTCACAACTCTCTTTTTGAGGTTAGACACCACCAAATAGTTTTACTATATAATTTAACCGAATGCCATCCAATAAGGCCAGTCTCTCCTACTTTCACTATTCGTATGGATGTTGTGGAACCCACTTGTACATGACCTGCAGCCAGTCTGTACTGGTTCTGCATGAACTAAACAATAGGTTCACTTACTCCTAAGAAAGAAAAATCCAAACTTGTCATATCCTCCAATATTGTGTACATTTGTTGGCCACGGAAACTCCGTGTACATCAAGTGACCAACAGGTTCAGTGTTTTCTTTTAAATGCTACAAATATGCTGAAAACTGGTGTTAAAGGCACCCCAAAATGTTCCTCAAGTGAAACTGGGTAGTAATGGATCAAGATTTGCAAGCAAACGGCGTCTGTGACCTCAAAACACCCGCACTATTTTTTTATACCGGACTACTTTTGCATACACCCTGGGCGGTTTCTCACTATTTGGTATCTTCTAACCTATAAGTGTACCAGTCCCACTACAACTCATTCTACAATATTCACTATTCAAAACTAGCTTCTATTCCTGGATACAGTACCAAGTTTGGAGCAAATATCTCAAATGGTTGTCACACAGCAGCTATGTAACTCCACCATGTGACTGTCCACATTCTGCCTTAAATTGAGCTACTACAGAACTATGGAGAATTTTAATAGATGATGAATTAAAAGCACAAATCTCCATAAAATCACATAACATTACCCTAAATAGTGTTATAGCTAACCATTCTACATATAAAGACTCATCACTGAAACTATACCAACATGTATGCCACTCTGGAATGGTCGACAGACAAAAGGGTACTGGCTTGGAACGGTCAGTCAAGAAATTTGCTTTATGACACAGGAGGAAAGGAAAACAATGTTTTTTGAGTACTAGTGTATTGGTACTATACCGATATGTGAAAACAATACACTTACGCCTAATTTTGGCAAATTTAGGAACAGCGTCGCGATGTCGCGCCACTTTCCCAAACTTCTTAATTGTCCATCAGGAAGCCAATATCAAGAAAAAAAAATGAAAAACACACTATAATGACTGTTTTGGTGTATATTACTATCACATTCCAAGCCCAATCACCTACAGGTAACTTACATACACTGGTTTATTATATTTGACTAAATAAAGCTGAGAAATCAAGATTTTAGAAGATTTTGAAGCCGATAACTGTCCGTCTGCGATACAAAAAGAACAAATGTGTTGCATCGCGGAGTCCGCTCGATTACTCTTGTCGCAGTAACTTTAAATTATGTTCCCAGAGACATAGCTACAAGAAACATAAACTTCCAACTTCAAATTCTACAAAAAAACAAAACTCACATAGGGCCTAGGCACACCTTATAGGTTAGACACCACCAAATAGTTTTACTATATAATTTAACCGAATGCCATCCAATAAGGCCAGTCTCTCCTACTTTCACTATTCGTATGGATGTTGTGGAACCCACTTGTACATGACCTGCAGCCAGTCTGTACTGGTTCTGCATGAACTAAACAATAGGTTCACTTACTCCTAAGAAAGAAAAATCCAAACTTGTCATATCCTCCAATATTGTGTACATTTGTTGGCCACGGAAACTCCGTGTACATCAAGTGACCAACAGGTTCAGTGTTTTCTTTTAAATGCTACAAATATGCTGAAAACTGGTGTTAAAGGCACCCCAAAATGTTCCTCAAGTGAAACTGGGTAGTAATGGATCAAGATTTGCAAGCAAACGGTGTCTGTGACCTCAAAACACCCGCACTATTTTTTTATAACGGACTACTTTTGCATACACCCTGGGCGGTTTCTCACCATTTGGTATCTTCTAACCTTGAACATTAGTGATAGTAGCAAACATAATAATATCTTTCAATGGATACCAAAGCATTTAGCTTCAATTCTAATGCAAAGTACGCGGTCGGTGGTAAATACACGCAAAAAGACGTTGTTAATCCCCTTGTACACCCAATTGTAACAGTTAGACCGAAAAGTGGCTTTGCCACCAATTTCCCTAACATCTTTGAACAATATAGGCTGCCCAAGATTACTACGATGGAGGCGGTAAACGTATGGAAAGCAACACCGATGCAGTTTTGGCAGAACCAAATAAATTTCGCTGTATGGTGCGCAACAGCCGGGTGTGGTGTTTCACATAAAGACCATCTGACATCCAAAAATGTCATGCTCCGAAGTGTCTACAACTTTCATGCGTATTATACTATTAGGAGGATTCTCAAAGAACTAGGTATTTCACTACCTCAAGACGACGCCTGGGATCCCATTTCCAACGCATACGACCGTATGGCGTTTGAAAGACTGTGTAACGAATTTAACATTTCAAAAGACGCGGAATGGAGACAGAAAGAATTCTGGTACACTTTCGGTTTAGGTGACGTTTACATAACGGGTATGGGGTTTGTGAAGCACCCAAAGGATCCACCACCACCAATAAAACCAAAGAATACCGACTTCGTGCCACCAGTACCATGGTTTTTCAAATCGGCCCACGTTGATTTCATTCAACAACCTGCGGGGGTAAATACCGCGTGGGGATCATTTATGTTAGATAAAAGCACTGGATTTACTCAGGCCGGTGTTACCCGCAATCAACGACTCCATTCGCACATATGTCTGGGCCATCTTCGGCGCACAGAAGCAAACTCGCAGTTCTATAATAGGAGTCGGAACTGCGTTTGACGCACAAAAACAATTCTTGGCACTTGTGGAGGACGCCATCTCAGCTAGGGTGGACCTGGAGAAGGCGATCCAGAATTATCAAGACGTTTTGCAGAATGCCAGCACCCCAGTAGACTATGTATTTGGAATAGGTCTATATGGCGCCGAGCAATATGATACTACGAGGCGACCCGGTTGACGGTTACAATAATCAGATCGTAATCGCCACCGCCAATCAAAAAATCGGCCACAACGGTAACGTGAACACGGATATCATCAAGCACACCCGCAACATGATCGGGCGCGGAATTGTAAGTGGAACCGATTTCATAAAACCCTCAATTCACGAATTGGCCACCCCATCAAGCTCATTTGAACCCGTTGTTTCACCCACAGCAATAGGACCCCCAATTCACGAATTGAGATCCCCCAATTCAATCGTCAACAGTGTTGAGGGAACAGGAGCGGAAACACCAATCGAGATTGGAAGCACAACACACGAGGAGCAGAAATTAGCCCTCGTCGTCGCCCTCGTGGCGATCGGACTACTCGCGCTTTGGTTTTAGGAACTCTCGGGCGGAGAATAGTAGGAGACCGGCGATTGCCACGATTAAAGCTCAAGTATTTTTGGTGAGCCATCCGGCTGTTTTTGCTAATATAGATAACAAGTAATAAACGATACTTCCGATCAGTCCAGGTAGTGCGGCAGCCGCCATTTCGGCTAATTTAGCCAGGAGACTGGCGAGGGCTTTTAGTTGTTTTTTTACCCACTCCTTGGCTCCACCGGATGGCGCGGGTGGTGGTGTGGGTGCTGGCGCCGGTGGTGGCGCCGCACCACCAGTGAAAGCTAGAACTATGGTTGATATAGTCATGCCGACACCTGCGAGGATGCTTGCTATCGGGACGCCCTGCTCTCTGAACAGAGTGCGAAGACGCTCACCGAGTGTCGTGTCCTCGTGCAGAACCCTCGAGATTGTTTCGCGGATCCGACTTATTTGGGTGTTGAGAGCCTCACGGTTGGTCGAGGCAGCCTCCAATTGAGCTTCTCTTTCGTCCCGCAACGACCGCAGGCGTTCGGTGATTCGCTCGGTAGATTCTCTATCGTCACCGGCTGCCTCCAGTTTTCTTTCTTCTAGCGCGATATGTTCATCCAGCACCTTGAGTTTGGAAAGGTTAAGGACCAGTTCGCCCCGGACCGTTTGTAGAGCCTTATCGAGTCCAAGGAGTTCTCGAAGAGGTAACGGTGGGTCATCGTTGTGTATTTTGTTTTCGCTGAACATGGTCTCCATCGTGTTAATAGCGTCGGTGGCTATTTGAGGGACCTCGCTGAGCTCTACCGTTTCTATCGCGGTGGCCGTCTTCGCGATCGTTTCGTCGGTAGACTGTAGGGCCTCCACAGCGCGGGCCGGCATAATTGTTTTACCACGCGTCCAATCTGGAAATCCTAGTTCGTTCTTTATGCTTTCGCCACCGCCCCGGTTTCCGGCAATGGTGTTTAGCGATAGGGGTTTACCGGTATTCATGTTGATGATCGGGATATTTGATGATTTTAGTCGCAACCTACCATTCATATCCAATTCGAACTTGGAGTAGTCGCGACCGACAGACGGGACCAGACCGATTTCTGCCAAATTGTTGTAGTAGTCGTTTACAGCTCCCTCGAGCAATTCCCGACTTTGACCAACACTGCTGGTAGCGCCACCTATTTCCTCGCCGGGTGTTTTGTCGAAGGTTGTGATGGAATCCTCGAAGTTATCATCATCATCATCATCCTCATCGTCTCTGCCGATTTCATCCATGTTAATATCGTAATCATCCATCTTTATAATTATGTATTAAAGACAAAACCATACGGGTTTAATAGTTTCACTAAATTATGTCTTCGAGTCAATACGGTCGCAAATTCAATCCATACCGCAGACTGCGTGAGCCCCTCGGGGTCAAAAGGCGTGAGACAGAGTGTCGACAACCAAATGCACGGTAGCGGAAGTCAAGTTGAGAACGCTAGCGAGGGTGTGACGCTCAGGATAACCAAAGAGGTGGATGGAAATGGCGTATTGAACGTGTACTTATATATAATTACAGACGCACAACTGAACATCGAAGATGGCCGATACGTATCAGCGATCTACTGATTTTAGCAATCAATACCAATTCACGATTGGAGATGCCCACTCTGCCATAATATGTGGGCAGACAGGATGTGGAAAAACGGTTTTCATCCTCGACTTACTCGAGGGGTCCTACCGCGATGCCTTTCGTCACATTGTGATCCTATGTCCCACTGTGCGGCACAACGATACTTATCAACGACGCCCGTGGATACGGACCGACCCTGAGGTATACGTTATTGACCCCGGTGATAGGCTTCACGATTGGTTGCGTGGTTTATACCAATGATTCCAGGGTGAGCCCACCCTATATGTGATTGACGATTGCTCGGCCAAGGCGGCGATGACCAAAAAGAAGGACATGCTCTCCGAGCTCGCATTTTCTGGCCGCCATGCGAGGCAAAGCGTATAGATCTCCACTCAAAAGTATAACGCCGTCCTCAAGGATCTGCGCGAGCAAACGAAATGGGTCGCCCTCTTTCACTGCAAGGACCGAGACTCATTCGATGACTGTCTTCGAGAGAATGACGTTATCCCAACCCGCGAGGAGCGCCTGGAAGTTCGACAGATGCTTTCGGAAACTAAGCACGCCAAGCTTCTGCTAAAGACTGATCAACCAACTGCTTATAAAGTTATCAATTAAGAAAATTAGTAACTGCTTAACAATTATTTTTTTAAAATTAATTAGCAATTGCTGAAATGCTTAACAATGCTGAAGAAATGCTTAACAAATGTTGAACAAATGCTGAACAATGGTTAACAATGCTAGCAATTTGGTGCTCCGCTGCGAGCTTTGTTGCTAGCATAACGGTGATCATAAGTATCGGGTGGTGCGCTTGGCAATATGTTAGAGTTATGAGACTTGTTAGAATAATTAAAAGAAAATTAGCAATAATGAACTGCGACGAACTTCTCGATCAGCTAATGGAAGAAACCTCAACACCGTTGAGCCCCAACACCAATCGCGAATTGAGAGGAAATGAAACCTCAACCCAATCAGGTTCAACTTCAACTCCAACGGCAGTTGGTATTGTGTTGAGTGCAACGACTCCGAATGAAAATGAAAACGCGGCGCGACGCGAGCGGCTGGTTGCTGGGGGACAATCGGAGCATTATCTCGGTAGGCGTCTCTCAGTTTGTCAGGTGGATAAGATGTCAGATGCGGAGATTGGTAAAATGTATGCGCGATACGAATCCAAATTCGGTGCGGAGATGACAAAAACTCTTGGATCGGCGGCTATTCATTTGTACGCTACAGCCGTTAGTATACTTCTCCCTATACCAAACACCGAGGGGTTGATTCACGATCTAGAGACTGACCCTTTTATAGGACACACTCTTAGAACAGCCTGCTGCTCAATTTATCACAAGTTTGGAATGTACTTAGCTCCACTGACAACCGCGTTGACCACGGGTAAATACTGTCAATTTGGACATATATGCCCACGAACTATAAGCTCTAATATTATAAATGATGACACAAGACACACCCGCGAGAGTGACGGAACAGCAATCCCCGATTGCACCTCCAACGGCGTTGGGGAATGCTCCAACTCCAATTTCGAACCCGATTGCAGCACTTCCAATTGGATTGGAGTTGGGGGTTGCACGACATAAAAACCCAAAAATACAGGCAGCTGTGCGGGCGGCGGCTGCCACCCGAAAAGTTAAACAAGATAAAATACTCGCCGAGCTTCGGGAGGCCAAACAGTCGTTGCAATCGGGGACGGAGACAGTAAAACATCTGCAATCGGGTTCAACTTCAATCCCGATTGGGTTGAGTGCAACAACACCCCCGATTCACGAATTGGAAGCGCACTCAACACCGATTGCTCCAACTCCCAATACTGATTGGATCCCGTGGGTTGTTGGTGGTGGTCTGACAGTTGTGGGCACCCTGTGTGTGCTTTACCATTTCAACAACAGAACCCCAACTCCAACGGCGGTTCCTAAAAAAGTTACGAAACACCAATCACGATTGGATGCACCCCATTTAAACATTGATCGCGATCCCTTTTATATGCAATAATGGCTGACCCCATACATGTAACAAGATGGTAAAATGATAGTGAATGCGCTTTATCACGCCGTGGTGATATCGGGTTTCAGTATCGGGTATGCTCGACTATTAAAGATGGCCCTATGAGGGTCCGCTCCCAAATTGGACTTTACTGTGAGAGACGCAGGGCTCGCGACCTTAGATGTAGCGGCCGCAGTTTGGACCCGAGATTATCTGATTAATGTTGGAATTTTACCTGTTAATATATGGAAATAAATGGCTTCGATCGGAATAATGATAGGTGGTGCGCTTGTAAACACATTGGCGTTCAGCGGTAGCAACTTTATATTCTCTAAACTACAAAACTCGGACGCTGACGTGGAGCACAAGCGTCACGATTTAGCTGAAGAACAACTCAATAGCGCAAAGGAAGCGTGGTCGAAAAAAAGAACCGCACATCTGGACTGGGTCAACGACTGGACTGGGTCGAGAATCACGCCGCGCAAACTTTCCAGAACGTTGAAGAAGCCAACCGCGAGTACGCGCTGGCATATCCGCAGAAAAGTCTCGATCCAATTGATCCCGAGCCCCAACTTTCAGATTTCTATGTACCGTCAGAGCCCCAAAAAGACCGCGAGATCACGTTCATCGTCGTGGGAATGGGTTTGGTGGGTCTCGTCAGCTACTATATATTCAATCGAGATTGAAATAAGCAGTAATTATTTTAAAACATTTTTTTCTAAATATATATATATATATAACGATGTTAGTTGACGAACTTTATTTTGCTATGATCGATGTAGGCTACACGGCCCTTAAACACCGTTTACCTGGTGCAAAGAGTATGATTCGTCTGGCCCGAGATTGTCTCGAGACGTGGCGCGAGGACGAAAAAGCGGCCACCCTTTTCGCAAAGCAGATGTTAGATTCCCCAATCGTCTGAGGGATGAATTAGATTCCTCCGAGTTCCTTCAGAACTTAACCTCCAAATGTGATTGTACTTCCAACAAAGGTTTATTATTAACGACGCAGTTACCGGACGAGCTGACGAGGGCATGTTGGAGATTGTCCGATATATTAGAATACTTCGCATACGATGAACACGTGCAAACTTGATACCAAACTAACGCGCAAGCTAGCGAATACATACTATAGCCCACGTGGCTACTGGAAGGCACTCGCGGCCATCAAGAACCTCGCGGTGGCGACCAAGGTTTCCGAAAACGCAGTCAAGGAATGGCTCAAGAAGCAGGCCATCTGGCAGATCTATTTACCCGCGCCTCACAATATTCCGCGCCCGAAATTCGATGTGCCGGTGTCGAACCAAGTTCACCAAGCGGATCTCCTGTTTCTCCCTCACGATCGCGTCGGTCGCAAGACGTACAAGTACGCACTGACAGTCGTTGACGTAACGACACGTTATAAGGGGGCTGAGCCGTTGGCCACTAAAGAGTCTAAGGAGGTGGCCGAGGCTCTTTCCCGAATATATAAGAGGAGTCCTCTCAAATGGCCGAATCTTCTCCAGGTCGATCCCGGCCCCGAGTTCATGGGCGCGGTCTCTCATCTATTGTCTAAGCACAAAGTTTCTATCAGACGCGGCCGCGTCAACATCCACCGGGACCGATCGTGGAGCGGTTCAATCGAACCCTGGCTGAGAGGTTGTTCGGACACCAATATGCCAAAGAACTTGTAGACCCTCATTCGCGATCGACCGAGTGGGTGGCCAGGCTGCCCGCCGTGGTCTCCGCACTGAACGGAGAGGTGACCAGATTGATAGGTAAGAAGCCTGTAGATGCCATCAAGTCTAAAAAGGTGACGAGCAAGCCCTCTGCCGTCTCGCGCGGACGACTCGCTGGTTTAGAGGAGCAGCAATCGCCGATTGCACTTCCACCGGATGTTGACGTCCGGTACCTCTATCAACCGGGAGAGCTCGAAGGTGGCAGCCGCCGCGCGACTGATCCCGTGTGGTCTCTGAATGTATATTATCTGGATCGCTCTATTACCAAACCCGATGAGCCCGTGCTCTATTATTTGGCTGATGGTCCATCTCGCGGTTTTGTTCGCGAAGAACTTCTTATGGTACCTTCTGACACCCAGCTGCCCCCGGATCTTTAGATTACCAAACCCGATGAGCCCGTGCTCTATTATTTGGCTGATGGTCCATCTCGCGGTTTTGTTCGCGAATAACTTCTTATGGTACCTTCTGACACCCAGCTGCCCCCGGATCTTTAGATTGCTTAAATCAAGAGAGGTTCTGTATGTATTCCGTCTGGTAACACGCGTCTTTTATCGTAGTACGCCGAGAGTCATAATTTTTGTTGACAGTACGTTTTCATAACGCCGTCTTTCATTTTAAATCCTCTATTTTGTGCTACATCTATAATGTGTTTTCCATCTTCTGTAGTTTCGATTAGTACTCGTTTATATCTATCCCAATTTAAATTGTTAGTTCTCTTGGACATTCCTTTCGCAGAGTTTTTATTAATTGAAATAATTTGTTCTACGAAATAACACTTACTAGATAACGCTATCGCCCTATCTCCGCTAAATTCCATTTTGAAAAGTCCTGGCTCTCTTTCACTCCATTTATCCCAAGCCAACCATTTCTTTTTTTTTCTTTTTCAAACTCGTCTAGTAAGTTGGGTCTAATCAATTCCTCTATCGTTTTTCCACTAACTCCTATATACATACTATCCGTGTCCATCTGTATTAATTCAAAGTCTTCTCTTTTTACGTATTTGTCGGAAATTCGTTGTAAAATTCCAACATTCTCAATTTAGCTAGTTGATAAACCGCTATTCCACAGTGGAAGGGGCTCTTTACTGCACACCGGGGTTTTCGGGAAGATATTTCGTACGCATCTCCTATCTCTTCCAAATCGTCAGAGAATGCAGATCTTAACGCTTTGTCAACACAGGTTTCGTCTTGTGTATATGTCGTATTTAAATGTCTCTCTTTTGCCTCTATCATTTTTCCACAACACGAATTGCCTAATAATTTCATTATATCCGCTACTGGTTTCTTATTTGGTTCTACATCGCCTGTTCGTCTTGCGGCTGTAACTTCTTTTGCGAACCATTCGAAGGGTTTTCCACTAATATAATCTATAACACGATGAACTCCCGTTATTTCTAGGTCGTGTTTTAAATACCATTTCAATAGTGGCGCGTACAGCAGTACTTTGGTGGCCGACATAGATCCCACCAATTTTCTTCCATTTCCTCTAGTTCTTCCAGTATCTTCCAAATATTTGATCATGTGTTCTGGAACCTCATCAACATCTACTTCTCTGTTTATAAAAAGTGGAGACATTTCAGAAAATTTATCCACCAAGTTAAAATCAGAGATTTTTGGAACTTCTATATCCACCTCCGCAAACCCAAACCAGTCTCCAGATAAAACTCTTTTACAAAACTTTTTAATAAATTTAGGATTATGTGCGGTACCTATATGGTGTATAGTTTCTCTCCCACACGGCATATCTTTATTTAACGTAGATAAATATAACGCGTTTGCATCATACCCCAAAATAGCCTTGCAAGGTTTGTTAATTCCTGTGGAATTAGATCTAATATTTGATACACCGGCTTCTGCATAGCGTGTAAATACGATTGATGGACCCCCGACTAGAGCGTCTTTCATCATTTCGTATGTTTCTTCTTTTGGCGCATATAGAGCATCCTCCGGTATAACCACCATTGTAGATTTTTGTTCTTTAATGGTTCCTCTTAATAAATATTGTATAGCCACACCCGGTAGTGTTACCGCATCTTTGAAAATATCCACACCTCTGTGTTTATAAAATTCACCCATTTTTTCCACAGCTTCTAGGAACGGTGCTACATCTAAATCGTTATAATATTTCAACCAATCTCTGAAAGTTTTCATATTCTTTTCTTCGAAAATTCTACGACATTTGCTTAATTCTGTTTCGTCTAGTAACATTTTCCCAGATAGTTTGGAATACCAATTCTCTATGTCAGGCAGTGCTTGGTAATCCAGTTTGTCTGGAGAATCGAACCACTCGTAAGGAAAGAAAGAGTTCTGTCCTTTGCAGTCGTAGGCTTTTATCCAACTATCGTAACTTACACTCGGTCCTAGGTAAAGTATTACATCAAGAAATCTAAACTCCGGAGTAAATAGAAATATTGTTGCGTTTGCCCGTTTTCCGACCATTACTTTCTTTGTTGTTGATGCCAATTCGCCTACTAAATATTTCTTTATTAAGTTTATATCGTACTTACTGCTGTTAAAACCTATAACCGGCACTTGCTCTATCCACTGTTCGATCTGTGAAACCCGCTTTTTATGTAAATGTTCTGTATTAAACCCATATCTTAACCACACTTCTTCTCTTATAGCTTTTCCCCTGACTTTCAAATCTTCTATGAATTTTTCTATAAGTTTTGCAGGATCTTTATCACAAATATGAGTTACTGTTCCTGAGAAATTATCTCCTATACTAACACTTACCGGAACGTGCTCAGCTTCGTACTCTAAACTATTACCTAGCGTTTTAAATTCTGGTTGAGATACGCCTCAAAAAATCATATACTATCTGATATGGATAAAGAGTAGTGTCGCAACCGATCTTTATATCTTTACCCGGTCTTTGGAATTCGCATTCCCACATAACTACTAGGTTGAATGCTTTGCTTCTTCTAATAAATGTATCTCTTCTCATAGTGAATGCGCGTTCTTTTTTTCTATGCTTTGCATGAATCTCGCACCCGTGCCAGTAACAGCCGTGATATTGATATACGGTATTGTTTTCTTGGCAGTATCCATCTACTGGAGCTCCTAAAATCCATCTTTCACCCCCGTGTCCGCACTGTTCGTGGTGAATGTGAATTCCCTCCCGCTTTTCCACAGAGTACATCCAATCGATCGCCCCATAACTGTTAGAACTTTTTGGCTAAAACGCTTTCTCGAACGACGAACGCGGGCGCTCTAAATAATTACCATCACATATTACTTTTGTCTCACCTTTCATACATTTTGGTCCGTGTCTCTTCATATTACTCGCCCTCGTGAATTTCTGTTTGCAATTATCGCAGGCGTAAATTTTAGATAGGTTTTTAAGGTTTTTTTAACAGAAATGCGAGATTATTAAACAGTCCTATTGTCATTGGTTTATTACCTATTTCCTTGTAGTGCGCTGGTACCTTTTTTAACCACCGTACGTCACATTCGGTCGGTTGATATACTTCTATACCGATTTTAAAAAACTCTTCAACCTTTTTCAGGTCTGAAAAAGGAATTGGTGAAACCATATTATTACCGAAATATTGCTTACTAAATTCTCTCGCTTTGTCCGTACATCTGTCGCGTCTTTTACCTGTCATATGCATCGCTAAACATCTGAACAGACAAAGGTCGTCATTATACTTATCTAAAGAATACATACCTTTTTTATTCTTCAACCATTCTGGAAGTTCTCCTCCTGCTGCTTCTTTGGATTGTAGTCCCAAATCTATTCCCCTACTGCCCTGTATTAGCTTTACGAAAACCTCTACCCATCTTACAAACTTCCACTTTGTATTCGGTCTGTCTATTTTATCGGACTTTATTCGTGTTTGCTCCTTATCTGAAAGCCATTTATTAACGGTTTTCATTGATGATACCGAGATTTTTGTGAAATATTAGAGTTATAGGTTTTCCATTTTTAGTTTCCTCCATATGTTCTAGCTTGTAAGAATATGAATATCTCAAATAAAAATTTGTTGTTAGATACGGAGCGAGTTTATCGGACATGCGTTCAGACTCGTTGATGTCAATGTTTTTACGAAAGGATAATGTAACTACCCGTCTTCCATTTTCTACCTTTTCCAACGTTTCATCATGAGCCCCCAATATTTCTTCACCTTTTTCCACTATCGCGCGAACGATAGATTTGTTCTTATTATTTGGTATTGTGTCACCTGTGCGTTTAATTTGGGATAAATTATTGGTGCTTGAAGGTTTTATTACACTAGCCCTTAACCCCGCAATACTTTCTTTTTGGATTCTGTTACCAACTTCTTCCGCTAGTGAGAGGTCTTTAAAGGCTCCTCGTTTGTGGGCGCGGGTAAATCGCTTCATAAACGCCTCATTCTTTGTGGCGTTTATCAGTTTTGTCAACGCCCTAACTCTCAACCGTTCACTATAAGTAATCCCTAGAGATTCGGCTTCTCTTCTCAAACTTTCGATTTCTGGCGTTATCATATTTTCTATTGTTATAACCTATGAAATTTATCTGTTCAATTGGACCCCTTTTTAACTTATGTATTTATGACACCAATTGAACATTTATATCTCATAGTATAAATGGAGTGTGTTACATGTTGTAAGACGTTTACGCGTAAAGAATATCTACGAAGGCATCTATCGAGACGTAGAAAAATTCCTTGTGTCGCAAGGCATCTATCAAGGCAGCGGAAAGCTCCTTGTGTCGCTCCACATTTCCAATGCCCCAGATGCCCTTGTAAATTCGTTAGTGCCCAAACTCTTTGTAGACATAAGCAACTACGCTGCCCTGTGGCTAAAGGTGAACGTGGTAGACTAGAGCTGGTATAATTAGTTGCTGATCTACGAAATCAATTAGCTATATTGGAGGAGAAAAATGGGGTGTTGGAATATAAACTATCGCGCGCGGACGCATATTAATGATTTCGACTTTTCTCAAAGATTCATAAATTTGCTGTCGGTAGACAATTTCCTCGTTAACCAATTTTTGATTTTTCGGGGTGGTGGGGGTAGAATAGAGGGTTATAAATGATATCACCGTAGGTGGTATCATTTTGACTCCCTATATACTACTTCACCTTCTTAACTTAGCCATTTCTTTCTACATTTTTGTATCCAATTATATATAATTTCTAATTTACACATCCCTACCTAACTTAGTATACATGTACCTTTTTATCACAACAAGAGCAAGAAATAATGCGATAGATTTTCAAATTCTCATTAATGTTTCTTGACTTCGTGACATCTTCGCTGTCTGCCCCATCTTCAACGGGCGTATTTTGTGACTTACGGCACTCTTGTTTATGACTGTGTCTCAAACAAAGCACTGCATATTCGATATGTATTTATGTTTTTCGTCCCTTTATTCGACTTCCAATCAAATGCAATACAGCAGTATTTCTTGTTTATACTTGGTTGTATATAAATTAGAACACAACAGTTACTATTTAATTGTTGAAAGAAATTAAGTAACGGCAATGTACCAGTGCTATAAAAATTATGCCCAACAAAACGTGATTGTTGACGAGTTCAGTAGGCTGTCTCTAAAAGCATAAGATAATGCAGTGGAACATCTCTAAACCGGACACCAACAAGTTCAAAGGACGTAATACAAACACACTGTGATATATTAGTACAATGCAGTATTCTACTACACATGCATATATGATCCACACCCTCAACTGTAATACTTGTTTGTTTATTATGATCTGTGATATTACCGTGACTTTATTTGTTTTCAAAGATAATTTTAGAACTATTTCTGGATGAATCGTATTTTAAAGGTACATTTTATACATTTATACGATTACATTCTGATTTGAGTAGGATTCGTGGCGGTGTTGGACGATTTTCACTTGGCAAGTTTGTGTTTACCTTGCTCACTCCGTTAGCTATACCCCACCCACCATTTGTATAATATCTGATATTGTATACGGCGCTGGACACTCATCTCTTCACGTTCTGGTGTGTCTATTGATAAAGGTGTATGTTGGTAATTTGACCGTAGTTGTTCAGTGATTTTTTCGGTGGGTGGTGAATTGCAGGATCTGGATAGGGGTCGAATTCCTTCACTTCACTTCACTGTTCACGCATAATGGCTGAATCTGGCACGACCGAACAAATAGACGAAGCGGAGGAGTAAATCAATTCGGTGATGTCAGAAACAACCGGCAGCCGAAAGCGGCAGCTGTCGACAGAAAACGATAGTAATGAGAACAGCAACAGCCAATCGAAGTCCAAATGTGAACGTCGTGCCGCCGCTGATGTTAACGGGAATGACGTCATTGTGGACGGCGCGTATATGACCGGACATGCACCAGTAAAAACGCCACGTGCCGGGAAGGTTATACTGGCTACAGCAGATGTTCATTCGAGTGCCGACGTGAGTTTACACTCAATTGTACAGACAATGTCGGCTGATTTGGCAATGAAGTAGTATCAAACAAGGCTGGATCTGGACCACTTCACCTCCTGAAGCCCGCCCCAACCGCCACACAATACACCAGCACCCATGTCGCTTGCAAATTATAGCACTACCCGGGGTCTGGACCACACATGGTAAATAGGGTTCTGGGCCATTCATCTCATAGGGCCCGCCGCTACCCCCACCGGCGAGCCCCCAACCAACCGGCACCCATGTCGCTTGCTATTTATTTTGTTGTCATTTAATATTTTATTTCTCAATACTTTCCAGAACAAAGATACAATTATACATTTACATATATGATCATGGCATGAGAAATTTGTATAGTTCATATACAACAAAAGAAAACAACAATATATTCAGCATGTGTGGCAGCGATTGGAGGATCTGGTGCCACACTGGTTGCATACCTCATAAACGCTATTTCTCCAACCACATCCACAAATATAGACGAATGAGAAGAAAAAAGGGGGGTGGGATATAAAGGAAAGTTTTTGAGGGGTGGCAGATGGATGTCTCACAGGGGTACCCCCTTGCCGCAGACCCAATGGCGCTCCGGGAGGGAGTGCGCTCACAGATCCACCAGAAACTCATCGACGGAGTCACGTTTCAGCTTGTCCTAAAGCTGCAGCTTCGACAAGAAGATACAGATGGTTGTGAGAAGTACACATACCCTACTGGTTGGTGAGATCGACGAGGATCTAGATAAAGCCTTCCCACGCCTCCTGGAGATGCTCGGACAATGGCCACAGAGAGGCTCAGGATGGGTTGTTGATACTACAGTCACCACACTATAGCTGAATATCGCCAGGTATCATCCACTGAGAGGGACTTCATACATCCCACTGCCTGCATCAGTGAACAACAGGAAGGCCGTAGTCAATGTCAAAAACAAAGATGACCACTGTCTCAGATGGGCACTCCGGTCAGCCGTGTTTCCTGCTGATGACCATGTGGGCAAACCCTCCAAGTATCCCACTTAGGATCACACAGATCGCAAGGGTCGAACAACAGAACAACCTGGCCATAAGCGTCTTCGGCTGGGACAAATGTTTGATCGTCCACCAGCTCAGCAGGTAACCAGCTGATATGCCTAGAATTAACCTACTGCTGATCGATAAGGCGGGTAAATCTCACTACACATGGATACAAGACTTCAACCGTCTGCCTCAACGGTTACTCAAGTGAAGACCTCCTTTAGGACCACACGCCGGAGTGCCGTGGGATCGGGAAGACGGCGGTGAGGGTGGAGATGCGGAGGGCAAGAACCACCACAAACAGCTCCCGGCCCCCTACTATGCGGACTTCGAGGTGTATCAATACCCTGATATGCCGCGTTTTCACGCACTAGTGCGGTCTTCCACAGGTCACAATAGCAGTAATACACTTAGCTATCGTCGATTGACATTACCTCGTTTCCGCTGATTTCCGCTGATTTCGATATTGGTTTTCTTGACTATGGCGAGGCCCAGATTTTGGACGACGGTTCGGTCCGCCTCTGCCGATGTCAGTGAACCGGACAGTCCCTGGCACAATGACGTCGTTAACTCCAAGGTTGGGAAAGCGGACCAATAGCTGCTGGTTCTGATCGATCGTCGAGGGGTTGTTCGTAACGACCACGCTCTGGCTCATGCCTTTTGCCCCGAGGGGCTCCAGCATCTGTATTGAACCCGCCGTGTTTCTTGTTCAATACAGCAATCGTATCGAACGATGGACGACTTGGCTAGGGGCGATTTCACTCCCAGCCACCATGTTGATAACATCGATGATGATGCCGCGGTCATCAGAGAGACACCAGGAACTGCAGCCGGCGAGGAAATAGCTGTAGACGTCTCCACGGCCTCACGTCCTTTTAAGCAGCAACTCGTCGTGAATGCTGTAAATGACTACTACAACAACTTGGCAGAAAAAGATATGGTCCCATCTACCGGCCATGAATACTCCAAGTTTAAAATGGATCGGTTCGGTAAGTTACGACTGAAAGCAACAGCTATCGCGATCGTCAACGAGAATACCGGGGAACTCCTATCGAATAATACTATTGCTGGAAAACGGGGTGGTGGTCAAGTCATAAGGGACGAACTCGGATTCTCGGATTGGAAGCGGGGTAAAACAATTATAATCGCACGTGCTGCAGAGGCCCTGCGGACGGCCACCGCTGAGCTGGCCGGGGCAAACGCGACGAAATCTAAACTGTCCAGCTCAGCGAGGTCCAGCGTGTATCCATGGATGCCATTCGTACAATGGAGACCACGTTCAGCGAAGACCCACCGTTAAACATTCGCGAGCTCCGGGGACTGGATAAGGCTATGTAAACTGAAAGAAGCCCATGATGACGGAGATAAGCGATGGATCACTATGCCTCGTTGAGGCGAGGAACACCAGCCTGCGTGAACCCTAGACCCTTGTCTAACATAAATGTACCCCAAGCGTACTAGACACAAACAGCTTGCTGAATATAATCAACCTGTGCTTGTTTTGGGGGAAGCCAATCACAAGATAATATACCACAATGCCGGACGCCAGACACTTCCGGCCCGAAGGTCATCGTTGCAGGGTCAACATTCCCGGCGTTCGGACTGTTGATGTGATTAAATTTGTGTTCGTCCTATACCCGTGGCCCCGAATCAGAACATCCCCAAGGCCAATGCTACTCGGAAATACTTTATGTCGCCAATCCGTATCCCTCGAGACTCTAAGTTTGAGTATTTCAAACACCCGACGGACGTCGGTGTTAAAAACTGGGTCCCAGACGTCGTCTTGCGATTGAGCGGTCTTCAGTACTTCCAGAATCCGCCTAGTGGTGTAGTACACGTGAACGTTGAAAACTAGCCTCAGGAAGGGGTCCTCCGCGGTAAGTTGGTCCTCCGAGGCAACCCCACACCCATCCGTGGCACACCATACGGCGAAGTTCAACTGGTTTTGCCAAAACTGCATTGGCGTAGTTTTCCACATTGAGATGCCAACTTGGATGGTGTGGTGTACCAGCTGGGGGGCGCCCATCTTGGCGGCGTAGACTCCGCCGAGTTGGTACTACGCAGCAGAATTAAAGCCAAACGCATTGGTATCCATGATCTCATAGAGTAATATCATGTTTTCTGCGCTTACCAATGTTCAAAGCGGGGCTTGCACGCTTCAGAAGCCGGTTGTGGGGAGCGACGCGTCGGCCTCAGATCGATCACGTTCATGGTTGGCTGGCAAAACGTTGATGCTAACGAATGGTTTACCTACAAGAAGAACGGCCGCCCAGTTAGAGCAAAGCTGACGCCCTATCTTTGGAGTTCGCGAGCCCTCCAGGCTTTTGTCGCCGACGAGCGTAACGGTCGGACCAACCTCAAAATCTCGAAAGCCACCGGACTTGCGACCTTGACCGTCGAACCCGCCAACCGGATAACGATCTCCCCTGCGTTGGCCGTGCGGCTCGGTTTTACAACAAGATACTCCGGGATGGTTTGGGCCAGGCGAAGACGTCGGAGACACGCCCCGTGGGCTTCGCCTTCACGAAAACGATCAGGGTGCACCTGGATCAACTGAATACACCATTCAACACGTTCGACGTGTACCCATCCAGCCTCCTTAAGGTTGTGCACGTCAGCGACTGCTTCTGCGGGGAGACCCTGACCTTAGTCTTGCCAACCCCTGAGATGAAATATTTGGAATCGGGGCGCATCCACGAATTGGAGATCTCTATTCTCGATGATAAAGTGCGAGAATTAAAGAACGATTTCCCGATTGCAGTCGTTTTCGAAATAACAGAATAATGAACATATACGGCTCAGGTTCCCACGACGCGGCACATACAGCAATTATGGGGCGGAAATGTGAAGGATAGAGTGGAGGGTAGTGCATGCCCGCATATATGCGGCTACGGCGCTTGCACACATACAGCGATGTCAAGCTCTAAAGCCCGCCATAACAGTTTGGGTCAAGGAGCCGGGTGCACTGCGCGTGGAGACCACGAATATTCAGTTGGCGACAACGCGAGCAACATATATACGGTATATACCATGGTAGCATCCGGGACGGTTCTGCGAATGTCAGTCTGGTCGGTCAACTTTAAGGGACATGCTACTTCCGAAGTTCGTGTGAACCTGACGCTGAAAGGGGTAGAACAAAAATATGGCGTCACCAAGCATGCGGGGCAGAGGTCAGGGTTAACATTTTTCGACGACACACCAAGTAAAGTTCCTGCCGGGAGTGTTATTAACTTCGTGACATAAATCGCCGACCCATCGAGATCCTCCACAGTGGTGGCACTGTTAATCGGGCTTGATTTATGATGAATGCCGAAACACTATATACTGAGCTGCACTATATGCTGATCAGACCTCTTTTAGGATGACCAGGATTGACGAGACACAACAGATTCTCCAGCATGAGTGGGAGACACGGACAGGTATGCAAAAGAATATAGCGGGAAGTTAATGTTGTCGAGGGGGTGAACATCACGTTAGCCTCAGCTATCGTTTTGAGCGGGATGGGGAGTGTTTCTTTATTGTCAACAGTGGTTGCCGCGCCGATTGCGGTGGCCTTGAGTGCGGTCGCAGCAGGGGCAATCCTGCTTTGCATGACGAGCAGACTGGTGGCCCGCATACTCGATGCCAAGAGTCGCAAGCACGACCGAATAGCAGTTCTTGCGAGATCGAAGAAAAACAGTATCGACGTTATCGTGTCGAAAGCAATAGCCGACAACGATATATCGGATAGTGAGAGGTACCAGGTACCAGGAGTTAAAGGGTGCGATCCGGTCTAAGGCCCACCCGCAGGCTTTGGGAGATGACGACGTAAGATCCTTATCGCCCGTCTCGGGACGTGATATCTTATTCGCGTGTCTGACGACGGGGAGGTCCCGCTCCCTTACAGCACGGCATTGCCTGTTGTTCATTCGACGTCACCTTAGGAAGAATAACACTTTCGGGCATTATATATTTTGTTCACTTGCTCCGATCGAGTTCCAAGTACACTAAGCTGAGAGCCTCGGCGACCCCTTTGGCCGGCCAGGGGTGTAGGACGTCCCTTGTGTTCGCATTGGGGTTTTACATTATAATGCTATAATTAACAAGCGACATGGGCTGTGGGCACGCTCCGTGCGGTTGGGGGTTGGCTCCAAGAGGTGAGGTGGTCCAATCCATGTTTATCATGGGTGGTCTAGACGCCGAGCAATGCAGTAGTATATCCAAACCCCGAGTAGTATACACAATGATGGGTCTGGTGTATTGCATGTGGTGGAGCCCGCCCAGTGGGGGTGGGGTGGGGGCGGGATCCAGGAGGTGAAGTGGTCCAGACCCAGCCTTGTGTATGCTACTCAATGATGCTTACTGAACGCATGGACGCCAGCATCATAGATAAGCGGGTGAATATAGAGATGAAAGACATGCAGTAACGTGTCGATGAACGACTTGATAACATTAGGATAGATATTAACACCGACATTGAATCGATTACAACCCGGTTGGATACGATACATGAGTCCATGAGCTTGATGAACCGTCGTAGTGAATCGGGTAGAAGTGATGTGTTAACCATATACCCAATCTTCCTGAACGCGTAAATGAGAATCTGTCTGTGGCAGTCGAAGCTCTGATTCGTGATGCACTGAAGATATCGGATAGTAGAATGCTCGCCGCCCAACGTAAACAAGCAGAGTATCGCGGGAATGCTGGTGTCATTGTTACAACCTTCTCTTCCAAAAATGACAAAGATAAGGTAATGAATGCCAAGTCGTAGCTGAGGCACTCTAATCATTTCAAGCGCGTCTTCATTCACCACGACCAGTCAATAGAGGAACGATTGACGGCCTCCAACTTGAGGGTTATTGTCGACGCGATGAGCAACAATAACTCTGACATCTCAGTAATTGGATCCCGGGTCGTCACAGGTGATCGTATACAACTCGGGGATCGTAAGAATCGCGGGGATCGATGGGATCGAATGAATCGCGAGGATAAAATGAGTCGCGGATATCGTATGGATCGCGAGGATCTAGGCAGTCGTATGGATCGCGGGGATCGTGTCGAACGTCCGAACCACATATCGGTCCGTCAACAATAATCAAGAGGCGGGCAACGATGGAATGCCGCCAAATATGAAACAATCCCCCGAGATATGCGCGGAAGTAACGACGGTCTTTGTTCCAACCGCAACATACATACCATTCCCTCGAACAGATCCAGGTCACGTCGCACTAATTCTGCCCGAGAGTAGTGAAAATGGACGCAACCGGAGTTAGGTGCGCATAGGGTTTTGGAATGTGAATGGCTTCTCTGAGGATACACACTCAGACAATCATATTATCAGGGCATCATGCATTAACATGCTAAATGTTGATATCATATGTGTAGCCAAGACACATTTATTAAAATCAGATAAACTTCAACTAGATAATTACAAGTGGTTTGGAAAAAACAAACATATTGTACATGTGCGTGCCGAGAGGGGATCTGGAGGTGTGTTTTTATTATAAAAGATAAAAGTTGTAATACGTTTCATGTTTCACTATTAGACTGTAACGTTGATGGTATTTTATGGATGTGTCTTACACATAAAGTCACCGAGAGACGTATATACACTTGTGTTTGTTCCTTACCTCCAGATGGATGCACTTGGCAAGTAGATGTGAATGCCTTCTTTGATGCTCTTCTAAGTGATATACATGACTATCAAAACAATGGTATAGTTTTTAGACGCGGTAATTTCAATGCAAGATGTGGCGATAATGACGATTTTATCGCCGGGGTTGATGAACTCTCACCCAGAAATGTTATTGACTTTAAAACAAACGTATATGGGGGTACTCTATTAGACTTTCTAATAAATAGTAATTATTGTATATTAAATGGCAGGAACTGTTGCAGCTCTAATCATTTTACTTCGGTGTCAACTAATGGGTGTTCAGTAGTTGACTATTGTCTAGTGAGTCACAGTGAGTTGGTACTGTTCTCCGATGTTTGTGTATCCAGAATTACCGAAATTGTATCAGAGTATGTAGGGGGAGAGGTCCTCGCTCCATCATCGATCCCATAACATTTTATTTTGTCGTGTGATATTGGGAAATCTGAAATGTATAAACGTTTGCCATTTTAACACATACGATCCCTTTCAAGATGTTGTAATTAACGGAGGCGAACTGGTTATCCCTGGTGGAGTGAGGACCTCACGGTTGCATGGGATAATGTTTGTTCTAAGGATAAATCCTCGTTGAGATGCTCTGATAATAACAGGAAAGTGACACTGAAATTACAGTATGTTCGGAGCGAAAACAATTTGACCGTTTGGTACAGCGAATATATTGGTACAAGTGTCAATCGGTGCTGTTAACAGCAGTCAATACAGACCCAAACGAGCTTTGGAAACATATTGGCAATGCTGGTATTGCTCAAGATAAGGTAAACTGTAGCTCTATGGAGGTGGTGCTTGACGATGGTTCTGTTTGCAATGACCTACATATTATTGTAGGTACGTCAAGCTATATTCCGAGCCAAAACATGTAAAGCCTGTGGACCGGATAGAATACCGTCAGATGTAATACGTAATGACACAGCAGTATCATTTCTACATATACTATTTAACATGTGTCTACGGTCTGGTAAAGTCCCTTCCGATCGGGAGAAAGGTATTAATAATCATATACCGAAGTCAGTCACCACGGATCACTACACTTACAACAATCATTGAGACACGCAAAAGGAAACGTCTGTCAACGTTCTGCGCTTTCATTGACTTCAGAAAAGCATATGACTGTATATATAGGAACATTTTATGGAAAAAGTTGATCAATTTTGGTTTAACTGGCAAAGTTTTAATGCAGTCAAATATGTATATTCATGTGCATCAGCCTGCGTACTGGTTAATGGGTTTATAAGTGACTGGTTTAGTGCAACGTCCGGTTTGCGCCAGAATAGTTATGACCACTGCTGTTCAACATGTTTATCAATGACTTGGCAATACAGATTAATGCCCTCGGAAAAGATATACCTATCGGTAATGAATTAATATTTGTGTTATTATATGCTGATGACGTTGTCATTATTGCAGATAGTGAAGTTGATCTAAAATACATGTTGTGCGAGTTGGTGTAACACGAACAATATGAATATAAATCATGGCAAAAGTAATGTCGTTCATTTTAGACATAGCTATACCCAAAACGCGGAGAGTATTTAAATGCGGAGATCACATTGTTGATGATATTGACAAGTACAAAAACCTTGGCTTGATATTTGAATGAATTTCTCGACTATAATACCAGCGCTAAAATGGTAGCACAGTGCGCTAGTAGGTCTTTGGGTCTTCTGATTGCAATATTTCAGAGAATGGGTTGAATACCATACATAGTTTATTCGAAATTATATGACTCCCTTGTAAGGTCTGTTATATCATACGGAAATGCAATTTGGGGTACTAAACCATACTCATGCATCGATGCTGTATATAACCGTGCATTGAGATTCTTTATAGGAACATGTAAATACACCCATTCGGCTGGACTGAAATGTGACATGGGATGGGAACCACATAGCATAAAGCAATGGAAATGTATTGCACTTAACTGGTACCGGCTAACCCATATTGATATTTATAGAATTGCGTACAAGGTATTTGTATGGGGTTCCGTACAGGACAGCACAAGGTGCAAACACTGTTGCTACACTGTTCAATGTAAGTGGGATTATCTTAGTTTGGCTCCTGATACTGTACATACACTTTCTAGAAATGTATTTGTCAGCGAAATTGTTAAGCGACTAATGGAAAGTTGTATAGGCACCGAGTGGCATTCGACTGTGAATAGAGTGACAGGTTTACGGGGATATGGGGGTAACACACTTAGGCGTTATAATCTGTTTAAGCAGATATGGGGTGAGGTGCTGAAACATAATGTAAACTTGTATTGCCTCGAACACACAGATCTGCTTTCGCTAAGTTTAAATGTGGCTTAGCCCCATTACGGTTGGCAACTCGTCATTATGGACAACTGTCTATTGGCCGTAGGCTTTGCCTTTTTTGTATGACTCAAGTAGAAGATGAGTAGCAATTACTATTTAGCTGCACTATATACAACGACATGCGTACAGTGTGGTCATCGTGTAAGTGTATCGTTTCCACGCACGTGTGTCGTGTGCGTCCCGTGTTCGTCTCGTGCCGTGTTTTTAAGGAGGACACGAAGTGCTTTTCGTTTTACTAATTTGCATATCGTGTTGGTGTGAATCGTGCCGCGTAAAACGATACGAATTAGAAGATAGGTGCCGTGTCGTGCCACGCGGGACGATTTGGATTAACAAATGAGATTGTCAGAATCGTGCGGTTAAAATATACCGATGCACCGGTTCATTTCGCATGTAAACATCCGGTTTTCATTTCGATTTTCGGCCACGATTTTAAGTTTTTCAAAATGAATTACTTTTCAGTTTTACGATACATAATTAATTTAAAACTGAGGATTGTGAAGTATCACAATGCATCTTATACATGTGTGTTCAATAAAGTAATTCATCAGTAATTCATCATTGTACTCCGCACCACCGCCGAGGACACAAAACAATGATCCCCCACACACACCGGTCATCTACATTTAACGTCATAAAACTTCCGGTCTATATCCCACAGTGGGAACAATGTGTATCACCACCACCATCAATTTTTGTCTATGACTACAGTACACCCACGACCCCCACTTCTGTCTGTAACTCAGGAAGACTTGCATGACTTAAGTTACATGCAGACTAGTCATGGTTCGGTGGCCGACTGGTCTGGTGATATACTAGTCATGGTTCGGTGGCCGACTGATCAAGTACCAAACTAGTCCTGGTGCGATGGCCGACTGATCGAGTGCTATACTAGTCCTGGTATGATGGCCGACTGATCGAGTGCTATACTAGTCCTGGTGCGATGGCCGGTTGATCAAGTGCTAAACTGGTCATGGTGCGATTGCCGACTGATCGAGTGCTATGCTAGTCCTGGTGCGATGGCCGACTGATCAAGTGCTAAACTAGTCCTGGTGCGATGGCCGACTGATCGACTGATCAAGTTCTAAACGAGTCCTGGTGCGATGGCCGCCGACTGATCAAGTGCTAAACTAATCATGCTCGATAGGTGACTGATCAGTTACTAAACTAGTCCCTGTGCGATGGCCGACTGATCAAGTTCTAAACTAGTCCTGGTGTGATGGCCGACTGATCAAGTGGTAAGCTAGTCCTGGTGCGATGAACGACTGATCAAGTGCTAATCTAGTCCTGGTGCGATGGCCGACTTATCAAGTTCTAAACTAGTCCTGGTGCGATGGCCGCCGACGGATCAAGTGCTAAACTAATCATGCTGCGATAGCTGACTGATCAGTTACTAAACTAGGCAATGTGGATGGTCAACTGATCAAGTGCTATACTCGGCATGGCCGACTGATCAAGTGCTATACTGGCAATGGTGAGATGGCCAACTGATCGAGTGCTATACTGGGCATGGTTCGATGGCCGATTGATCAAGTGCGATACTATTCATGGTGCGATGGCCGACTGATCAAGTGATATGCTGGGCATGGCCGACTGATCAAGTGCTATACTTGACATGGTGAGATGGCCAACTGATCAAGTGCTATACTGGGCATTGTGCGATGGCCAACTGATCATGTGCTATACTAGTCATGGTGTGTTGGCCGACTGATCAAATGCTATGCTGGGCATGGCCGACTGATCAAGTGCTATACTAGTCATGGTGTCATGGCGGACTGATCAATTGCTATGCTAATCATGGTGCGATGGCCGACTGATCAAGAGCTGAACTAGTTCTGGGGTGATGGCCGACTGATCAAGTGCTAAACTAGTCATGGTGCGATGGCTGACTGATCAAGTTCTATACTAGGCATGGTGAGATAGCCGGTCATCAAGTGCTATACTGGGCACGGTGCGATAGCCGGTGATCAGTTGCTATGCTGGGCATGGTGCGATAGCCGGTGATCAGGTGTTATACTGGGCATGGTGCGATAGCCAGTGATCAAGTGCTATACTGGGCATAGTGTGGTGGTCGACTGATAACATGCTGTACTAGTCATGGTGCGATGGCCGACTGATCAAGTTTTATACTAGTCATGGTGCAATGGCCGACTGATCAAGTGCTATACTAATCATAGTGCAATGGCCGACTGATCAAGTGCTATACCAGTCATGGTGCAATGGCCGACTGATCAAGTGCTATACTGGACATGGTGAGATAGCCGGTGATCAAGTGCTATACTGAGCATGGTGCGATAGCCGATGATCAGATGCTATACTTGGCATGGTGTGTGGCCGACTGATAAGATGCTGTACTAGTCATGGTGCGATGGCCGACTGATCAAGTGCTATACTAGTCATGGTGCAATGGCCTACTGATTAAGTGCTATGCTAGTCATGGTGCGATGGCTGACTGATCAAGTGCTATACTGGGCATGGTGAGATAGCCGGTGATCAAGTGCTATACTGGGCATGGTGCGATGGCCGGTGATCAGGTGCTATACTGGGCATGGTGCGATAGTCGGTGATCAGGTGATATACTAGGCATGGTGAGATAGCCGTTGATCAGGTGCTATACTGGGTATGGTGCGATAGCCGGTGATCAGATGCTATACTGGGCATGGTGCGATAGCCGGTGATCAGGTACTATACTGGGCATGGTGCGATAGCCGATGGTCAGGTGCTATACTGGGCATGGTGTGGTGGCCGACTGATAAGATGCTGTACTAGTCATGGTGCGATGGCTGACTGATCAAATCGCATGCCATAATAACTAGATGGCCGTGACCTGCATGTCGCACCCGCCGAGGCATTTGATAGGACAAACACAAACTTTTATTGCAAAAAAAGCTTCAGCCCGTTGACGTAAAAACATGCCGTACCTGCCGAGGCTTTGATAGTATACCGAAAAACTTTAACCAAAACAACACTTTTAACCAAAAACTTTCTCCATGTGCTGACTATATCGCGCTGTCTGCAAGCGGGCCCAACAACAACTGTTTTGAAAATTTCAAAATAATTTGACCTTGGCATTGCGCACAGGGGACGCACGTGTTGGGCATATTTTGTATATTGAAAGTGTGGGTGATAAATACACAGTATGTGAAGTTTCGAGTGAATTTGTGAAGCGGTTTCAGAGATATAATGTTCCTAAAGGTACATGCCCACTCAGTAGCCACAAAATGTTCTATATATCAGAGACATCATCTAAGACATTTTCTGGAAAATAAACATTCATTCACCATTACCCCACATATTGATTGGCATTATTATACAATTTATATCAGGCGTAAATTTCCACACTGATATCAGGGGCGATAACCGCGTTTCCTTCAAATGTTACCGGACATTACTATTCATTTATCTGTATTTATTTTTTGATGTGCAATGATCATACTTAATAATCTCTCGAAAATATTGTTTTTTTAGGAGACACATTTAATTAGCAGAAGTAATTAAAAAATATCATGCCCCATTTGCCTATGAAAATAGCCTGATACCACCACACGTAACTACCAGTGAAATAAACATTACTAAATGATTATATCCGTATAACGGGCACTCGTAATGTTTAGAACTGGTGGAATAGTGACAAAATTATACACTTATTTAATTCCTACACATAACATTGTGTGCCTACTGAGTGGGTATGTACTTTTAAAGCATAACTAATTAAAAAATAGCATGCCTCATTTGCATATGATAATAGCTTGATACCACCGCGAGTCACTATCAGTAAAATAAATATTTCCAAATGATTATCTGTATAGCGGGCACTCGTAATTTTTAGAACTGGTGGAATAGTGACACAATTATACACTTATTTAATTCCTATACAAAATATTGTGTGCCTACTGAGTGGGCATGTACCTTTAATCTTTCACGAGGATAACAGTGAAACCTAAATCCAAAAAACTTTAACCGGACGCACGAAGAGACGTACATATGGATGTACGTACGTATGTAGGCCAATGTGACAACTATATCGCACTGTCCACAAGCAGGCACGTCAAAAACTTTAAGGTAAATTTCAAAGTAATTTGACCTTGATATTGGGCACAGGGGATGCACGGGTTGATTGAGTATAGAATGAAAATATGGATGATGATAAACACACATGTGAAGCGTCGAAGGAATTGACGAAACTGTTTCAGTGATATAGTGTTCTTAAAAACGTTAATCTACATGTTCGGTAAATCATGAAAAAAAAATAAAGTAAATTTCAAAGTAATTTGACCTTGACATTCGGCACAGGGGCCGCATGGGTTGGACACATAATGAAAATATGGATGATGATAAACACACATGTAAAGCTTCGAGTGAATTGGCGAAGCGGTTTCTGAGATATAGTGTTCTTAAAAACATTAACATACGCTAAATACAAATCAAATGGCCGCGGCACGCATGTCGAGCCCACCGAGGCATTTGATAGTCTCAGAGTATATTTATTTGAAGTTTGAATTAAGGTATGTGAAAGCTTTAACGCAAATTTGAAAGTCATTGGACCTTGATCTTGGGCATGTGGGTCTAATGGGTGGGCTATAGATCGAAAATACGGATGATAATAAAGAATTATTTGAAGTTTGAAGTAAATCTGAATAAGTGCTGTGGAGATATCATAAGGTATGTAAAAACGTTAACACAAATCTCATAGTCATTTGACCTTGGGGCACAGGGGCCGCATGAGTGGGACACACGTACGGACGGATGCACGGACGTGATTGTGATCACTATGTCTCGCTTTCCGCAAGCAGGCTCGGCAAAAAAAGATTTGGATGGACGTTAATGTGCAGACTATATCGCGCTGTCCAAGCGGACGCGACAAAAAGTGTCCAACACCTTTTTAAAGGTGCATGCCCACTCAATATGTTATTTATGGGAATTAAATAAGTGTATAATTGTGTCACTAGTTCTAAAAATTACTGGGCCTGAAAATAGCAGCTTTTACCGGTAGGTCCGGGACCTAACAAGTATAAAAGTGAAAGGTCCAAGCAATATTTTGGAAGGTCCGAGAGGATAATCGATAGAAAAACGGTAGAAATATGTGTCTGTTTTATGGGAAATGACTCGTCACAACATGTGTAAATACTCGAATGAGTCACCATAAATTATCTTATAAGACGATAATCAGAATGGATTTAGCTTCGCCAATGAATGATGATAGCAATTTCAGCTTTAACACAGGTCCGTTGCTGGTAAAATACAAAGGTCCGACGTTAAAATTTGCAGGTCCATGACCTCGGACCAGTGGTATGTTCATGCCCTGAATTACGAGTGCCCGCTATACAGATATAATCATTTAGTAATATTTATTTTACTGATAGTGACGCGCGGTGGTAAATGATACGTGGGTAATGGTGAATGAATTTTTATTTTTGCCAGAAAATGTCTCCGATGATATTGTGTGCCTGCTGAGTGGGCGTGTACCTTTAACGCTAGTTCCGCACTGTTCTGTGAGACCCATGCATGCGTTAAGTTTCATAAAAAAATATTGCAAAAGGTGTTCGAGTTATGCTCCGGACAAATCAGTGCGCGCCTGGACGTCATTGTGATCACTGTTGAGTTATCTGCAAGCGGATGCTACTAAAATAATATTGGCATGCCCCGGCATATACAAGTTTCTTACCTTAATTCATCAGTTACACATCAGACGCTGAATGAACTTTCATTCTCACCACACCACTTGTAGAAAAGTTATTCATTATGTTCAATAGTGCTGCTTTGACACGACGTGAAATTAAAACATGCATGACATGATCTGGAAGAATAACCACAGATCAAGCACGCATATTCAGAATCACGTCTGTCGGTTCTTATCCAGCTCCGATTTCCGTCACCTGTCCGCCAAATCCAGAATCCAACAATGTCGCTAAATTTAATCCTCTATGTTAGTGTATGAACAAAATATCACTTAGTATATTGTCTAATGCGGGTTGTAATCTCTTGTTCCTCTAAATAAATGTGTCCAACAACCCCTGTAGCTGCTATCGTGATCAAACATGTTAAAGGTTCTGTCAACACCTCACATATTGACCTTACTCGCCACCATTTTGATTCCAAGCTCAGAATAATGATGTTTTCCATGCGCCGTCGTAGTGTTATCTGTCGGATTCCGTTGTTTATTTGATCAAATTGATGGACAAATTTGTGTCCGCTAATGTCGCCAAGAGCATAATATGAGATGTCAACTTTAATAATTTGGCATACCTTCTAGCTTGTGAATATTTGGTTGAATGAAGTGATCACCATGGTGAAGAAGTGTGTATCTGTGCCCGGTTTGCTCAGTAGGTAGAGCGATGGTCTGGGCTGGTGCGCATCTTTCTCACCCTGTGATATTTAGCGCCCAACGTAGTTGCGGGAAGTAACTCTGCAGAATACTCCTTTATCGTCCGTACCAAGAGTTATGGTGCTCTCCGCAGGTTTTCCCTGCAAAGTACCAAATCACATCTGATTCACACTTCAGCTGTTAATTGAGACATATTTTCTGTATTTTTCAATTGAAAGAAATGTCCGTATTATACTGACATTCATTTCTGTGGAATAAGTACAAAACTATATGTCACAATTAACAGCTAAAGCGCGAATGAGATCCGATTCGGTACTCCGCATGAGAAACCTATTGAGCACCGTAACTCTGGGTACGGACGATAAGTGAGTATTCTGCAGTTACTTGCCGCAACAACTCCCAACGTGGAGTCGTGACTGATGAAGATTCTCCAAAATGTTCCACAAATATGGAAATCAGGGTGGACATTTTTCTCCCCAGTGACAATTGGTGCCCAACGAAGGACCGTGACTGATAAATACTCCTGAAATTGTACCCAAACATATGGAATTCGGAGACAAAATTAAACATGGAATTCGAGGACTTATTTCAATTTGGCGGTGAAGAATGTCACGGTACGCAACTGAAGGAAGTGTGTATGATCTGTGACTGGTTAACTTGGTCAGTAGAGCATGGGCATGGTACGGTAAACATGAGGTCCCCGGTTCGATTCCGGGCCGGTATGCATCTTTCTCACTCTGTGAGACAAGTAAACCGTCCTGTTTTAAAGAAATGGCTATCACCGGTATAAATATCATCTTCACAAAATTTGATTCGGGCCAATAGAAATCCACAGCCAGAGCGGAATGTTTGCAGTAATAGAAATCACGTTTCGAAAATTACATTATGCTTTTGTTTTAAAATTAATATCAATATGTTCACCATGTTATTATGGTTAATATGCAATTCACAGTATCCTTGCAGCTAGAAATTGAAAGACATTATGAAAAGTTTTGTTGATCTCAGAAAGTGTCATGTCGACTATAGGATCGCGTCGAAATAATGTTAACATAATAGGAAAACGCAATTTGATACCGACGCAAAAGGAAACAAAACGCTAAATTGGTGCTTTATTTTGCCATATTATACAGTAGACCACACATTGGAATTTATTTATTTTTAAACAATATTAATTACTATGCGCGGATGCTCCCTTTAATATCAGGTGTTTTCCGGTATGTGAGCCTTGTGCTATTTTTAGCGTATGGAATTTCGTCAATAGATGGCGCCACATTTATTGTATTCACTTGTTTGTAATTTAACTAATGCATCTTTGGACTCTTGGTCACTTTAATAATTAATTTTAGTTTTTATAAAATACATTTCAATTGTTAGCACCGATATTTTGGTTGTTTTGATTTTGTTGCATTGTTATGGGTTATAAGTCCATTTGATAGGCTATTTTATTTTGCTGTGGACCTGTTAGGCACAATTTTCGGCGCCCGGCTGTTTTAGTCACTGCTTGACATTCCGTGGTCGCTACCACATCTATAAATTTTGTTTCCAACCCTCCCGAAGTCTTATGTTGAATTTTCTCGCCGTAAACAAAATATTTTTAGCATGTACATGTGCTAATTTGTTTGTACTACAGGGCCATATACATTGTTGTCTTGCTTACCATAACTGTACCATGTATGGACATCGCCATGCATAATGTTGATGTCAGAGACATGGCTCAATGTAGGATCGTTTCATTAATTGTTGTCCTATTGGTTCGCCTTAAAGCGGCGTGAGAAGATTATTGGTATTCTCGTTGGTTTTGGTAGTTGACGCTGTAGTCATTTTTGGAACACAAGGCTAGGTGAACTTGTTTGGCCTCCATTAATGGGGTACTATTGGTTCAAACAGCTTTGTCTTCACAGCCGCTAGGCTCATCATTTATATTATATTTAGTTTGCTTCTATCCCATGGAATGTTTATCGCCTAATATGAGATTTATATTCCTTTGTTTTCGTCTTGTGCTTCCATTGCCATTTGAGTAATTGTAGTTATAATTTGATTTTATATGAAAATAAATATATTGTGAACATGGTGGTGTCTATTAATGTGTTCTTGATATTCGGAACGGCAGTGACGACTATTTTTTTTGTCCAAGAAATTGTCATGGTCAAGGTTTCACTGTTTGTCTCGCAATAACCCGCTGATTTATATTTTCGCACCATTTAAAGTTGTGTCAAGAATTAAAACAGATCACCAATACAGCTGACTTTCTAGTCACTTTGAATTAAATAGATGGGATATAATTGTGATTTGTTTTATTTGAACACGGATACATCTTTGCCGTTGTTTTATTTATTGACACCGGTTTATTGTTCCTGGTGTGATGCGGCACCATATTAGTGTCGTGTAACACAACCTTAATATCGTGTAAAACGGCACCAATGCCGTGTAACACCACACGACACCACATTGGTGTAGTGTAAAACCACAAACGTGTGATGTAACACTACAATCGTGTGGTATAACACCACACCGTCGTATTTGATTGGTCAAGGCAATCGTGCGTCCAAATTATTGCATATCGTGTGGAATTTGGTGTCGTGTGCGTGCCGTGTGGAGACGGTGTCGTGTTCGTTCGTGTGTGCACTTACACGCTGACCCCAATGTATTGTGCTATACGAAAAAGCATGTTCTATGGAACCACTGTTCGCTGAAATGACTGATGATTCCAAATTTGCTTTTCTTTTCTCGAACTGCAAAATATAACGATTTTGTGCCAAAACCCATTTGTTATATTTTAAATCGAAGATCTGCACTGTTGTACAACTAATACAATTATAGTACCATATGTGAATTAGGTTTATGTGTAAATAATGCAAAATTTCTTATTACAACGGCGTGTTTTATCCCTTTTAAGCTCGGTTGCATATATACAACTAATCTGGGTTTTTTTTCAAACATTTTCTTAATACGATGCCTTTGTATATAAACATTCGTTTATGGTTTATTTCATTCTGCTTTATATGGAACGCCAACTCTACATAAGCTCAAATATATATTGCTAGCTCTAAACATTTAGAGCTAGCAATATATATTTAGAGCTAGCAATAAAACATTTCGAGCTATCTCCAATTCATTTGAAGAGCTCTCTAATTCATTTGGAGCTAGCTCTAAATAAATTAATGATATCTCAAATTGATTTGTAGCGAGCATTTTATAACTTTGATTTTGAGAGCTCTCTCAATCATTAGGAGCTATCTCTAAATCATTTGGAGACCTCTCGAGATCATTTGGAGAGCTCTCGAAATTGTTTAGAGCTAGCTCTAAATCAATTAATGATAGCTCAAATAGCTATCTCTAAATCATTTGGAGAGCTCTCGAAATGATTTTTAGAGCTCTCGAATTCATTTGGACCTAGCTCTAAATCATTTGGAGCTAGCTCTAAATTAATTAAAGATATCTCAAATTGACTTGGAGAGAGCATTATAAACTTGATTTGATGCTAGCTCCAAATACAACTCCACGTGGGAACTGGAGGAAAAAAACAATAAGCACACCCTTCCCGCGCTTTTAAAATATCTGTACGCATGTGCACCGAGCCGTGAGCAACAACAACAACAGCGAACAAGATATGTTCATCATCTGACTATGGAGGTGAAACATATTTAATTAATAATTATAATTAGCCTTATACTTTTATACTTATATCAAAGTTATATAAGGCTCGCTATAAATCAATTTAAGATATAATACATTTTAGAGCTAGCTCGAAATGATTCCGAGAGCTCTCCAAATGATTTCGAGAGCTCTTCAAATGATTTAGAGAGCTCTCCAAATCAAAGTTATATAATTTTCGCTACAAATCAATTTGATATATCATTAACTGATTTAGGGCAAGCTCCAAATGAATTAGATAGCTATTCAAATGAATTGGAGGTAGCTCGAAATGTTTTATTGCTGGCAAAAAATCATTTAGTAGTATATAAGTCAAAATGATACCACCACCCTCTAGAAGGCACCGGCTACGCGCGGTGCCCCCCACCGCATGGTGGTATCATGTTTGACTCTTATATACTACTTGGATTTTCCCCCACTGTTCGGTGGGTATGTATGAGAAGAATGTCGGAACATGTTTTTCATCAACCGCGAGACCATATATTTCCTAGAGCAAAAAATAAATAATAAAATAACAATTGACACCTTATTAAAGATAAGAAATCCATAAGTTATACTCAGTATATTACAACAATCTGTCATACATTTATTAAAAATAAAATAACAACTGACACCCTATTAAAGATAAGAAATCCATAAGTTATACTCAGTATAAATACAGCAATCTGGCATACATTTATTAAAAATAAAATAACAATTGACACCCTATTAAAGATAGGAAATCCATAAGTAATACTCAGTATATTACAACAATCTGTCATAAATATCAACTGACACCCTATTAAAGATAAGAAATCCATAAGTTATACTCAGTATAAATACAGCAATTTGTAATACATTTATTAAAAATAAAATAACAACTGACACCTTATTAAAGATAAAAATATATTGGTTATACTCAGCATAATGCCTACCATAAAGCAAATGAGAGAGCAAGCTAAGAGTTTGGGAATTTCCCTAAGAGGTTTGAGACTCAAGAAAGCTATAGCAGATAGGATAAGTGACGCGCGAGCCGGATTCTTCGAGGAGAGGCTGCGGCGTGCGGTTTCGACCGGATGACTGCCCGCCGACCCAGAAAAACGCTCCGAGAAATTGGAGAACGAGACGACGACCAGTCTGCGTGCCACCGCTTACGCACAGCGTGTAAAAGAAGATCCCAGCGCACGTAGAAAACCACTATACAATGCTTACTACAATACGATTTATCAAGGGTTGGTGGGGAGAACTCCTAAGAGGAGGAGAGATATCGCCAGAGCTTTCGTGGAGGAGGGTCCCAGGATTCTCGCCGAAGAAGCCGAAGTTAGGGAAACTGTTGATAGGGCTAGGAGGAAGATAGTATGGACTTTCGAGAGGGGGGTGGATGGGGAGATCGCTAATCGCATAATTAATAAAATTCGCTCTGAGATGACCACGGCATGTTATCTGACGTATTCGTGCTCTTATCGTATTAGGAACATTGAGACCGACGAAACGATGATCTATCACAAACAATCAAAGGGCAGTCCGTGGATAAACGACATTTCCAAAGCGGAGAGTTGGATATCCGATAGAGAGAAAGTTCGAATGGACATCGACAAAGTTGATAGATCAAACACCAAATGGACCTTCGTTCGTAGGATATCGGTAGAGGTGAAGATGATCATCGATGCGCAACAACTTCTCATCTGAGCGGGAAAACTCCCAGACTGGTTAAGACAGAAAAAGGGAATGTATTCCGTCGACACGTACGACGACTACTTGTGTCTGTTCAGGTGCATAGCCATCCACCGTGGAGGGAGACCAGACCGCTGTTGTGAGAAGGCACGAGCTCTAGCTCACGAATATCTCGGTCATGATAACGGACCGGATAGTAAGGGAATCCCCCTGGAAGATATTAAGAAGGTCGAAGAGCACTTCAAGATGGGCATTCGCTTTTACGAGCCCACCGACGAAGGAGTGTGGTACCTCATGAAGGTTCCGGCAAATTACGACGTGGTTGTGGAGAAGATCATGACGATAGGAATGTTTGGAGGTCACACATTTCTCATAACGAACCTCCGCAAGATGACGAACGAGTACGGGTGCACCGGATGTCAACAACGGTTCACAAAGTCGTGCAACATGCACAGGCACGCGACCACCTGCATGGGTGGGAAGACCGTGGTGACATGTCCAGGTAAGAGGGTAGAGAGACCGCAGTCGGCATACGAGAAGGCGTTCTATCCCAAGGGGTCAGCGAGTGAGAGGTCGATTCAATGGTTGAACAGAGAAGAGGAGAGGGTGGGAAAGCACATACATCACGCGAGATGTTATCACGGAGGGGAGAGGTGGGTGGCCGGCGATCCGGTCGACGGTTACTGTCACGAGACCGAGACCGTGTTTCAGTTTCATGGATGCTACTGGCACGGGTGTGCAGGAGAGGTCACGCGATATCGCTGTACAGGAGGACGAAAATCAAAGGCGCCAAGATAAGGAAGGCGTGTTACGAGCTGGTGGTGATGTGGGAGTGCGAGTGGTTGAATGAGGTGAATACCTACTATCCACAATCGCCTCGCGAGGAAGAGGAGACGACTATGTACCCTCACCAGATAGTATACGACTTCGAGGCGTATCTCGACAAGTCAAAAACCACGCGACCCACCAAAGACCTGACCTTCTAGGTCGAGCACGTCCCTATATCGGTGTCGTTGGGGGATACGATGCAAGAGGGGATCACACACATCTGCGAACGAGATCCCGACACGCTAGTCGAGAAGTTCGTGACCGAGCTGCAGATGAGAGGCAATGCAATCAGGGAGGGAGTTATGAAGAAGTATCTGCCGGCCGACATAGATATGCTATCGAAGTCTCAGCAAGCAAAGATTGTCTCCTGGATTGACCAAGTCCCGGTGGTGGGGTTCAACTGTAGCAGGTACGATCTGAACCTCATCAAGCAGTACTTTGTCGAGAAGTTGGCGGCCACCGTGAATAAGGTGATGGTCGGAAAGAGAGCCAGCACGACGATGTTTCTGTTTACCCTGGAGTTTAGATTTCTCGACATCATCCAGTATCTGGGACCCGGTACCACGTACGACCGGTGGGTTAAGGAGTACGACTGTAAAACGATAAAGTCTCACTTCCCGTACGAGTGGTTCGATAGCGCGGACAAGCTCGACCATCCGGGGCTGCCAGACTATCCCGAGTGGTACTCGAAGTTGAAGGGTGAGTTCCTACTGTCGTTGTCCGAGTGGAAAGAGTGTAAGAAGGTATTCCGAGAAAATGGGATGAAGACATTCAAGGAATGGTTGCAACACTACAACGACTTGGATGTAGGACCGTTCCTGGAGGCTCTGACTAAAATGACGGAGTTATACAGGGGAAGAGGTGTGGATATACTCAAGGATGCTGTGTCTCTGCCCGGTGTTTCCCTTCAGTACCTACTCCGCGGGTCGATCGATGGGATGGCGGACAGGCCCGAGCTGTGGTCACCGAAGTCTGAAACTGACGAGATGATGAAGCAGGGATTGGTCGGTGGTCCGTCCATAGTGTTCTCCAGATACGCAGAGGCTGGCAGGTCGACGATCAGGGGTCAGGTAGGTAGTCGGGAGGAGAAGATGTGCAAGGCGGTGATGGGGTACGACGCCAATGCGCTGTATCTGTCTACCCTGTCGAAAGACATGCCGTGCGGGGAGGAAACGATATGGACGTGTGACGACCCGGAAAGACAGTCGTATATAGACTGTTTCGTGAGGAAGGTCAGGAGTGAAAAGTGGTTCGGATTTGCGGAGTTGGATGTAGAGGTCCCGGAAACGTTGAGAGACAAGTTCTCGGAAATGTCACCGCTGTTTGTTAATCGAGAAGTCGATGAGAACGAGGTTCCGCGGCACATGAAGGACTACCTGGCCGGGACCGAGAGGAAAAGGGTCGAAGGACAGAGAAAGCTCGTGGGGGCAATGTCCGCCAAGAAGATGATCATATACTCCCCGCTGCTAAAGTTGTATCTGTACGTCAAGGCGGTGCATAGGGTGATAGACTACACGCCCGGCAAACCGTTTCAATGGTTCGTGGAAGAGGTCACCGCTGCCAGACGGACGGGGGACGTCGACAAGAGCAAGGCGGTGTTGGCGGAGATATTCAAACTGGTTGGCAACGCGTGTTGTGGCAAGCTGATAGAGGCACAAGAGAGACACCTGAACACCACATATACGAAGGATGAGAAGACTGTCGACCGGGCACTGAGGTCGGCGTGGTTCGAAGACCTGGAGGAGATTGGGGAGGCTTACGAGATATCGAGCAGGAAGACTCGAGTGGTGATCAACATACCGTTTCAGTGTGGCATAGTGGTCTACCAGTTGGCCAATCTCCGGATGCTCGAGTTCTACTACGACTTCTTGGACAAGTACGTTGATAGCGGAGATTTCGAACTTATACAGATGGACACTGACAGCATTTACTTCGCGGTGTCGGAGAAGACACTGGCGGTGGTGGTGAGAAAGAATATGAAGAGAAAGTTCAACAAGGAGAAGGCCGAATGGTTGGCGTGGGACGCGTGGAGCAACAGACTCCTGGACTGTTCAAGCTGGAATTCGAGGGAGATAGAGCCATCGCTCTGTGTAGCAAGTGTTACTACGTGAGCGGTGACCGAAAATCTAAGCACTCGGCCAAGGGAATGTCGAAGAGATCTAACGATCTGACTTGGGGAAGGTACAAGAGTGCTCTCAAAGGGGGTAGGGATATGGCGGAGAACAGGGGATTCCGAATGGTTAACGGGGTGATGAAGACGTACAAGCAGGAGAAGTTGGCGTTGTTACACACCGAACCTATAGGATAGGTAAAACAAAAAAAGTTCTCTGAAAAAGGGGAGAATACTAAAGACTCTGACGATCCGGGGGTAGCTGGGTGTCAGAAGGCACCATAAGAAGTTCTTCGCGAACAAAACCGCGAGATGGACCATCAGCCAAATAGTAGAGCACGGGCTCATCGGGTTTGGTAATAGATCGATCCAGATGATATACATTCAGAGACCACACGGGATCAGTCGCGCGGCGGCTGCCACCTTCGAGCTCTCCCGATTGATAGAGGTACCGGACGTCAACATCCGATGGAAGCCGTTGCTCCTCTAAACCAACGGGTCGCCCGCGCCAGACGGCAGAGGGCTTGCTCGTCACATTTTTAGACTTGATGTCATCTACAGGCTTCTTACCTATTAATCTGGTCACCTCTCCGTTCAGTGCGGAGACCACGGCGGGCAGTCTGGCCACCCACTCGGTCGATCGCGAATGAGGGTCTACAAGTTCTTTGGCATATTGGTGTCCGAACAGCCTCTCAGCCATGGTTCGATTGAACCGCTCCACGATCCCCTGGTCCCGGTGGATGTTGACGCGGCCGCGTCTGATAGAAACTGTGTGCTTAGACAATAAATGAGAGACCGCGCCCATGAACTCGCGGCCGGGATCGACCTGGAGAAGATTAGGCCATTTGAGAGGACTCGGCCACCTCCTTAGACTCTTTAGTGGCCAACTGTTCAGCCCCCTTATAACGACTCGCTACGTCAACGATTGTCAGTGCGTACTTTTACGTCGTACGACCGACGCGATCGTGAGGGAGAAACAGGAGATCCGCTTGGTGAACTTGGTTCTGCACCGGCACGTCGAATTTCTGGCCCGGAATATTGTGAGGCGCGGGTAAATAGATCTGCCAGATGGCCTGCTTCTTGAGCCATTCCTTGACAGCGTTTTCTGAAACTTTGGTCGCCGCCGCGAGGTTCTTGATGGCCGCGAGTCCCTTCTAGTAGCCGCGGGGGCTATAGTATGTGTTCGCTAGCTTGCGCGTTAGGCGAACCGATAGTTTGGTATTAAGTTTGCGCGTGTTCATCGTATGCGAAGTATTCTAATATATCGGACAATTTCCAACATGCCCTCGCCAGATCGTCCGGTAACTGCGTCGTTAATAATTAACCATTGTTGGAAGTACAATCACGATTGGAGGTTAAGTTCTGAAGGAACTTGAGAAAATTTAATGCATTAAATTTCGATTGGGAGGAATCTAACATCCGCCTTGCGAAAAAGGTGGCCGCTTTTTCATCCTAGCGCCACGTCTCGAGAGAATCTCGGGCCAGACTGTGTTTAAGGGCAGTGTAGCCTACATCGATCATAGCAAAATAAATTTCGTCAACTAACATCGTTCTATATATATATTTTTAAAAAATCTTTTAAAATAATTATTTCAATCTCGATAGAATATAGTAGCCGACGAGACCCACCACAACCATTCCCACGACGATGAACGCGATCTCGCGGTCTTTTTGGGGCTCTGACGGTACATAGAAATCTGAAAGTTGGTGCTCGCGATCCAGCAGCGCGAGACTTTTATGTGGATATGCCAGCGGGTACTCGCGGTTGGCTTCTTCAACGTTCTGGAAAGTTTGCACGGCGTTCTCTTCGTGGACCCAGTCCAGATGGGTGGTTCGTTTTTTCGACCATGCTTCCTTTGCGCTATTGAGTTGTTCTACAGCTAAATCGTGACGCTTGCGCTCCTCATCCACGTTCGAGCTTCTCATTTTCGAGAATATAAAGTTGCTACCGCTGAACGCTAATGCGTTTACAAGCGCACCACCTATCATTATACCGATCGAAGCCATTTATTTCCATATATTAACAGGTAGAATTCCAACTTTAATTAGATAATCTCGGGTCCAAACTGCGGCCGCTACATCTAAGGTCGCGAGCCCTACGTCTCTCACAGTAAAGTCCAATTTGGGAGCGGACCCTCCTATGGCCATCTTTGATAGTCGAGCATACCCGATACTGAAACCCGATATCACCACGGCGTGATAAAGCGCATACACTATCATTTTACCATCGTTATCAGCCATTGTTGATAATTATAATTTTTGCATATAAAAGGGATCGCAATGTTTAAACAGTGGCTGGTTTTTTTTTTGGTAAGGATTGGTGTAATAGGTGGTATTTCCACACACACAGGGCACCAACAACTGCCAGACCACCACCAACAACCCAACTCCAATTCGTGAATTGGGGGTGTTGGGGTTCAATCGGATTCAACACTGTTGAGTGTGCTTCCAATTCGTGAATTGGGGGTGTTTTTGCAATTCCCGATTGCTCTGTCTTCAGATGTTTTGCTGTGTCCGTCCCCGATTGCAACGACTGTTTGGCCTCTCGAAGCTCGGCGAATATTTTATCTTGTTTAACTTGTCGGGTGGCAGTCGCCGCCCGCCCAGCTGCCTGTATTTTTTGGGTTTTTATGTCGTGCAACCGGATTCGTCCAATCTCGATTGGGTGTTGAGGGCTCCTGTGGAGCTGCAGCAATCCCCGATTGCTCCAATTGAACCCCCAACGTGCTCGAGTTCAACAGTGTTGAAGTTGGAGATTGTGGTTCCGTCACTCTCGCAGGTGTGTCTTGTGTCATCATTTATAATATTAATATTAGAGCTTATAGTTCGTGGGCATATATGTCCAAATTGACAGTGTTTACCCGTGGTCAAAGCGGTTGACAGCGGAGCTAAGTACATTCAAAACTTGTGATAAATTGAGCAGCAGGCTGTTCTAAGAGTGTGTCCTATAAAAGGGTCAGTCTCTAGATCGCGAATCAACCCCGCAGTGTTTGGTATAGGGAGAAGTATACTAGCGGCGGTAGCGTACAAATGAATAGCCGCCGATCCAAGAGTTTTTGTCATCTCCGCACCTAACCTAGATTCGTATCGCGCGTACGTTTTATCGATCTCCGCATCTGACATCTTATACACCTGACAAACTGAGAGACGCCTACCGAGATAATGCTCCGATTGTCCCCCAGCAACCAGCACAGCTAGCCGCTCTCGTAGCGCCGCATTTTCATTTTCATTCGTATCGGCAGGTGCGATCTAGAGACTGACCCTTTTATAGGACACACTCTTAGAACAGCCTGCTGCTCAATTTATCCCAAGTAACGAACGTAACGTACGTAACTTACGTAACTTACGTAACGTGCGTAACGTACGTAACGTGCGTAACGTACGTAACGTACATAATGTATGTAACGTACGTAACGTACGTAACGTACGTAACGTACGTAACGTACGTAACGTACGTAACGTACGTAACGACGTACGTACGTCCCGAAACCTTAACGCTCGGGTAAATGGCTTATAATATCTGTTTCCTTTCTCGGATCTGCTTCACATTTCACACACGCATTGCTCCAATGGTCCTCTACCGCCCTGTGACAAATCCACATTCGTCCCGCCCCCGATAAGCCCAGGGTCAAGGTCACAGACTTGGTGCGTTCGAAATATTAACGCTGGGTAAATGGCTTATAATTTATGTTTCCTTCCTCGAATCTGCTTCACATTGCACACACGCATTGCTCCAATGGACCTCTACCGCCCTGTGATAAATATACATTCGTCCCGCCCCCACTAAGCCCAGGGTCAAGGTCACCGACTTGGTGCGTTCGAAACCTTAACGCTGGGTAAATGGCTTATAATTTATGTTTCCTTGCTCGGATCTGCTTGACATGTCACACACTCATTGCTCCAAATGGTACTCTACCACCCTGTGGACAAATCCACTTTCGCCCCCCCCCCCCCCCCCCCAACCCCCCCCCCCTCCCCCCCCCCCCCCCCCCCCGCTAAGCCAGGGTCAAGGTCACTGACTTGGTGCGTTCGAAACCTTAACGCTGGGTAAATGCCTTATAATTTCTGTTTCCTTGCTCGGATCTGCGTCACATTGCACACACGCATTGCTCCAAAGGTCCTCTACCGCCCTGTCACAAATCCACATTCGTCCCGCCCCCGCTAAGCACTGGGTCAAGGTCACAGACCTGGTGCGTTCGAAACCTTAACGCTGGGTAAATGGCTTATAATTTCTGTTTCCTTGCTCGGATCTGCTTCACATTGCACACACGCATTGCTCCAATGGTTCTCTACCGCCATGTGACAAATCCACATTCGTCCCGTCCCCGCTAAGCCCAGGGTCAAGGTCACAGGCTTGGTGCGTTCGAAACCTTAACGCTGGGTAAATGCCTTATAAGTTCTGTTTCCTTGCTCGGATCTGCTTCACATTGCACACACGCATTGCTCCAATGGTCCTCTACAGCCCTGTGACAAATCGACATTCGTCCCTTCCCCGCTAAGCCCCTGGTCAAGGTCACAGACTTGGTGCGTTCGAAACCTTAACGCTGGGTAAATGGCTTATAATTTCTGTTTCCTTGCTCGGATCTACTTGACATTGCACACACGCATTGCTCCAATGGTCTTCTACCGCCCTGTGACAAATCCACATTCGTCCCGCCCCCGCTAAGCCCATGGTCAAGGTCACAGACTTGGTGCGTTCGAAACCTTAACGCTGGGTAATTGTCTTATAATTTCTGTTTCCTAGCTCGGATCTGCTTCACATTGCACACACGCATTGCTCCAATGTTCCTCTGTCACCTTGTGACAAATCCACATTCGTCCCGCCCGCACTAAGCCCAGGGTCAAGGTCACAGACTTGGTGCGTTCGAAACCTTAACGCTCGGGTAAATGGCTTATAATTTATGTTTCCTGGTTCGGATCTGCTTCACATTACACACACGCATTGCTCCAATGGTCCTCTACCGCCCTGTGACAAATCCATATTCATCCTGCCCCCGCTAAGCCCAGGGTCAAGGTCACATACTTGGTGCGTTCAAAACCTTAACACTCGGGTAAATGGCTTATAATCAAATATGCCTCGTTTTCTTTCACTGCCAGCGGGGGCATTCGTGTGCCGACAGGCCACATTTCTAGTTTTATTTTTTTTTTGATAATCAAGCAAGCCCATCATCACATTTGGTTCCCCGGTTTTGCTGTACAATATTGTGCGTTAAACCGTGACCGGGTACCGATGGCTGTCAACGACGAATAAGGAAAATGCTAGGCAGCGCTCCAGTTAAGGTGCGTAATTTAGGGGGAATTTTGTTATTTCTTCATCAAAAATATCAAGTCGGGAGTGCTTGGTATATTAATGGAAACAACCATTATGAAATGTTATTTGTTTCTTTAATAAAAGTATCCTCCAAGTCCGGTATCTCAGCTGCCCTGTGGCAATCTCTTCACTGCACCCGTCACCAGCAGTATCGGTCTACGTCAATGTTCAAAGAAGAGTGACGTCACGTCAGCTGTATGATGTTTCCTCAACATTGCCGAGATATCCCATAGGCAGGCATATTGTCTATTTTCCCCGTCATTCCGCGTCCGTCATGTAATCATCGGGCCCGGAGTCGCAGTCGCTGACGTCACTGCCATCGTGTCGTGTGTTTTCGTGGACGGCATCTGCCATCTCCACGTCATACTTGTCAAATCCTGTGGAGAAAATGCGCAGGTTATTCACACTAGTATTGATTTTAATGGGAAGAAACACAAAGGTAATTTGTATATTATAATTAACCATGGATGACGTAGCTCATTTGCAGAAAATATGCAAAAATTAAAACTGACATAACTTGTGACAGAGATGGAATATTTGCATGCGGTTTTCACCAGTCTTATTAGATTAGCAATGGCTATAATGTGCCTACTGTTGCCCACTGTTGGCTGCTTACATTTAACGGCCGCACTGGCTCTAAGACCTTGCACGCCGTCACTTTAGAGACAGTTTAATTTATACACCGTTGACAATATTGACCTGTGTATACCTGGAAATTCCAGCTCGTCGTCATCGTCATCGCTGTCGTCCAGCCACAACGCGTCGTCTTCGGTCCCGTCGATTGTATTTGAAATCCCAACTTTCTTGAAACTTTTCACGATTACCGATTCTGCGAGATGGTCCCAGGATTCTTTGACCCAGCGCAAGAGCAATTTACGTTCTGGTTTCCGCATGGCACCACCGGCCGTGAAGGTGTGGTCACCTTCTACCATCCATTTGTCCCAATTCTCTTGGATGTGGGCCTTGAATGGCTTGTTCCAGCTCAAATTCGCTGGTTGCAGGATTCCCATGCAGCCGCCCGGGATTGTGACCATGTCCGAATTGGCGCCAAATTCGCCCCGACGAGAAACGAGGGACTTCACTTCTTCGGTTATATGGGCACGAAATGCATCCCACACCAGCATTTTCCGTGTATTCTCCCTGCGCCATACCGCTGTCACCCACCACTTACTGATTGTCTCGTTAACCCATCCGTTGTGAGACTTCTTGACAAGAACGCCGGCCGGAATGTCACTTGCGGGTGGTTCACGCTTTCCCTTTAGAACAGCGACCGGGGGGAGTTTCCGTCCATCGGCCATTGCAGCGAGAATCACCGTGATTTTGTCCTTTTCATGTCCGGTGGTCCTGATGATGATTGTCTTTTCGCCTTTGTGGTGCATCGTAGAGTTGCCGGGCATGTCGAAGTAGACGGCCGTCTCGTCCATGTTGCCGATGTTTGATAAGTCATATTCGCGAAGTTTTCGCATCTTGATGACAAATTTATGGAAAGTTTGTATTTTGTTCTCCATGTGCTCGGGCATCTTCTGTGCGACGGTAGTTTTCGCCCGCATGGTTACAGTGTGGCGTTTCATCCACTTCTGGAGCCACCCGCTACTGCCCTTGAAACTGATAATTCAAGCGGCTGCAAAACGTCGTTGAGCTTCCAAGCGGAGGTGTTTTCCTGTAACGCGAATGCCACTGGAACGACGATCGATGAACTTTACGACCGCCGCCAGAAAGACGTTTGGTTGACATGGATATATCCTCAGATTTCCCGTCGTTAAGCTGGCATATCCACTCACGCACATGTTTCCGATCCACATCAAATTTCTTGCTTGCTTCAGAAATGTTATGTTCATTCGCAAATTTCGCAACCGTGCTTTTAAATTTCACTGTGTAAGAAGCGTGTTTTCCCATTGTGATTATACTTGGAAGTGACAAGAAATCGTAGCGAGAATGCCAGTCTGGTTCCACTGCAGAATTTATGGTTCCATACTGGGCCCGAGAAGGGAGTTTTTTTTAATTACTGACTGACCTTCTATTAATTGTTTGATTATGATATATTGCAGCGAATCGCTGTAATTTAATCTCAGGTCTACCCATGGTAACCCCATGTGGGCCCTCCCGTTTGGGCAGAATACGCGCGGTACCGAGAGACCACGTGATCTAATGCTAGGCCAGAATATGCGCGGTAACGAAAGACCACATGGCACTGTGATGATGTAATTTGATTCATACCGGTAGTACTGGCCAGACAAACGGTGTTGTGTGTAGCTACTTTTGTTCTACACAATTGTTGCGTGTACATGCATGTTATTATCTGTAAAAGCAATGATCAAAGGATATCACGTGTATAGAACAAGTTATCCACCAGGAACAGAACTGGATTGTATATTAGAACCAGATAACGACGATAGTGACTCTGCAATAATTGTTGAACTAGGCGAAACTGTTGTGGGACATATTCCTGAATGACTGTGTCAGCCATTGACAACATTATTTAATAACGGAGATATCACCCAGGTGATCGCAGTTACTTCTGGGGAACCGCGACCCTCCTCTATCGGGACATTTGCAAGGGGAGGTGGCCTTTAAATTCCATGTTCCTACATAATATTTGGACGCAAAGAACGAAAGGCACATGACCGCGCGTTACTAAGAAGGGAAATACGGAAAATTACAGTTTGACAGGTATGTCCATTTTTCTTTCCAGAGGAGGCCATGGGCGTTTATTAGAGGTCCAAATTTTTGTAAAATTGGGCAGAAAATGTTCATTTTTTGGCCCAAAAATGGGGGGTGGGCGTTTATTAGAGTATGGACGTTTATTAGAATGAATACGGTACTTTTAAATATTTTTTAGACTTAATGTGTTAATAGCCAAAAGTTCGTCGGCAGCAAAACACAGACAGTAATTATTTTTAATTGTTAATTAGTGTTCCATGGGACATATACAAAATGATTTGGTTTCATGGTGGTCCAAATCGTTGTGTATTTTGAGATTTTCAAGATGGCCGCCAGTTATCAACATTCTTTTTTTGTCATTAAATTTTATTCTCAAAATGCATGTACATTTCATACACATGTACATATATATATATATGTTATTGGCATTGACACTGAGGTTTTTTTTATGGGATAAATAGATAGAATACAAATAAATAGACATAGGGAGAAAGCTAAATATTGTGAATGAGATTAAAGATAAGAGTTTTAAGTGAGTATATAGATAGGAGAAAAAGGATATGAAGATAGGTATACTCGGGGCTCCAGATAACGAATTAGTAATTGAGTATTGTTACTTCATCATTTCTGAAGCAATTGGGTATTTCAAAATTTTAATTGGGTAAAATTAATCACACTACTGTTTACACATCAACAGACAGCAATTATTGAATAGTTTGTTTCGAAATGAAAACATATCTTCGCATTTCATTCCTTGGAGACAATTCTAATGAAATACCAAGATGTGTTTTCATGGAAAAATAAGAAAAATATGCTATATTTATGGTCTGTTTATTGTTTTCTGCAGCATGATAAAGGTACCACAATTGTTCTCATTGCTTTTTGATACTCACTACTTCTGATTTCAATAGGGTTTTTGGCAATTTTAATTGGGTATTTACGCAAATACGCAGCTTATCTGGAGCTCTGTATACACCAGCATGCAACATTCAAACCATACATACACATGTACATGTACAATATAACATATTTATTTCAATGTAAATTCCATACTGATTTAAATCCAATCAAATCAATTCTCTAAATTTCTTTGCAGGCAGTTTTCATTGCTTCTCTGGCGGTTTCGTGGCACAACAATACCTCTGCGATGGACACGAGGACTGTGATGATTCCTCCGACGAAATGAATTGTGGTACGTAGCACTAAATCTTTACATGCCGAGGTCACAGTTTTCCTTAGAGAGAATTCTACATTTGTATACGCCCATTTGAAATAATTGGACGTATTATGTATTATTCACATTGTACGGGCGGGCTGGCAGTCGGTCAGAGCTTGTCCACACAATAACTAGAGTTATATTTGACGAATTGTAACCAAATTCGGTATACATGTTTATCATGGCAAGACGAAGAAGCCCATTCATTCCAAAAAATATCTTATGAAATATCCCGTTGACGGCCATTTTTAATTTTCGCACTGTGTATCCTTGTCCATGCGATAAGTTCTAATTGACTGGAGACATTAGGCTTATGGGTTTTGCGACCAGTGTAGATCCAGATCAGCCTGTGCATCCGCACAGTCTGATCAGGATCTGCACTGTTCGCCATTCCATCAATGAAACACACGTCATGCAATATTATAAGTTATTGTGATTCTACACAGGCTATATGGTGTAATATTGCCCGTCTGGAGGTATGTTCACCCGAGGCGATAGCCACTGCTCTATCGATCTGCTCTCCCTTTGGCCTCTAGAATAATGCGACTGGTTCCCAAACATTCGCTGTCATTAATTACTACGCCGCGGTTTCGTGCGTGGAACCCATAGTTTGTGACCTAAATATAGCCGTGTCACGAAGACAAGCGTGTTGTGATTTCAAGTGAAAAGCAATTTTCGTTATTTTGGCTAATTTTTCGCTCATATTTTGATGAGCGAAGAATATTTATGGAAAAATAAACAATAAAGACTGGTTTTGAGTGTACAATTTGTTACTTGTATTGGTCAATTCGGGGTTTTATTGTGTTTAGTGAGGAATACAATTCGCAATCTCTAGACGCTTTCAAAATGTGTCTTCATTGGACGCGAGGCGCCGGAGGTGAATCGCAATTTCTCTATGTTCGACGGCCTTGGCAGTTCATATCATATATATGACCAGGCAAGCTAGACGATCAAAAGCCGAGAAACTTATTTGCGGTATGACAAAGATTGTTATCAGATTACAGAAGTGCGCTATTTGATCAGAAGCTAAACTGGTTACAGATTCCATATGACCAATTTCTCCAGTCACATACACATTTGCGCTTAATCCTTTCAATACTACATACCTGTATAGTGCTATTGGCAAACAGTGTTGAACCAGATGAGCCGGCTCGTGACCATCAGGATCTGCACTTTTTGCAAGTAATTTTCATATTTTTGAGACCAAAAACACACCCTTTGACATAAATGGACTAGTCTGAAAATCATTTTGTGACAATTGGATTAGCCGGAAAATTGCCATACCATTCCATTTCCATTGGAAATGATTCTAAAGAGCTGTCAAAGTACGTTTTTAATGAGAAAAATGGAAAATACAAAATAAACAGCAGACGACAACATTTAATTCGGCAGTGTACTGGGTCACTGCGGGGCCTTGAAAACCTGGAATTTGACAAAAAGTTATTCAAGGGCTTGAAAGTACTTACATTTCACTGGAGAGCCTTGAATGGCCTGGAATCTTGATATAATTGCGAATTCGGTAAAACGCACAAGAAATGACAGAAATCCCAGGACCACTGTAGGTTAGACCACACCAAATAGTGTTGCTATATAATTTAACCGAATGCCATCCAATAAGGCCAGTCTCTCCTGCTTTCACTAATCGTATGGATGCTGTGGGACCTACTTGTGCATGACCTGCAGCCAGTCTGTACTGGTTATGCATGAATTAAACAATAGGTTTACTTACTCCTAAGAAAGAAAAATCCAGCCTCGTCATATCACACAATATTGTTTACATTTTTACATCACGTGACAAACAGGTTCAGTGTTTTCTTTTAAATGCTACAAATATGCTGAAAACTAGTGTTAAAAAGCACCCCAAAATGTTCTTCAAGTGAAACTGGGTAGTAACGGATCAAGATTTGCAAACAAAACTGTGTCTGTGACCTCAAAACGCCCGCACTATTTCTTTATACCGGACTGCTTATGGATACCGCCTGGGCGATTTCGCGCCATTTGGTATAGTCTAACCTATAATGCAAGTTATTTTTAGCTCGCCTGCACGAAGTGCATAAGAGCTTATGGCATACCCCCGGCGTCGTCGGCGTCGTTGGCGTCGTTGGTGTCGTCGGCGTCAGCGTCGGCGTCGTCCACAAACTTAACCTTGGGTAAATGTCTTATAACTTCTGTTTCCTTTCATGGAACACCTTGTTATTTCATACATGCATTCCGCAGATGACCCTCTATTATGCTGTAGCAAATCCATGACCCACCACCCAACCCTTACCCCAAGGTCAAGGTCACAAACTTAGCACATTCATAAACTTAACATGGGGTAAATTTCTTATAACATCTGTTTCCTTTCATGCTTCATGCAACGCCTTGATATTTCATACATGCATTCCTCAGATAACCCTCTATCATGCTGTAGCAAATCCATGACCCACCACCCAACCCCTACCCCAAGGTCAAGGTCACAAACTTAGCACATTCATAAACTTAACGGGGTAAATTTCTTATAACATCTGTTTCCTTTCATCGAACGCCTTGATATTTCATACATGCATTCCTCAGATGACCCTCTATCACGCTGTAGCAAATCCATGACCCACCACCCAACCCTTACCCCAAGGTCAAGGTCACAAACTTAGCACAATCATAAACTTAACTTTGGGGTAAATTTCATATAACATCTGTTTCCTTTCATGGAACGCCTTGATATTTCATACATGCATTCCTCAGATGACACTCTATCATGTTGTGGCACATCCACGACCCACCACCTAGCCCTTACACGAAGGTCAAGCTCACAAACTTAGCATGTTCATAAACTTAACGTTGGGGTAAATGTTGTGTAACTTCTGTTTATTTACAGGGAATGCCTTCATATTTTATACATGCATTCATCTGCCGACCCTCTATCATGCTGTAGCAAATCCACGATCCACCACCCAACCCTTATCCCAAGGTCAAGGTCACAAACTTGGCATGTTCATAAACTTAACGTTGGGGTAAATGTTGTGTGACTTCTGTTTATTTACAGGGAACGCCTTCATATTTCGTACATGGATTCATCTGATGATACTCTATCGTTTTGTTGCAAATCCATGACCCACTGCCCATCCCTTACCCCAAGGTGAAGGTCACAAACTTAGCACATTCATACACTTAACGTTGGGGTAAATGTTGTGTAACTTCTGTTTATTTACAGGGAATACCTTCATATTTCATACATGCATTCATCTGATGAAACTCTATCGTACTATAGCGAATCCATGACCCATTCCTTTCCCCAAGGTGAAGGTCACAAATTTAGCACATTCATAAACTTAAAAATAACGTTGGGGTAAATGTCTTATAACATCTGTTTCCTTTCATGGAACGCCTTGATATTTCATACATGCATTCATCTGATGATACTCTATTGTGCTATAGCAAATCCATGACCCACCCCTTACCCCAAGGTCAAAGTCACAAACTTAGCACATTCATAAACTTAACTTTGGGGTAAATGTCTTATAACAGCTGTTTCCTTTCATGGAACGCCTTGATATTTATGCCCCCGCCATCGAATGGTGAGGGGGAATATAGTGTTTCCGGCGTCCGTACGTACGTAACGTACGTAACGTACGTAACGTACGTAACGTACGTAACGTACGTAACGTACGTACGTCCCGAAACCTTAACGCTCGGGTAAATGGCATATAATTTTTGTTTCCTTGCTCGGATCTGCTTCACATTTCACACACGCATTGCTCCAATGGTCCTCTGCCACACTGTGACAAATCCACATTCGTCCCGCCCCCGCTAAGCCCAGGGTCAAGGTCACAGACTTGGTGCGTTCGAAACCTTAACGCTGGGTAAATGCCTTATAATTTCTGTTTCCTTGCTCGGATCTGCTTCACATTTCACGCACGCATTGCTCCAATGGTCCTCTGCCACCCTGTGACAAATCCACATTCGTCCCGCCCCCGCTAAGCACATGGTCAAGGCCACAGAGTTGGTGCGTTCGAAACCTTAACGCTGGGTAAATGCCTTATAATTTCTGTTTCCTTGCTCGGATCTGCTTCACATTTCACACACGCATTGCTCCAATGGTCCTCTGCCACCCTGTGACAAATCCACATTCATCCCGCCCCCGCTAAGCCCATGGTCAAGGTCACATACTTGGTGCGTTCGAAACCTTAACACTGGGTAAATGCCTTATAATTGCTGTTTCCTTGCTCGGATCTGCTTCACATTTCACACACGCATTGCTCAAATGGTCCTCTGCCACCCTGTGACAAATCCACATTCGTCGCGCCCCCGCTAAGCACATGGTCAAGGCCACAGACTTGGTGCGTCCGAAACCTTAACGCTGGGTAAATGCCTTATAATTTCTGTTTCCTTGCTCGGATCTGCTTCACATTTCACATACGCATTGCTCCAATGGTCCTCTGCCAACCTGTGACAAATCTACATTCGTCCCGCCCCCGCTAAGCCCATGGTCAAGGTCACATACTTGGTGCGTTCGAAACCTGAACGCTGGGTAAATGCCTTATCAAGGTCAAGGTCACAAACACTCGGGTAAATGGCTTATTATGCCCCCACAACCGAATGGTGAGTGGGGCATATAGTGTTACCGGCGTCCGTCCGTACTCGGGTAAATGGCTTGTAATCAAATATGCCTCGTTTTCTTTGGCTGCCAGCGGGGGCATTCGTGTGTCGACAGGCCACATTTCTAGTTATTAATAAATCGTTAGATGATTTTTTTATTAAATCAGTAGAGTGTTGAGACGTATCGACCATCTTCGATTTTGAGTTGTGCGACTGTAATTATATATAAGTACACGTTCAATGGCCTATTTCCATCCGCCTCTTTGGTTATCTGGATCGTCACACCCTCACTAGCGTTCTCAACTTGGCGTCCGCTGCCGTGTATTTGGAGTGGGTAAAAAAACAACTAAAAGCCCTCGCCAGTCTCCTGGTTAAATTAGCCGAAAATGCGGCTACCGCACTACCTGGACTGATCGGAAGTATCGTTTCTTACTTGCTATCTATATTAGTAAAAACGGCCGGATGGCTCGCCAACAATACTTGGGCTTTCATCGTGGCGATCGCAGGTCTCCTACTTTAACTCTCTCGAGAGTTCCTAAAACCAAAGCGCAAATAGTCCGATCGCCACGAGGGCAACGACGAGCCCTAATTTCTCCTCCTCGTGTGTCATGCTTCCAATGTCAATTGGTGTTTCCGCTCCTGTTCCAATCGAGATTGGACTGGGGGAACTCGATGGTGCATCCAATTTTCGAATTGGGGGTACTGGGTTCAACGGAGTTGAGGGAGGTGTATCCATTTTGTGTTTTGGGGGTTTTACGTAATAGGTTCCACTTACAACTCAGCGCCCGGGCATCTTGGGTGGGAGCTTGATGATACCTGTGTTCATGTTCCCGTTGCGGCCGATTTTTAGCTCGACTATTCGAAGAATAAGTAGAGCTTATATTGTCACCCCGGCGTCGGCGTCGGCGTCGGCGTCGGCGTCGGCGTCACCGTCACGCCTTGGTTAAGGTTTTTAATCAACCTTGTATATGGAATACTACTGGCCCTACACCCACCATACTTGGACAACTTCATCTCTTAGTGATGTACATCAATAACCCCTGATCTATATTTGACCTTGACCTACATTTCCTCTTGAATTACTTAGTTAATTCCCCTTGGTTAAGGTTTTTAATCAACCTTGGTTAAGGTTTTTAGTCAAGCTTGTATATGCAATACTACTGGCCCTACACCCACCATACTTGGACAACTTCATCTCCTAGTGATGCACATCAATAACCCCTGATCTTTAATTTACCTTCACCTACATTTCCTTTTGAATTACTTAGTTAATTCCCCTTGGTTAAGGTTTTTAGTCAACCTTGGTTAAGGTTTTTAGTCAAGCTTGTACATGGAACACTATTGTGCATACAGAAACCATACTTGGACAACCTTTTCTCATAGGGATGTACATCAATAACCCCTGATCTATATTTGACCTTGACCTACATTTCATCTTGAATTACTTACTTAATTCCCCTTCGTTAAGGTGTTTAGTCAAGCTTGTATATGGAATACTACTGGCCCTACACCCACCATACTTGGACAACTTCATCTCCTAGTGATGTACATCAAAAACCCCTGATCTATATTTGACCTTCACCTACATTTCCTCTTGAATTACTTACTTAATTCCCCTTGGTTAAGGTTTTTAGTCAAGCTTGGTTAAGGTTTTTAGTCAAGCTGGTACATGGAATACTATTGTGCATACAGACACCATACTTGGACAACCTTTTCTCATAGGGATGTACATCAATAACCCTTGATCTATATTTGACCTTGACCTACATTTCCTCTTCAATTACTTAGTTAATTTCCCCTTGGTTATGGTTTTTAGACAAGCTTGTATATGGAATACTGATGGCCCTACACCCACCATACTTGGACAACTTCATCTCCTAGTGATGTACATCAATAACCCCTGACCTTTATTTTACCTTCACCTATATTTAACCTTGAATTACTTGGTTAATATTTATAGTCAAGCTTGTATATGGAATAATCCTGGGCCTACATCAACCATACTTGGACAACTTCATCTCCTAGTAATGTACATCAATAACCCCTGACCTATATCTGACATTGACCTACATTTAACCTTGAATTACTTACTTAATTTCCCTTGGTTAAGGTTTTTAGTCAACCTTGGTTAAGGTTTTTATGCAGGCCGCAGCCACCTTCTTTGTCAAGCTATGTGTACATCGACAACCCTCGTAGTCGAGCTATGCTGTTCTCCTACAGCTCTTGTTTGATTGGCAGTGGCGACTAAGATCTGATTATTGTAACCGTCAACCGGGTCGTCTCGTAGTATCATATTGCTCGGCGCCATATAAAGACCTATTCCAAATGCGTAGTCTACCGGGATGCGGGCCGTCTGCAAAACGTCTTGATAATTCTGGATCGCCTTCTGGAGGTCCACCTTAGCTGAGATGGCGTCCTCGACAAGTGCCAAGAACTGCTTTTGTGTGTCAAAGGCCGTTCCCATGCCAAGTATAGCGCTGCGCGTTTGCTTCTGTGAGGCGAGGATTGCCCATACGTATATGCGAATGGAGTCGTTGAGGCGAATAACCCCGCCCTGCGTAAATCCAGTGCTTTCATCTAACATAAATGTGGTCCACGCATTTCGCATCTGTGGAGTATCACCCATGTCTAGGTATTCCACGTGGGCTACTTTAGTAGGTAGCCAATGACAATAACCGTCTTTACACGCAAGCCCACCAAGCACTTCATCACCGAACGTCATCTTATTCAACTTATAATTATATTTAGTCCATGTTGCCATTTTTCTAACTGGTGGTGGGGAGCTCCGCGAGCACTCCACAACCCTGATAAATATGCGGGCACTTTATTAAGATGCTCACCATTAACTAAGCCTTTAAGGTGAACTAACCCTAAGCTGTTGGTTGGGGTGTATACTTTCTGTCTCCAGTCCGCGTCTTTTGGTACCCCAAATTCGTTACACAATCTTTCGAACGCCTTACGGTCGTATGTGCTGGAAATGGGATCCCAGCCGTCGTCTTGAGGTAGTGGAATACTTAGTTCTTTGAGAATCCTACTAATGGTGTAATACACATGAAAGTTGTAGACACTTTGGAGCATGACATTCTTGGATGTCAGATGGTCTTGATGTGAAACTCCACATCCGGCTGTTGCACACCATACAGCGAAATTTAGCTGGTTCTGCCAGAAGTTCATATGGGAAAAATCCCATCTTAGTATTACATCTTGACTAGTAGTCTTTGGAACTAAATATTTCTCAAACGTGTTAGGGAAATTGGTGGTAAAGCCACTGTCCGGTCTAACTGTTACGGTTGGGTGTACAAGGCGGTTAACAACGTCTTTTTGCGTGTATTTACCACCGACCGCGTACTTTCCATTATAATTAAAGCTAAATGCTTTGGTATCCATTGAAATATATTATTATGTTTGCTACTATCACTAATGTTCAAAAAGAGAGTTGTGAACTTCAAAATTCAATCGACAACTGTTGCGAAAAACGCAGGGTAGGCCTCAGATCAATCACGTTCACGGTTGGGTGGAAAAACCTTGAAACGCTCGAGTTTTTGGCAACAGTTGTCGCTGACGTCGACTTCGAACGCCTAGATAGAACAGACCTAACTAGACTCATAGATAATTCAAGTGCCATAGTACCTCATGGTCTTTGGAGTTTCGGAGATCTCCAAGCTTTTGTCGCGTCGAAGATTGATGGCATAGCCACTCTCGCAATCTCGAAAGTCACGGGGCTTGCGACATTGACCGTTAAGGGGCGTTTAAGGGTCTCACCGGGATTGGGTTCACTGTTAGGATTTAAAATAACATACCCTGCCAACAATGATGGGATGTTTGATACGGGCGAGCACGTCGGCACGACCCCAGTAAACTTCGCTGTCACGAAAACTCTCAGGGTGCACCTGGATCGGCTGAACACATCGCACAACATGGTAGACGGATCCCCCAGCACATTACTGAAAACCGTGCAAGCCAGCGACTGTTTCTTTGGTGAGACTGTGACCTTAGACTTCCCACACCCCGAGATGAAAGTTTTGGAATCGGGACATATCCTCGAATTTACGGTCTCCATTCTTGATGATCAAGCGAGAAAGTTGAATAACTATTAGCCGATTTCGGTCGTTCTCGAAATTTCCAATTGAGCATAGGTGCCCCAATATTATAATTTAATTTCATAATTTTCTTAAAATTAATTATTATGAGTATATACAGACCAGATAGTTCTTCCAATTCCAATCGGAATTGGGTGACAGATTCAAAGAATTTGGAACCGGCAGAAGGGGGATTCATCCCGACAGAGAGTGACTTTTTAACTACCGGAAAAATAAAGGCCTTGAACTATATCGGCGGCCACGGACGCGATTCACAAGAGTCTACTATCACAACTTAGATTATATGCCCTGGCTGTAAATACACAAAGTCGTGAAGAAAAGCATACAGAACTAAACGAACTAGGTGGAAAAATAACCAAATTTCGAAAAGAAGCCCGGTTGGGGGTTGAGGGAGTTCGAACGGGTATTGAGAAAGCCCGAGAAGACCACCAGGCGGCCCTTACAGAGGCTTATAGGGTGTTGCGCTCAGAGGACTCTGCAGCACTTACTGAACTAGGTGGAAAAATAACATAATTTCAAAAAGAGGCCCGGTTGGGGGTTGAGGGAGTCCGAACGGGTATTGAGAAGGCCCGAGAAGACCACCAGGCGGCCCTTGCGGAGGCTTATAGGGTGTTGCGCTCAGAGGACTCTCCCAACAGAGAAGTAGCACTTACTGACCTCGGTGAAAAAATAACAGAATTTCGAAAAGAGGCCCGGTTGGGGGTTGAGAAAGTCCGAGAAGACCACCAGGCGGCCCTTGCGGAGGCTTATAGAGTGTTGCGCTCAGAGGACTCTCCCAACAGAGAAGCAGCACTTACTACTGAACTAGGTGAAAAAATAACAGAATTTCGGGAAGAGGCCCGGTTGGGGCTTGAGAAAGTCCGAGAAGACCACCAGGCGGCCCTTACAGAGGCTTATATGGTGTTGCGCTAAGAGGACTCTCCAGCACTTACTGAACTAGGCGAAAAAATAACCGAATTTCGGGAAGAGGCCCGGTTGGGGATTGAGGGAGTCCGAACGGGTATTGAGAAAGCCCGAGAAGACCACCAGGTGGCCCTTACGGAGGCTTATGGGGTGTTGCGCTCAGAGGACTCTGCAGCACTTACTGAACTAGGTGGACAAATAGCCGAAGTTTTCGAAAAAATGAAACGTGTTCGTAGAGCCGCGACCAAATCACTTGAGGAGACCTCTGAAAATATTCGTGCTGAGGCCCATACCTCTATCGGGGGGCTTGCCGGATTGGTGAAAACATTGAAAACGCAAAAACATGTCACCACAGTTTGGGCTGAGAAGCGGGGCCCCTTGAATGAGGGGCTCTATGAATATTCATTCGGTGCCAAAGCGAGCAATAAATATGGGGGATACGCCATGCCAGCTACAGGTACACTTCTCCGAATGGCTGTCTGCTCAGTTAATGCTAATGGTAAATCTGTGGGCGCGGTCGTGATAAATATTGTAGTGTATGGGGAAGAACGGGGTATTGGAGTCAATAAACTCGCTGGAGATATTTCATCGGTGGTTTTGTTTGCCGGTGACGATCCAATTAGACTTTCCGAAGGTAGTGTTATTAACTTTGTTACGAAAATCGCTGACCCAACAAGTTCTTCCACTGTTGTTATATTGTTAATTGAACTTAATTTGTAAAATACCAATATTGAAAATCATGAACGAATCACCGCTTCCAATTGTCAATACCAATCCACCAACACTGTATTCAATTGTCAATACCAATCCAATTCACGAAAGAAGTTCAGATTTTAGTTTGAATAATATCCTCGATATGCAGGATATTTTAGTTAGAGAATGCACAAATAGAAAAAGAAACGCTAAAAAATATAAGTGCGCGGCGAACATAGCTGAAGCATCTAGTACGACTCTGGCAAGTTTATCTGTAATGAGTGGTGCGTGGACTGCTGCAACACTATCTACAATTGTAACGGTTCCACTTGCATGGGGTTTTGAGTGGAATTACCGTTTTATCTGGAATACTTTGTATGGTAATTAGGGCGGCGGGTGGAAAACTCGAGAAGAAATGTAGAAAACATGATAGAATAACCCATCTCGCTAGGTCTAAGAAAAATAGCATCGACGTTATAGTGTACAAAGCGTTGACGGATAAGAAAATATCAAATTTAGAGATTGTATCCGTGGTGGAAGAAATGGGGAGATATGAAAAATTAACAAATGATATCAGAATCAAAGCGTGCGCCACCATGCCCAAGATTGAGAGTACTGATTGGGATAAATTTAGGGAAAAACTTGGAGATAAAGTCGGAAGAAATGTTACAGCACCACCATCCCGAAATTGATATTTTTATTAAATAATTAATTTTCTTAAAATTATAAAATTAATTATATTGGTGCAGTAAACAATTTAAATCAGTAAACATAATAATCAGTAATAAAAATAATAAAAAAAAGTTTTACCTCCCGTCGAGACTCGAACTCGCGCCAGCAAATTCGTGAACCTCTCTAAGTGTTTATAAATAACCTGTGTACACACCGTCTGTGTAAATCGATAATTGTACAACACTAGGTACTGTTTATCATAACAGCCTTCGTGGTCGTGTGGGTTAAGGCGACACTCTATACAGACGTGGATCGTGAGTTCGCGCCGCGGTTGGACGTATAACTTGTATTATTTATTTCTATCCCTACAAATGAGATCGCTATGGTAAACAACTGCATGACAACGGCGTTCCTATAAGACCGCTCGAGCTTGATGAAAAATAATTCCAGATAGCCTGTTTACATACCATCGTTAAGGATAAATACACTACATAAATTAATTAATAGTGTTTTTTTCTGTTCAATAATAATTTTTCAATATCTTTAAAAGCGATATCGTAGAAATGTATATTCGTAAACGAATCGTTGGGTTTTAACAATTTTATATAATACACCTTAGTTTCATATCCGATACGCATTATCCGTCTTAATGTTTGTATTTGCCTCTTGTATAGTTCGCATAATTGCCGGTATAATATTGTAAATGCAACGTTTTTATCGGAGCGTAATAAATTACGCTGATATTTCATGTATTCGATATCGCCTAGTGTTTTCAATTTATAGAATTTATATATAGGACTATAACCCCCGTATTCGTCGTAAACTTCTTCAACAAAGCCATTATAAGCTTTCAATTCCCATTGTATTTTATTATCCATTTTCTCTAATAATATTGGTAGTGTTTTTTCTGTTCAATTTCCAATTTTATACAATTTGTTTGATAATGTTTCGGTAGTTGTTCTCCGATCCTATTTAGTCGCTTCATTTCGCAAATTTGATCCTTGTACCAGCAACATAATTGCCGGTTTAATATTGTAAATGCAACGTTTTTATCGGAGCGTAATAAATTACGCTGATATTTCATGTATTCGATGTTGCATAGTGTTGTCATTTTACAGTGTTTTAATGCTGTAGAAACACTGTGACTTGTCAAAAACTACACATCAGATCGATTCTATCTTTCTAACTGACTTTCCGATTTGAATTATTACTAAACGATACTACTTGCGAGCACGTAATCCCTTGTTAACCATTCGATGAGTAGCCTGAGTGCCACCGCATGGTGGACATAGCAATGACTCGGCTTTGGTCCCTACCCCACAATGCCGACATGGGCGAGGCGAAACGGAACCTCTTCGCATCCATGCACGGTGATGTTTGCAATATTCGTAAATACCGGTGCGATGACACCTCTCGTGACTACCTGTCTTCAACCACGCACACTTAACTAGAACCATTATGTTATTATATATATACTGAGTATAACATAGGGATTCTTATCTCTAATAGGGTGTTCTTCTCATGCCAGAAATATATGGTCTCGCGGTTGATGAAATATATGTTCCATTCTTCTCATACATACCCACCGAACAGTGGGGGAAAATCCAAGTAGTATATAAGAGTCAAAAATGATACCACCATGCGGTGGGGGGCACCGCGCGTAGCCGGTGCCTTCTAGAGGGTGGTGGTATCATTTTGACTCTTATATACTACTCATTTTGAGCTAGCTCCAAATATTTATTGCTTTAGAGCTAGCACTATATATTTGAGTTCATGTAGATTTGGCGTTCCATAGTTTTAACCTACTCTTAAGACATGTGAATACATCATGTGATGGTTCATTTCCGCTGTCACCATGCTCACGATTAGCGGTAGCTATGCAACGCGGGACGCAACAAAGATATAAACCAACAGCGGTTATCGTTTCCACCGATAGTTTTAACCAGGATAAGCGCGGTTGTAACGGCAACTGCAATGGTTTATTGCCTTTTTTTGTGATGGCTTATTGGTGCGTAATCCTTGTAAAGTTAAATAGAACGTATTATTCAAGTAATGCATTCCATGTATATGATGAAATGTAATTATAGTTGATGATTAAATGAGCCGTCTCTTATAAAATTCTTACAGAATTGCAACTGTACAAAGTCATGTAACTGTATTGTTGTATTGCTGTATTGCTATATATTTTATGATGTACATATTATGATACGTAAATAAACAATTGAACTGTATAAAATGTGCAGCCTGCTGATAAGAGCTACCTTACTGTATTCGCAACCACTGAAATTGTCTTAATATTAGCCGTTTCATTGACGCAGTCCGAACATAATATGTACACTGATAACCTTTAGTCAGTAAAGTATACTGATTTTACTGCAATCAGTGAGAATCTTGTGCTCAGAGTGCTCGGGAATCCCGATCATTAGTTGTAATTTGCATAAGGTTATTTTTGTCAATCAGCTGTAAAGTGGCAATTACTTTACTAGTGTAGGATAAACGTTATAATGTGGCGTATGGGGCTTATACATGCGTTTTGCGATCAGTGTAGATCCAGATCAGACTGTGCGCGCAATCTAATCAAGATCTGCACTGATAGGCATTTCATCAATGAAACACCCAGCGCATGTTGTTATCAAGCATTATGTATGGTTGTATTGCTACATGGGTGTGCTATTTGTCAGGAACTACACTGTTCACAAATGCCATAAGTCCAATTTCTCCAGTCACAGTCAAATATTAATTATCGTAATTATAAAACTGACATGATTTATTTTGCAATATGTGTTTAATCCAAAATAATATATATATATATGAGCCGTGTCGTGCGAAAAGCTACCTTATGGCGAAAATGACGATATCGAGTAAATAACGTCAGAAACGTTGCTTCCATTTATGCTTTTGACATAGCTGACGTCGTTGTTAACAGCTGATAATGAAGAACGGTATATATGTATTATCGTATGTTAGTCGGTGTACCATTAGCGAAACAAACCAATTGTATATATACCATTGAATATTTTAAGTCATACTATCAATGTACGTTCTCGGGGTTGTTATGACAATAAATGATCAGAAACGAGTAAAGTTCAGTAGCATGTGAATAGGTTGTGTCGGCAGCCCAGTTCGCGTATGGACCCGATAAATTATTTATTTGTGTAGTATTATATTGTTTACCGACATTGTACATAATTATGCACAGTATATATATTATATTATATGGATAACATGCTATTTATTGCTAGCTAACAACAAAGTACATATAGTCGTAAACGTTACATAGCGTCTCCCTTGCTTTATACGCGTATCTGTAATTTCATTTATGTGTGTCAGATTTCATTTAGTGAATACAATTTTGTATTTGGTAAACTCACTCTTACATATATCAGTAACGAAGGGATTGTATTACACATAATGTGGGAACAGCCGTGACTCATCAAAACTGTGAACATGTATCATGTGATAGAGGAAATGTGGAATCTCTAAACATTTTGTGGAACCCTCTTCTATTAGTTCAAACAGGTCTTATACTAACGTACGACCATATGCTGTTATAAAACATTGACGTTGTTTTTGCATATGTCTATTTTAGTTACACGGCACACAATATTGTAAAGGTAAAGTTGTAAACGCTGCTCGCACACAACTGTAAAAGCAAACACGCAACACAAATCACATTGTAAACAGACGATGTAAACTTCGTCCGCATTCACGTACAATGAAGCGCGACAATCACAGTCAAATACTGTATATACTAATAACTCTATGTCGTGATTATCGTGAAATAATGCACGAGTGATTGGGTCATTATGTTAAACAAACGAGTGAGCGTAGCGAGACGAGTTTGTGTAGCAGTAGGACCCAAGCACGAGGAAATTATTTCAAGATAATCAGCTCACCTGATTAAATAAAATGTTCTTACATTTCACACATTATTCTTTACAAAAACAAGGGACGTCGTTATCACTTTGAAGCTAATCTCCTCGCCGCTAATCCCATCGCGCTTGCTATTAACAATAATAAAATACTTTAACATGTTTACCTTACAAACAAGATGAGCATACGTCATCAGTGACGTAGACAGTGGGCGGTCGGATGTGTGTCGTATACAAAACATGTCACCATCCCGAGTAGTTGCGAACGGTAACTCTTGCAATCTACTCCAGTACCGTCCGTGGCTATGGATGGCACAGGAGTAGATTGCAAGAGTTACAGTTGGCAACTGCATACCTACTGCCTGTTCCATGTTTTGCTGCCGACAAACGTTTGGCTATTAAATACATTAAATCTAAAACATATTTAAAAGCATTTACTTTTTCATCAATAACAAAATTGTCACCCTCCAAACAAAATTTAGATTGATTTTATTGCGAAAGAAAAAACAATTTTCCTATGGGAATGTAACATGGTGGACAAAAATAGGAGGACTAGGAGGATCGAAAAATGAAAAAGAAAAATGGAAATTGACTCAGTAACCTGGAGAGATAGCTTGGATATAAAAAAACAAGTTAGATTTTGAATCGGCCCACAAATAAAAAATTATTTAAATATTTTGTTTTAGCCTCCATGTTAAATTCCCATAGGAAAATCGTTGTTTCGCAGTTATATCAACATTTGATATAATTTCATTAAATAATTGTTTTGGGGGAGGGTGGCGTTTTTGTTATTGGTGAACAATTACTTACAATTAAATATTATTTAGATTTAATGTGTTTAATAGCCAAATGTTCGTCGGAGCAAAATGTGTAACAGACAGTAGACACACATTGTGGCCAAATATTAATTCAACGTCGGTGAAGCGGTTCATAAGTTATTGAAAAATGAAATGTGTTACTGACTCACGTACGTACGTACGCACGTACGTCCGTCGGAAGGCATGGATACGTGTAGGTGGATAAACTTCTCGATATGCATTGTGTGCGGAGTCTTGTAACAAGACACGCCGGCACATATCAGAATTGTGATATTTCCATATTTCCCAGATTATGAGTGTCGATTTAATCTGCATCGTTAGTGACGCAAGATAGTTCAGTTCAAGTGAACCGTATACATTGTCAGGTGTGGAGGATCACTTTTGAAAGCGTCGTTAAAATATGCTGCCGACCATAACTGTACGTCGAAGAATATCAATTAAAAACGTTCGACCCTACGGCCAAGAGAAAACCTGCCACCGTCTCATGTTAGAGGCATACATGTAACGCAATACACTAATTTCTATGGGCAATCCGTCATCTATGAAATCCATTTTAAGGAATATATGAAGAAATGCAGTGATGACTACGCAACGTTAAATTATGATAACTCGATGGGAGGAGCATGTTTACAGTACTGAAAGTTCCCACGTTTGGCCATTTACGGAAAATATTTCCGTAATTTTCAGCGCGAATCTGACATGTAACGGTATATCTTCCATCTAAATTTTTGAGCCGCCAAGTGCACAATAATTGCCCAAACAAGGATTTAAGAAAACTACCATTTGGGATCGCAAACGACAATTTACGCCCAAACTAGGGTTTGAGGAGCCTAAACTAGGGTTTAAGCTCCAAACCATGGTTTAAGGAATTATTGTGTATTGGCTTGCCATAAAATGTCCCAATCCAAGGTCCAAAATATGTATGTTATGAAATATAGCCTGTATGGGATAATACGATAATGTTACATGCCAAATACAGTTGTTGGCGACAAAGATCGTTTTAAGTCCTAAATTAGGTTGATCCGATGTGGCCTCGTGCTTCATAGTTTTTTCCAGACGGTTATATGAACGTTTTGTGGAATTAACAATAATCATTGACATGATCGGCAAATAAAATGTGTTAAAGAAACTTACGTGTTTAACTTAAACTTCAAGTATGGCTTTTTATCCAAATTTAACGCCTTTTCCCCGGTTTTGTTGTGTCTGTAGTGATGTCAACTATCTTGATTTTCGTGTATTGTATAGATTCAGGTGCGCGAAATTACGTTATCAAATTAGTATTCCTACACATTACACTTTGCATAAACTGAAGCCACAGGCGCTCGGATTGTTCAACACAAATAACAGAGAGTCGCATTGCATCACACTCTCGGTTTATTTAATGATTAGGATGCATGTTTTCTTTAACGGGTATATAATAATTAGGTTAATGGATTTGTACGGAAATATATTTCGGCGTACGAGTTCGTTCGGCTGGGCCGATGTTCGAAGCGATTAAAGTGGTTTACTTTATGTACAGTGTGGCTATGTACAACACTGTACTAGTCTGTAGTATGACTAGATATTGACAGTACGTACATAATCTACACACTTGTAGCGGCACCGGCCACCACATACATAGTGGTTTACTGTAAGTATATTGTGGTTATGTACAACACTGTACTAGTCAGGAGTATGACTAGATATTGACAGTACGCACAGAATGTACACACTTGTAGCGACACCGGCCATTACATACACAGTGGCTTACTGTAAGCATATTTTGGCTTTGTACAACACTGTACTAGTCTGGAGTATGACTAGATATTGATAATACGTACATAATCTACACACTTGCAGCGGCACCGGCCATGACATACACAGTGGTTTACTGTACATGAGGGGGACAACGGAGCCGATGTTTGTGGTATTGAATATGAAATTATATTGACAGAAATAACATTGAATTATAAAATGTGGCTTTGACTGGAGAAATGGGCCTTATGCGTTTTGCAAACAGCAGATATTCAGATCACCTGTGCATCCACACAATATGATCAGGATCTGCACTGTTCGCCATTTCATCAATGGAACACCTGTCATGGTTCTAACAAGCAATACAGATCGTTACCAGGCTACAGAAGTGTGCTATTGAGCTGCACTGTTCACATATCCCATAAGCCCCATTTATCCAGTGACAGACATAATTATATATCGAGATTGTCCATTGATGTATAGTGACTGCTGTAGTGAAAATAAAAACAAATGTAGTAGTATATAAGAGTCACAATGATACCACCATCACCTATGGAAGGTGCCAGCTACGCGCGGCACCTTCCACAGCATGATGGTGGTATCATTTGTGACTCTTATATACTACTACCGCGAGACAATATATTTATGACATGAGAAGATACACCCTATTAGAGAGAGATAAGAATCCCTATGTTATACTCAGTATATATATACAACATAATGGTTCTAGTTAAGTGTGCATGTTTGAAGACAGGTAGTCACGAGAGATGTTTTCGCACCGGTATTTACGAATGTTGCAAACATCACCGTGCATGGATGCGAAGAGGTTCCGTTTCACCTCGCCCATGTCGGCATTGTGGGGTAGGGACCAAAGCTGAGTCATTGCTATAGAAAGCGGATTTTTGGTCGAGGCTACCAAGATCTAGGCTACTTTTTTTAATTTTTTTCGATTTTTCTGAATTCTCGACTTCCAAAATTTGTGTCAAATTTATTTTCTATTTTTTCCAAAATATTCTAGAGTAGCGAACGCCCAATTGAACATACAAAAACGTAGTAGAATAGCAAAGCTACTTCGCAAAAATGGCAGTACAAGCTACTTTCTAAAGCATGGGAATTCGAACGGAAAAGCTGTTTCCGGACACATTCTACTGGAGAACGCGCACGACAGCAATCTACTCCCGGACATCTCTGGAGTGGACTACCTACTGGGGCACGAGGGTCGGACACATTTGCAACCTCTTTCGGGGCTTCCACCCTTCGTCGACGACGTCTACATCTTCGGGTACCTTCGTCGCGAGGATTGTGTGGCGAGAGGTGGGCGCATCTTCTGTACATCTGGGAAAACGGATCTGCAAAGGAAGTGCTGCTGCGTGCGGTTTCGATGGCTGTTCGAAAAAGCATGGGTAGAACTAGAATTGGCACGTCCATCGCGCAGACCATTTCTACCGGGGACAATGCGGGCGGTACGATTCGAGCAACAATTCGTCGGATCGAGCGAAACACCGGGTACGACGCGCGGAAGAGATGGTCGGCGATCTACCCTTCCGCGGAGGTTGGTGGGTACTTCGTCGCCAAGGCCGCAGTCTCGGACATTCCGATGGACGAGTTGCAAGAGAACCTTCCAGCACTCGTACGCCAATTGCAAACTTTTGGGTACGGGATCTACTCCATCGACTACACGCAAGATTTCTCCGGGGTACTAGATCGCGCGACTCTCGTTCGACACCTCTGCGACAACGAGGGATTTCGGGAGCAAGGGGAAATTGCGGATGCGATGCAGGACCCCGACACACCAACCATTCTCGCCAACACTTCCACCGTCGGTAGGAACGTCTGCACTTGGATTCGCACCACCGACGACTACACCGTCCGCACCAAACTCTACAACAAAGTTGTCTCGAATTTCGAAGCCGGCGAGATCCGGGAGCCGGTTGGTGGACATCTAGCAGCGTACGCGGATTGCCCCTTCGAACATCTATGAAAGACATTCCAACACCCCGACGTGCAAAGCCGCGGTTGCACTCGCATCGAGATCTCTCTCTACGCGTGCCGGGGAAAGAAGCTCTCGACATCGACAGCAAAGGAAGTTCTAGGCGATGCTCTGGACTTGGTCTCTCCGAAGGAAGGTCTCTTTGTCGTACAACCTCCAGCAAGACAATGGGAAAATCTGGCGAGTGTTCTAGATCGGTGTCTAGTTCTAGCCGATCGTCCATCCGGTACGATCTTCGTGGCTTGGTACGCGCACACAGAAACCGGTAGAATCTCGGGGATTCGAGTTCGGCCAACCCCAGCTAGGGTAGAGCAAGATTCTGTTTGGGAGCGCGCTGTCTGCTGGGCAATGGCGGATTTTGGGTTTCGTTCGTGTCCAATTTTCCGCGTGGATGTGCTAGTCTCCGACGAGGACGGCGTGGAGATGGGTCCTCTGCGCTGCTACACGAAAGGGGAAGAAACACCAAAACCCATTCTCTCCGCTAGCAAAACATCCAACGCAAAAACGCATCCAGATGCACCGGACCCCTCCATTCTGCTACCCTCGAACCGAGTAGTCTCTTGGGTTTGGCGAAGGGAGAAATGCAGCCCGATTGGGAGCGAGACCTCGAAGTACCAGATCCGCGAGATCCCGGAAATTGCGGAGGAGAGGGAGATTTCCACGCTTTCTACTAGAAATCGGGAAAGTCGCCTTCTAGAGATTCGAGAAGCGGAGGAGGTGGAGCTCTGGAAACGCAGTGCGTGGGAAAGAATCGAGAAAGAGAATGATGGAACGAGGAGAGAAGAGAGAAGGAAATTGCGAGACTCGCCGAGCTAGCGAATCTGCACCAGGAGCACGAAGAGAAATCCGCGCGCACTCTAGAGGAAGTGGTGGGAGCATTGGGAGGGCCCACCGGAAAAATCTGCGAAATCGAGAAAAAGAGCAAGCTCCTCGTTCTAGGGTACAGAAAAACTCCAAACAAGTCGACAGCGCGCAGAGTCGTTCTGCGGTACAAAGATGGAGGGAGGGTGGAAACCGTCTGGGGGACCAAGGGGTTGGAGAAGTTGTTGGACGCGTGCGAGAGTTCTTTCCAATTCGTTCCAGACAAGTACGGAAACACGACGTACTAGATTCCTCCAGCATGCGGGGTTCTGCGTGGGCTCCAAATTCTAGTCGAACCAACTAGAGTCTTTTCGAACGGGTAGGGTGTAGAGATCGCGTGGAACCCAATTCGCGTACTTTCCACACCGGATCCGGAGAGGTTGGAACACATCCAGAAGATGGTGGACGACTTGGAGGAATGCTCCCAAAATACAGTAGTGGTGGGTTTGGTGCGAACGGAGGCCCCACAGCCAACTCTTTGTAGGAACATCTTGGAGATGGATCCTGGAGAGTACATCGTACGTAGGTACGCAACTACCAACTACAGAGGGGCGAACCGAACGATCCTTTTTCTTCTCGAAACCAACGTAGATGGCGAACAAAAGACGGACATCGAGATTCCGGCGTACGGATACTTTCTAGAACGCGAGATTGCAAATCTAGGAGGGGTGGAAATCCACCAGAACAGAGCCAATCCAATCCGTTGCAGACTAGGAGGAAAACGTACTACCCCTACAAAGAAACCCGCGAGACTTGCCACTTTGGCTCTCTAGAATCTGCAATTCTTGCAAAAAAAAATTTAGAAAAGAAAAAAGAAGAAAACTCGCACACATTTTTTTCTCGCAACAATCTTGCACATTTTTCCCCAAGTTCGGAAGGAGTTGGAAAATCTACTCCATGTAGAAAGGGTCACGTTCTCCAGAGGGAATCTGTGTGGACTCGCTAGGAGTTTCTTTTTTTTCCTCCGGTTTTGCGGAGTGCACGAACTGGGAGTCGGAACTCTTGCATCCTTCCGGAGTCGATTGGTTTTTTGTACTAGTAGTTTGCAGATCGTGTACGACACCATCGCTGCACCCAGCCACCACTTCGCATTCTCTACATTTTTCCAGATGTCGTGCACCTCCCGCTCGTCTTTCTTCGAAACACTCGGAATCGATCGTGCTGGCATCGTCGGAAAGCGCGTCCAACAGTCTACGTTCCAGCGCGTCCAATCGTCTCTCCATGTCGGACAGGCGCGTCGATTCTTCGAACGAGCTGGCGTTTCGTACATCTTCGAGTAGATCCCGAGGGAACTCGGTGGACCAAGCGCGGTCGCCCTTTGTACTACGGGGGTTTCTTCTTCTTCTTCGGGTTTTATACTACGTTCCGCATCGACATCGTCCCAGATTTTTCGAAGTCTGGCACTGCCGATTCCGTACTTCTTTTTTGTTTCGTCGGCCGTCGACTTTCCACGGGCGGAAATAATTTCTCGAATATTTTCCGGAGACAAGTAGGTTTTTGGCATGTTTGCAAAATAGCTTTTCTATCTAGAGAGGGGGACATTTGTCCAACATGGAATTCCCAAATCGTTCGAAATCGTTCGAAATGGCTTCGAAATGCTGCTCGGGGTGCGGATGCGCGCCATATTGCTCGGATTGCGCGCCATATTGCGGATTGCGCCAGGAAATCCAGTCCGCTCGGGAAGGTCGAAATGCCTGCTCCCGATTCCCAGTGGGCTCGGGTTCTCTGGGTGCCCAGTTTGCTTCCCAGGATTTCTATTTTTGCTATCCTTGTTGGCTAGAAAAGGAGAACCCGAGCCCCCTGGGAGTCGCGAGCAGGCATTTCGACCTTCCCGAGCGGACTGGATTTCCTGGCGCGCAATCCGAGCAATCTGGCGCGCAATCCGAGCACCCCGAGCACCCCGAGCACCCCGAGCACCCCGAGCACCCCGAGCACCCCGAGCACCCCGAGCACCCCGAGCACCCCGAGCACCCCGAGCACCCCGAGCACCCCGAGCACCCCGAGCACCCCGAGCACCCCGAGCACCCCGAGCAAGCATTTCGACCATTTCGAACGATTTGGGAATTCCATGTTGGACAAATGTCCCCCTCTCTAGATAGAAAAGCTATTTTGCAAACATGCCAAAAACATACTTGTCTCCGGAAAATATTCGAGAAATTATTTCCGCCCGTGGAAAGTCGACGGCCGACGAAACAAAAAAGAAGTACGGAATCGGCAGTGCCAGACTTCGAAAAATCTGGGACGATGTCGATGCGGAACGTAGTACAAAACCCGAAGAAGAAGAAGAAACCCCCGTAGTACAAAGGGCGACCGCGCTTGGTCCCACCGAGTTCCCTCGGGATCTACTCGAAGATGTACGAAACGCCAGCTCGTTCGAAGAATCGACGCGCCTGTCCGACATGGAGTGACGATTGGACGCGCTGGAACGTAGACTGTTGGACGCGCTTTCCGACGATGCCAGCACGGTCGATTACGAGTGTTCGAAGAAAGACGAGCGGGAGGTGCACGACATCTGGAAAAATGTAGAGAATGCGAAGTGGTGGCTGGGTGCAGCGATGGTGTCGTACACGATCTGCAAACTACTAGTACAAAAAACCAATCGACTCCGGAAGGATGCAGATTCCGACTCCCAGTTCGTGCACTCCGCAAAACCGGAGGAAAAAAAAGAAACTCCTAGCGAGTCCACACAGATTCCCTCTGGAGAACGCGACCCTTTCTACATGGAGTAGATTTTCCAACTCCTTCCGAACTTGGGGAAAAATGTGCAAGATTGTTGCGAGAAAAAAATGTGTGCGAGTTTTCTTCTTTTTTAATTTCTAAATTTTTTTTGCAAGAATTGCAGATTCTAGAGAGCCAAAGTGGCAAGTCTCGCGGGTTTCTTTGTAGGGGTAGTACGTTTTCCTCCTAGTCTGCAACGGATTGGATTGGCTCTGTTCTGGGGGATTTCCACCCCTCCTAGATTTGCAATCTCGCGTTCTAGAAAGTATCCGTACGCCGGAATCTCGATGTCCGTCTTTTGTTCGCCATCTACGTTGGTTTCGAGAAGAAAAAGGATCGTTCTCTTCGCCCCTCTGTAGTTGGTAGTTGCGTACCTACGTACGATGTACTCTCCAGGATCCATCTCCAAGATGTTCCTACAAAGAGTTGGCTGTGGGGCCTCCGTTCGCACCAAACCCACCACTACTGTATTTTGGGAGCATTCCTCCAAGTCGTCCACCATCTTCTGGATGTGTTCCAACCTCTCCGGATCCGGTGTGGAAAGTACGCGAATTGGGTTCCACGCGATCTCTACACCTCCCCGTTCGAAGAGACTCTAGTTGGTTTCGACTAGAATTTGGAGCCCACGCAGAACCCCGCATGCTGGAGGAATCCAGTACGTCGTGTTTCCGTACTTGTCTGGAACGAATTGGAAAGAACTCTCGCACGCGTCCAACAACTTCTCCAACCCCTTGGTCCCCCAGACGGTTTTCCACCCTCCCTCCATCTTTGTACCGCAGAACGACTCTGCGCGCTGTCGACTTGTTTGGAGTTTTTCTGTACCCTAGAACGAGGAGCTTGCTCTTTTTCTCGATTTCGCAGATTTTTCCGGTGGGCCCTCCCAATGCTCCCACCACTTCCTCTAGAGTGCGCGCGGATTTCTCTTCGTGCTTCTGGTGCAGATTCGCTAGCTCGGCGAGTCTCGCAATTTCCTTCTCTCTTCTCTTTCCTCGTCTCCACTTCTCTTTCTCGATTCTTTCCCACGCACTGCGTTTCCAGAGCTCCACCTCCTCCGCTTCTCGAATCTCTAGAAGGCGACTTTCCCGATTTCTAGTAGAAAGCGTGGAAATCTCCCTCTCCTCCGCAATTTCCGGGATCTCGCGGATCTGGTACTTCGAGGTCTCGCTCCCGATCGGGCTGCATTTCTCGCTTCGCCAAACCCAAGAGACTACTCGGTTCGAGGGTAGCAGAATGGAGGGGTCCGGTGCATCTGGATGCGTTTGCGTTGGATGTTTGCTAGCGGAGAGAATGGTTTGTGTTTCTTCCCCTTTCGTGTAGCAGCGCAGAGGACCCATCTCCACGCCGTCCTCGTCGGAGACTAGCACATCCACGCGGAAAATTGGACACGAACGAAATCCAAAATCCGCCATTGCCCAGCAGACAGCGCGCTCCCAAACAGAATCTTGCTCTACCCTAGCTGGGGTTGGCCGAACTCGAATCCCCGAGATTCTACCGGTTTCTGTGTGCGCGTACCAAGCCACGAAGATCGTACCGGATGGACGATCGGCTAGAACTAGACACCGATCTAGAACACTCGCCAGATTTTCCATTGTCTTGCTGGAGGTTGTACGACAAAGAGACCTTCCTTCGGAGAGACCAAGTCCAGAGCATCGCCTAGAACTTCCTTTGCTGTCGATGTCGAGAGCTTCTTTCCCCGGCACGCGTAGAGAGAGATCTCGATGCGAGTGCAACCGCGGCTTTGCACGTCGGGGTGTTGGAATGTCTTTCGTAGATGTTCGAAGGGGCAATCCGCGTACGCTGCTAGATGTCCACCAACCGGCTCCCGGATCTCGCCGGCTTCGAAATTCGGGACAACTTTGTTGTAGAGTTTGGTGCGGACGGTGTAGTCGTCGGTGGTGCGAATCCAAGTGCAGACGTTCCTACCGACGGTGGAAGTGTTGGCGAGAATGGTTGGTGTGTCGGGGTCCTGCATCGCATCCGCAATTTCCCCTTGCTCCGAAATCCCTCGTTGTCGCAGAGGTGTCGAACGAGAGTCGCGCGATCTAGTACCCCGGAGAAATCTTGCGTGTAGTCGATGGAGTAGATCCCGTACCCAAAAGTTTGCAATTGGCGTACGAGTGCTGGAAGGTTCTCTTGCAACTCGTCCATCGGAATGTCCGAGACTGCGGCCTTGGCGACGAAGTACCCACCAACCTCCGCGGAAGGGTAGATCGCCGACCATCTCTTCCGCGCGTCGTACCCGGTGTCTCGCTCGATCCGACGAATTGTTTGCTCGAATCGTACCGCCCGCATTGTCCCCGGTAGAAATGGTCTGCGCGATGGACGTGCCAATTCTAGTTCTACCCATGCTTTTTCGAACAGCCATCGAAACCGCACGCAGCACCTCCTTCGCAGATCCGTTTTCCCCAGATGTACAGAAGATGCGCCCACCTCTCGCCACACAATCCTCGCGACGAAGGTACCCGAAGATGTAGACGTCGTCGACGAAGGGTGGAAGCCCGAAAGAGGTTGCAAATGTGTCCGACTCGTGCCCCAGTAGGTAGCACTTTTTCCGGAGATGTCCGGGAGGAGATTGCTGTCGTGCGCGTTCTCCAGAGAAATGTCCGGAAACAGCTTTTTCCGTTCGAATTCCCATGCTTTGGAAAGTAGCTTGTACTGCCATTTTTGCGAAGTAGCTTTGCTATTCTACTACGTTTTTTTATGTTCAATTGGGCGTTCGCTACTCTAGAATATTTTGGAAAAAATAGAAAATAAATTTGACACAAATTTTGGAAGTCGAGAATTCAGAAAAATCGAAAAAAATTAAAAAAAGTAGCCTAGATCTTGGTAGCCTCGACCAAAAATCCGCTTTCTATAGCAATGACTCAGCTTTGGTCCCTACCCCACAATGCCGACATGGGCGAGGTGAAACGGAACCTCTTCGCATCCATGCACGGTGATGTTTGCAATATTCGTAAATACCGGTGCGAAAACATCTCTCGTGACTACCTGTCTTCAACCATGCACACTTAACTAGAACCATTATGTTGTATATATATACTGAGTATAACATAGGGATTCTTATCTCTCTCTAATAGGGTGTATCTTCTCATGTCATAAATATATGGTCTCGCGGTAGTAGTATATAAGAGTCACAAATGATACCACCATCATGCTGTGGAAGGTGCCGCGCGTAGCTGGCACCTTCCATAGGTTATGGTGGTATCATTGTGACTCTTATATACTACTAATGTAAATTTACGATGCATCTTGGCTCAGAAATGATCCAAGAACATAAAAGTAAAAATTTGAAAATATGTCAGCATATAATAAATTTATTTGAAAAATCTAATTAAGACACCATGCTAAAATCTCGTAGAGAAAAATATATTTTCTTGCAATGTTTTCACCGACCTACTTTTTCTGCTTCAGTGACATAGTCATATTCATGTTAAGTGTTTGTGTTAAGTTTTTTTGTTGCTCACAGTAACAGATACAATATCATCTGTTAGTGGTGTACACCAGAATCTGCCGTACCCAACACACTTTCTAAGCATCATTTTTTATCTAGTATTGCCCTTGTCCGTCCGTTCGTACGTGCGTGCGACTAGTCCGTCCGTCCGTCCGTCCGTCCGATAGGGTATATGTTGGGTACAAAAGTACCCAACAAATTCTCTTCTGTGTGTTGAGCAAGCTTTTTGGGGATCTTCTTGGGTAGGGTTAGGGTTAGTGTTGGGTACTTGTTATACAGTAAAAACCCAACAAGTATCCATTTGTAAGAACGTCCGTCCGTCCGTCCGTCCGTCCGTCCGTCCGTCCGTCCGTCCGTCTCTTTAAGAGCTGGCACATGAGTAACGATGAGTATTGATAACTACGTACATAAATATAATAGGTATACATTATGTATATTTGTCACAGTACGCAGGATCATGCCACATAAATCTTGTCTACATGTATGGTCCACTTACAACCAATGGGGGAATTAACTCTATGTCTTCCTGTATTACAGGTGCTCCTGAATCGGCCAATGTGACCGGTAGTAGTCCATTCACAGCCAACGGGAACCAGCTGACACTAACGTGTACCTTTGTGAATAGTAACCCTAGGTTGACGTCCATCAGTTGGAGACGGACATCCAGGACTGGTACAGTTACTCAGCCAGCGTCTACTCAGACCACCCTGGTATTCACGCCCACGCGGGACGACGACGGCGACACCATCACGTGTACGGCCGACAACATTGTCTGGTCGGTGACCAGTGGGCCCTTCACACTGGACCTCCGCTGTACGTATGGCTTATTGTATTCTCTGTTTTAATGGGGAAATACATAGTTATATTGCATTGTCTTTTAACTCGGGAAAGGTGCCTAGTTATTTTGTGATTTCAAGGTTAAATGTTGAGTAGTTTACACTATTTCGTATAAATGTTCAGAAACTCCACAATGCAGCTGATGCAGCTGATGCAGCTAATTATGTACTTACTTATCATTGCATAGATGGGATTTTCTCATTATAAAACGGCGTCTTACCCATGGCTCCCGTATCATTATATTATGCATATAGTCGACACACCGTTTATCTGTCGGAGATTTGCGCTGAAAATATTCGGCTACATACGAGGGTCATCCAACAAATATTGAAAATGAATATGTCTGAAATTCAAGATGGCGTCAAAGATGTCCGCCAATTTTAAGCATATGACTGTTAGCTAGAAATGAGGTTTTACAGAACTTGCCAAAATTATATTTTGTTTTTTTTTGCCATTATTGTATTTGCTGTAAAGACCACTATGATATCCAATAATGAAATGAAATCAGCTGATACAATGCCAATGTCATATTCATATTTTCGGCAATAAATGGTGTCTGTATGTCCGTCCGTCCGTATGTCCCGAAATCTTAACGCTTAGGTAAATGTCTTATAATTTCCTTGCATGGAACTGCTTGATATTTCAGACACACATTGCTGGGATGGTATGCTTTCATGCTGTGACAAATCCATGCTTCTCTGGCCCTCTGTGTTTTCAAATGTGCCTCGTTTTCTTTGGTAAATGTCACATACTTGGTCTGTTCGAAACCTCAAGGCTCGGGTAAATGTTTTATAATTTCCTTTCACTCATCCGCTTGATAATTCGCACACACACTGCTCTAATGGTCCACTACCGCCCTGTGACAAATGCACGATGTGTTCAATGTATTGATTATGTATATGTATGCGTGGTTTATGTGATGACTGTACTCAGTTGCAGTGGACACCTGTAATGATGTCACTGATGGACTATGTCTGGGGGTTTTATTTTGATGGCTGTCATCTCAGTTACTGCAGTGGACACCTTGTAATGATGTGTTCACTGTATGGACTATGTCTATGTGGTGTATGTCTGACTGGCTGTCATCTCAGTTACTGCAGTGGACACCTTGTAATGATTTGTTAATGTATGGACTATGTTTATGGTGTATCTGACTGCTGTCTCCCTTACTGCAGGGACACCTGTGTATGTATTTGTTCTATGATGGACTATGGTCTATGTGGTGTATTTGGCATGTACTCAGATACTGCAGTGGACACCTTGTAATGCTTTGTTACTGTATGGACTATGTTTATGTGGTGTATGTCTGACTGGCTGTCATCTCGGTTACTCCAATGTATACTTTGTAATGATGTGTTAAATGTATGGACTGTGTCTGCGTCGTTTATGTCTGACTGGCTGTCATCTCAGTTACTGCTATGGCCACCTTGTAATGAAGTGTTCAATGTATGGATCATGTCTGTGTGGTTTATGTCTGTATGTCTGACAAATAGGCTGGATATGGTAGAACTTCACAATCTCGCGCGTGCAGAAATGACGTCACATGTCACGTTTGATGGCACAATATAACCCACCTATTGATTCGCATCATTATACATTTTATATCAGATGCAAATTACCACACCGATATCAGGGGCGATAACCGTGTCTCCCTAAAATGTTACATTACTAACTGATTATCTATATTTATGTGTTGATGTGCACTATGCATAGGTGACGCATTTAATTAGTATAAATAATAAAAAAATAGCATGTCTCATTTGCGTATGAAAATAGCATGATACCACCGCGCATCACTATCAGTAACTATTTTTTAATGATTATATCTGTATAGAGGGCACTCGTAATTTTTAGAACTGGTAGAATAGTGCCACAAGTATGCACGGATTTAATATACACACACACGATATAAATACACATATATATATACACATATACACACACATATATATATACGTATACACCACGTACATACACATACATACATATATGTATATGTTCACCAATTTCCAAATGTAATGCCCATAACCGCTCTGATGATTATAATTATATTGTCATTCGTAAATGTTATGTAAATATACAATATGCGAGCAGTAGATATGAGCTGTGACAAAAACCGGTGAGATAAATAGGAAATAACGGTATAAATAGACCCCAGTCAGAACAACAGAAACAGCAATTGGAGCTCTCCCTTTCTCCCATGTCCGTTTGTGTATTATTTCTGTAGACTTACATGCGTTGTTTCCACAGTCAACATTGCCATTAATGTATATAATCTACATCACATTGACACAGTTGCATGACCATATTAGCTGACCATGACAAAATGTTGATTTACTACATTTTTTTCTGCATGACTGGTTATGATGTGCAAAGTAATGTAGGTAATATTTTGGGAAATGTCAATGTCGAGCTTCATATATTTCCAAAAGTATGACACTTGTAAAGTGACTAATTTTAGAAATGATTATATGTATGCATGGTCATATATGAATGTATGTTTTGTTGTGGCATGCGATGGGTATTTTAACGATCAGGGTTCGTCCTTCAAGGAATCCCGACCAGAAACCCGGTCTGGCCCTCAAATACGTCTTTGGCATTTTTGTATGTGACAGTTGAAACTGGTTATACCCTTTATGTGAGTTACAATTATTCGTAATTATATTACTTTTAGGGGAAGGGGCCAAGTGACTTTAGTGTGGTATGGACCTGGCACCATGTCAGGTTATTCTAATATACAGGGTGAGTCAACAAACTTGTCCCCACTTCAAATGAACATCTTAAGCCATACTCAAATTATATACGTTTACTCTATATATCAAAATAACAAACAATTATTCACCTTTTCAGTCAATACACAAATCCTCGGAATCAATTATGTTTTTCTTGTTTAAATGACATGTTCTATATGTCCGCCCTTCTGCCGGATAACCAGTCCAAGCCTTTTTCTGAAGTGGCCGATGACCGCATTGCAAGTCTCCGAGCTTATCTTCTTCGTCTATCGCTCAATGGCTGTCTTCAACTCCTTTAGATTTGTTGTTCTGGGAGAATATACTCTCTCCTTAAGGTGACCCCAGTGGGGGCCATTCAATAAGTGTTTTGAGCGATATTACTTTGTTGCCAAACGAATTGTCAATCCAACTGATCGCGTCAGACGCGGTATGTGGTGCAGCGCCGTCTTGCTGAAACCATACATCAGATGTATCGTATCCTCTTCTGGTCAATTCTGGAACAAATTTTCCTTTCAGAATATGAAGGTACCTGTCTGTTGACACAGTTTGGGTTTCGCCTTGCTCTTCGAAGAAATAAGGTCCAATAAAAACGCCCTTGCTGCTCAGTGCGGCCCATGCGGTTACCTTCGCGCTGTGAAGTGACTTCTCCTCGTAAATGTCTGGTTTATTTGCACTCCAAAAACGTTGATTCTGTGTGTTGACTGCGGCATCAATGTAGAAGTGTGCTTCATCGGAGAACCAAGTATTGTCAATGATTTCTGGATTTTCAATAGCCCAGTTAGCAAATTCCATTCTCCTGTCAATGTCTTCTTCCTTTAAGTGCTGCATGACTGAGATTTTATATGGTTTGAGTTGCAAGTCGTACTTCAATATTCTTTGGACTGATGAATAACTTGGACTGTTTGTGAGATCCCTCAATACATTCCTGATTGACTTTCTCGGTGTCTCTTCTATTACTTTCCTCACGTTTTCAATGTTTTCATTTGAACGTCCATTTCTTTCTCTACCATTGTTTCCCTTCCATCTCCCGTGAACACTTCCCGATTCTTCAAATCTCTTGACTATTCTATATATCTGCTTCCGTGACAAGTATTCTCTGTCTGGATACTTCTTCTTCTTCATCTTTCTGACAATATTAGGTGAGTTTCCGCATTCATAATACAACTTTACAACTTCTGCTGAGAAATCCATTTTCAAATGTTGATGACATCATACACTAAACTTGATTATGTCATACACATGAAATGATGACGTCATCAGTTTTTATTCATAATATTAGCAAAATGGTGTTGAGTTGCATTAATTAATAAGCCATATTTTGATTCTCTATCACTCTTAGAAAGCAAAATATGATTATTTGAAGTGGGGACAAGTTTTTTTAATCACCCTGTACATGTATATATATTGTTTTCGATATAAATATTCCGTCTTAATGACCTTAGCTTTCGATAGGCCGTTAAACAGCAATAAATCAAATAAATTGTTTGTTGTGGCAATATTTTGTTTCATATTCTGATTCAAGGGTAGAAATAGTAGCAATAATAGTAATCATATTACTTGTGGGGTGTGTGGCTAAGTGACTGTGGTGTGATGAACACTTGGCACCAGTTGAGCTTATTCTAATTCCAGGGCTGAATATATATTTTTTATGTAGATATTCAGTTCTGATTTTGGGTTTTCCCCCATCCGTACAGGTTAACTATATGTGATTCATAACCTAAAGTAACATTAACGGATGACTAGTCATTAAACTCCATTAAATAGTTATTCAGCGGTTTATTTCTTCACACACGTTTGTATTTCCTCATTCATTATTCCCTGGAAGTATTCACTGTCCAGGTTCATTAATGGCCATCTCAGTTGTATGTGGCAATATGCTTCTCTGTTCGAGTGGTGCTGTAATCTGCATGTCTGTATTCGTCCACATATGTGTGACTGTGTGTATCCATGTATATATAAGTATGGGAAGCGTGTGCTGTTCTGATATCCTACGGCACCCACACATCTGCAATGACTTGTTTGATTTGCAGAGCTCCAGATAAGCTTTCTGGCTAAAGCGTACTATACCCCCTGATTTCAAAATCACTGCGTATTTTACCTTTACAAATGTGTTATTCATTTTCTTCATTACTAAATAGGGAAGAAATGATACAAATATAACAAATTTAAACATTCACTTATTTGAGCTGCAAAAAGCACAACACTGTTTGCTTTTAGCACCTCAACTAAGTGAATTTACAACTTCATGACAGTATTTTCACTACTCAATTTGAAAATCAATTAGGGGATAACCATGCTTTGTTTTTCGATTTGAAGCGGTATGTGGGAGGTTTTATGGTCTGTGAATCAGTTTTACGGCGACTGATTCTCAGACTATAAAACCTCACACATACCGCTTCAAATCGAAAACAAAGCATGGTTATCCCCATTCTAATGCTGCTAGTGTGCTCCCTACTTTCTGCAACGTCGTAGCATATCACGAACAGTGATATTTTCAATACGTCAGCAGGTTGTTGTCGTCATCGATAACCGCCTCACACCAAATGAATTTGAAGAAATGTTACTCCGCCGAAGAATATTCCCATTTCAAATTGAGATTAACGGGACTTTTTCTAAGACATGTATACTTATATTCAACTCTAAAGTTTATTGTGACAATTTAATTGCTTTTCTATGTGTAGTTACAACAGTTGATTGCTTTTATTAATTTAAAGAAATGTCAACATTTCTGCAGTGGGTTTGTCACTTCGTGCTATTTTTTGCAAATGAAATGTAAGCAAGAGTCAACTGGATTTTCCAGGATTTACGCCTAATTCAGGTGATTACCCATCTACAATACAGTTTATTATGTATAGTCATGTATGTGCACATTGGAATTCGTAAAGTTTTAGGCTGGTACTGGCATATTGCGTTTGCATTTGAGCACTTTACTAAATTCTTCTGTATTTTGGGCGGGTTGGGTAATATTTTTGGGAATTTGTTGAAGGGCCACCACACCGAAGTCACGTTTGTCAGTCGTTGGTCGATTCTATTTTCCGCTTTGGGTTGTACAGGTCACTATGGCAGAATGGATAACCGAAAATGTACCGAAATTAATTTGGAAATAGTTGCATTCCCCGCCGCTGGCCATTGTTTACAAAAGCCCGTAGGGTTACATAAATCTGTCAAGTTCTAAAACACAGACTGGTAAAACGGAGATTTTATATGCTGTGATTTTTCATATTTTATAGGCTGTGATTTCAACTGACCAATCAGATGCGTGATTTATATTTTCGGTGCATTATAATGCGTATTTTCACATTGCTGTGCGCAATTTGTACTCTCACTTTTGATAATCAATGCTTATTCAGCTAAAATTATTGCGTAAAATACGCCAATACGCACCTTGTCTGGAGCTCTGGATTTGTACTACTAACAAGTTTCCATTCCATACTGATCTGCATGTTGAGCCAGTTGAGCTACACTATGACAACTTCTGTAATGTTTGACTCGTCTGGAGCGTTATCGTATTGTACATCGACACAACATGACAGTAATCATCACTATTTACTCCACACGTTTTACACCTGTCTCTGATCTAGTGGCAGACACTGACGACCCTGATCAGACTGACGATGCACATGCAAATCTGGCTCTACACTGGCTATGAAGGCAATAAGGCCAGACCAGATCCTGGTTGATATACACATCTCTTTATGTACTTCCCACACTGCATGTACATCGCAACCCGCATTTCCTTGTATTCTCTTGTAGTCCACCCCACCACCGCGGTCACCGTATCTCCATCTGGGCCGGTAATAGAAGGCGCGGGGACTAACGTCACACTACTGTGCTCCGTTCACAGTAAACCCGCGGGGAACATAGCGTGGTACCACAATGGCCAGATATTACACACAGAACAGCTATCGCCGTCATCGGGGGATAACCGCTACACCAGGACCCACACAATAACCTCCGCCAGGCGGGAGGACGCCGGGGTCTACAAGTGTGTCGCAACAAACATGATAATGCTGCCTGCTGGTGACACCAGTAACACGGCATCGGTCACGCTGATTGTCCGTTGTGAGTATTCAATCCATGTAGCAGTTGTGTACAGTGGTCGACTATGAATGGGTAGTGAAATTATTGTCCTATATGTGCCGTCCAATTATTCACTGCAGAAGCAGCAGTAGTATAGAGGGATTCAAAATGATACCACCTAACGAGGGTATCATTTCTCCACCCTATATACTACTCCACCACCCCCCGAAAAATCAAAAATTGGTTAACGAGGAAATTGTCTCCCACTAAAAATTGGACGTGAAAAAAAAAAAACATAATGTTTTTCAGACAGTAAATTTAAGTATAGAGGGATTCAAAATGATACCACCTAACGATGGTATCATTTATAACCCTCTATACTATTCCCACCACCCCCAAAAAATCAAAAAAATTAGTTAACGAGGAAATTGTCCCACGAAATATTCAAAATTGGTGTCATAAATACATCAGTTTTTTTCACGTCCAATTGACCAGATAAAACAATAGTCTTAAAAAGGATTTATTTTTGACACCAATTTATGAATTTATTCTAATAAGTTTCTGATTTAAATGTGCCCACGATGATAGTTTATATTCCAACACCCCATTTTTCTCCTCCAATATAGATAATTTATTTCGCAGATCAGCAATTAATTCTACCAGCTCTAGTCTACCACGTTCACCTGTAGCCACCTGACAGTTGTAGTTGCTTATGTCTACAAAGAGTTTGGGCACTAATGAATTTACAAGGGCATCTGGGGCATTGAAATTGCGGGGGGGGACACAAGGAATTTTTCTACGTCTCGCTAGATGCCTTCGTAGATATTCTTTACGCGTAAAACGTCTTACAACAAGTCTCACACTCCATTATATATTGTATATGTTTATGTTTATATTCAATTAGAAGTGAAAAAAACATAATGTTTTCAAGACCAATTGAACATATAAATTTTATAGGTTATACAAAAGTATATTACAGAAAATATGATAACGTCAGAAACTAGAGCAGAAATAGAAAGTTTGAGAAGAAAAGCCGAATCTCTAGGGATTACTTATAGTAAACGGTTGAGAGTTAGGGGGTTGACAAAGTTGATAAATGCCACAAAGAATGAGGCGTTTACAGAAAATATGATAACGTCAGAAACTAGAGCAGAAATAGAAAGTTTGAGAAGAGAAGCCGAATCTCTAGGGATTACTTATAGTACACGGTTGAGAGTTAGGGGGTTGACAAAGCTGATAAATGCCAACAAAGAATGAGGCGTTTATGAAGCGGTTTACCCGCGCCTATAAAAGAGGGGCATTTAATGACATATCCAAAGCGGAGGAAGTTGGTAACAGAATTCAAAAAGAAAGTATTGCGGGGTTAAGGGCTAGTGTAATCAAACCTTCAAGCACAAATAATTTGTCCCAAATTAGACGCCAAAATAATAATAAGAAAAAATCTATCGTTAGCGCGATAGTGGAAAAAGGTGAAGAAATATTGGGGGCTCACGATGAAACATTGGAAAAGGTAGAAAATGGAAGACGGGTAGTTACATTATCCTTTCGTAAAAACATTAACATTAACGAGTCTGAACGCATGTCCGATAAATCTCGCTCCGTATCTAACAACCAATTTTTATTTGAGATATTCATATTCTTACAAGCTTAGAACATATGGAGGAAATTAAAAATGGAAAACCTAAAACAATAATATTTCACAAAAATCTCGGTGGTAGCGAACCACTATCATCAATGAAAACCGTTAAAAAATGGCTGTCAGATAAGGAGCAAACACGAATAATGTCCGATAAAATAGACAGACCGAATACAAAGTGGAAGTTTGTAAGATGGGTAGAGGTTTTCGTAAAGCTAATACAGGGTAGTAGGGGAATAGATTTGGGACTACAATCCAAAGAAGCGGCAGGAGGAGAACTTCCAGAATGGCTGAAGAATAAAAAAGGTATGTATTCTTTAGATAAGTATAATGACGACCTTTGTCTGTTCAGGTGTCTAGCTATGCATATGACAGATAAAAGACCCGACAGATGTACAGAAAAGGCGAAAGAACTTAGTAAGCAATATTTTGGTAGTAATGTGGTTTCACCAATTCCTTTTTCAGATCTGAAAAAGGTTGAAGAGTTTTTTAAAATCGGTATAGAAGTATATCAACCCACCGAATGTAATGTATGGTGGTTGAAAAAGGTACCAGCGCACTATAATGAAATAGGTAATAAACCAATGACAATAGGACTGTTTAATAATCACGCATTTCTGATAAAAAACCTTAAAAACCTATCTAAAATTTACGCCTGCGATAATTGCAAACAGAAATCACGACAGCGAGTAATATAAGAGACACGGACCAACATGTATGAGAGGTGAGACAAAAGTAATATGTGATGGTAATTATTTAGAGCGCCCGCGTTCGTCGTTCGAGAAAGCGTTTTACCCAAAAGGTTCTAACAGTTATGGGGCGATCGATTGGATGTATTCTGTGGAAAAGCGGGAGGGAATTCACATTCACCACGAACAGTGCGGACACGGAGGTGAAAGATGGATTTTAGGAGCTCCGGTAGATGGATACTGTCCAGAAACCAATACCGTATATCAATATCACGGCTGTTACTGGCACGGGTGTGAGATTCATGCAAAGCATAGAAAAGAAGAACGCGCATCCACTATGAGAAGAGATACATTTATTAGAAAAAGCAAAGAATTCAACCTAGTAGTTATGTGGGAATGTGAATTCCAAAGAACGGGTAAAGATATAAAGATCGGTTGCGACACTACTCTTTATCCATATCAGATAGTATAACGATTTTGAGGCATATCTCCAGTCAGAAGTTGAAACTACCGGTAATAGTTTAGAGTACGAAGCTGAGCACGTTCCGGTAAGTGTTAGTATAGGAGATAATTTCTCAGGAACAGTAACTCATATTTGTGATAAAGATCCTGCAAAACTTATAGAAAAATTTGTAGAAGATTTGAAAGTCAGGGGGAAAAGCTATAAGAGAAGAAGTGTGGTCAAGATATGGGTTTAATACAGAACATTTAAGTAAAAACCAAATCGCTAAGATCGAACAGTGGATAGAGCAAGTACCGGTTATGGGTTTTAACAGCAGTAATAGTACGATATAAACCTAATAAAGAAATATTTAGTAGGTGAACTATCTGCAACAACAAAGAAAGTAATGGTCGGAAAACGTGCAAACGCAACAATATTTCTATTTACTCCAGAATTTAGATTTCTTGATGTAATACTTTATCTAGGACCTGGTGTAAGTTACGATAGTTGGATAAAAGCCTACGACTGCAAAGGACAGAAATCTTTCTTTCCTTATGAGTGGTTCGATTCTCCAGACAAACTGGATTACCCAGGACTACCCGATATAGAGAATTGGTATTCCAAACTATCTGGGAAAATGTTAATAGATGAAACAGAATTAAGTAAATGTCGTAGAATTTTCGAAGAAAATAATATGAAAACTTTCAGAGATTGGTTGAAATATTATAACGATTTAGATGTAGCACCGTTCCTAGAAGCGGTGGAAAAAATGTGTGAATTTTATAAACACAGAGGTGTGGATATTTTCAAAGATGCGGTAACACTACCTGGAGTAGCTATACAATATTTATTGAGAGGAACCATTAAAGAACAAAAATCTTCAAAGACGATTATACCGGAGGATGCTCTATATGCACCAAAAGAAGAAACATACGAAATGATGAAGGACGCTCTAGTTGGTGGTCCATCAATAGTATTTACACGCTATGCAGAAGTCGGTGTTTCCAATATTAGATCAAATGAAAGTAACAAACCTTGCAAGGCTGTTTTGGGGTACGATGCAAACGCGTTATATTTATCTACGTTAAATAAAGAGATGCCGTGTGGGAGAGAAACTATACACCATATAGATACCCCACATAACCCTCCCAAATTTATTAAAAAGTTTTGTAAAAGAGTTTTATCTGGAGACTGGTTTGGGTTTGCGGAGGTGGATATAGAAGTTCCACACAACTTAAAACATAAGTTTTCTGAAATGTCCCCAATATTTATAAACAGAGAAGTAGAGGTTGATGAAGTTCCCACACACATGTTAAAATATTTTTGGAAGATACTGGAAGAACTAGAGGAAATGGAAGAAAATTGGTGGGATCTATGACCGCCACTAAAGTATTGCTGTACGCGCCACTGTTGAAATGGTATTTAAAACACGGCCTAGAAATAACGGGAGTTCATCGTGTTATATGATTATATTAGTGGTAAACCCTTCGAATGGTTCGCAAAAGAAGTTACAGCCGCAAGACGAACAGGCGATGTAGAACCAAATAAGAAACCAGTAGCCGACATAATGAAATTATTAGGAAACTCGTGTTGTGGAAAAAATGATAGAGGCAACGGAGAGACATTTAAATACGACTTATACGCGAGACGAAACCTGTGTTGACAAAGCATTAAGATCCGCGTATTTGATGATTTGGAAGAGATAGGATATGCGTACGAAATATCTTCAAGAAAACCCAGGTGTGCGCTAAAGAGACCATCCATTGTGGAATAGCGGTTTATCAACTAGCTAAATTGAGAATGTTGGAATTTTACTACGAATTTCTAGATAAATACATAAAAAGAGACTTTGAATTAATACAGATGGATACAGATAGTATGTATATAGGAGTTAGTGGAAAAACGATAGAGGAATTGATTAGACCTAACTTACTAGACGAGTTTGAAAAAGAAAAAAATAAATGGTTGGCTTGGGATAAATGGAGCGAAAGAGAGCCCGGACTTTTCAAAATGGAATTTAGCGGGGATAGGGCGATAGCGTTATCTAGTAAGTGTTATTTTGTAGAAAAAATTAATTTCACTAAAGATAATTTGGAACAAATTAAAATTAATAAAAACTCTGCGAAAGGAATGTCCAAGAGAACTAACAATTTAAATTGGGATAGATATAAACGAGTACTAAGTGAAACTACAGAAGATGGAAAACACATTATAGATGTAGCACAAAATAGAGGATTAAAATGAAAGACGGCGTTATGAAAACGTACTGTCAACAAAAATTAGGACTCTCGGCATACTACGATAAAAGACGCGTGTTACCAGACGGAATACATACAGAACCTCTATTGATTTAAGTAATCGGGGGTAGCTGGGTGTCAGAAGACACTATAAGAAGTTCTTCGCGAACAAACCCTCGAGATGGCCCATCATCCAAATAGTAGAGCACGGGCTCATCGGGTTTGGTAATAGATCGATCTAGATGATATACATTGAGAACCACACTGGATCAGTCGCGCGGCGGCTGCCACCTTCGAGCTCTCCCGGTTGATAGAGGTACCGGACGTCAATATCTGATGGAAGCCGCTGCTCCTCTAAACCAACGGGTCGCCCGCGCGAGACGGCAGAGGGCTTGCTCGTCACCCTTTTAAACTTGATAGCATCTACAGGCTTCTTACCTATCAATCTGGTCACCTCTCCGTTCAGTGCGGAGACCACGGCGGGCAGTCTGGCCACCCACTCGGTCGACCGTGAATGGGGGTCTACAAGTTCTTTGGCGTATTGGTGTCCGAACAGTCTCTCAGCCAGGGTTCGATTGAAGCGTTCCACGATCCCCTGGTCCCGGTGGATGTTGACGCGGCCGCGTCTGATAGAAACTTTATGCTTAGACAATAGATGAGAGACCGCGCCCATGAACTCGCGGCCGGGATCGACCTGGAGAAGATTCGGCCATTTGAGAGGACTCCTCTTATATATTCGGGAAAGAGCCTCGGCCACTTCCTTAGACTCTTTAGTGGCCAACGGCTCAGCCCCCTTGTAACGACTCGCTACGTCAACGATTGTCAGTGCGTACTTGTACGTTTTGCGACCGACGCGATCGTGAGGGAGAAACAGGAGATCCGCTTGGTGAACTTGGTTCGGCACCGGCACGTCGAATTTCGGCCGCGGAATATTGTGAGGCGCGGGTAAATAGATCTGCCAGATGGCCTGCTTCTTGAGCCATTCCTTGACAGCGTTTTCTGAAACCTTGGTCGCCGCCGCGAGGTTCTTGATGGCCGCGAGTCCCTTCCAGTAGCCGCGTGGACTATAGTATGTATTCGACAGCTTGCGCGTTAGTTTGTATCAAGTTTGCGCGTGTTCATCGTATGCGAAGTATTCTAATATATCGGACAATCTCCAACATGCCCTCGCCAGTTCGTCCGGTAACTGCGTCGTTAATAATAAACCTTTGTTGGAAGTACAATTGCGATTGTCGCTGCAGCCCCAATCGCGTTTGGTTGGAACAGGAGAGGGGAATCTAATTCATCCAATCTCCCAGGATTGGTGGAGGAATCTAACATCCGCTTTGCGAAAAGGGTGGCCGCTTTTTCGTCCTCGAGACAATCTCGGGCCACGACGAATCATACTCTTTGCACCAGGTAAACGATGTTTTTGGGCAGTGTAGCCTACATCAATCATAGCGTTATAAAGTTCGTCAACTAACATCGTTCTATATATATATATTTATATAAAAAAAAAATGTTTTAATTAATTAATTTAAAATCTCGATTGAATATAATAGCCGGCGAGACCCACCACACCCATTCCCACGATGATGAACGCGATCTCGCGGTCCTTTTGGGGGCTCTGACGGTACATAGAAATCTGAAAGTTGGGGCTCGGGATCCATTGGATCGAGACTTTTGTGCGGATATGCCAGCGCGTACTCGCGGTTGGCTTCTTCACGTTCTGAAAAGTTTGCGCGGCGTGATTTTCGCGGCGAAGCTCTTCATTGACCAGTCCAGATGGGCGGTTCGTTTTTCGACCATGCTTCCTTTGCGCTATTGAGTTGTTCTACAGCTAAATCATGACGCTTACGCTCCTCATCCACGTTCGAGCTTTTCATTTTAGAGAATATAAAGTTGCTACCGCTGAACGCCAATGCGTTTACAAGCGCACCACCTACTATTACTGCGATTGAAGCCATTTATTTCCATATATTAACTGGTAGAATTCCAGCTTTAACTAGATAATCTCGGGTCCAAACTGCGGCCGCTACATCTAAGGTCGCGAGCCCTACGTCTCTCACAGTAAAGTCCAATTTGGGAGCGGTTCCTCCTAGGGCCATCTTTGATAGTCGAGCATACCCGATACTGAAACCCGATATCACCACGGCGTGATAAAGCGCATTCACTAACATTTTACCATCTTGTTCAGCCATTGTTATAATTATTGCATATAAAATGGGTCGCGATCAATGTTTAAATGGGGCGCATCCAAAATTCAACATTGTTGATGATTGGTGTTTAGTAACTTTCTTCTGAACACTGGCTGGTTGTTTTTTTCTGGTATTTCCACACGCACAGGGCACAACAACTGCCAGACCACCACCAACAACCCAACTCCAATTCACGAATTTGGGTTCAATCGGATTCGCCCAACTCCAACGGTAGTTGGTATTGGGTGACAAATTCTTTGAATTTGAGTGTGCTTCCAATTCGTGAATTGGGGGGTGTTGTTGTACTCAACTCTGTATTCAGATGTTTTGCTGTCTCCGTCCCCAATCTCGATTGGAGTTTAGCCTCTCGAAGCTCGGCGAGTATTTTATCTTGTTTAACTTTTCGGGTGGCAGCCGCCGCCCGCCCAGCTGCCTGTCTTTTGGGATTTTTTTATATGCGGTATGTCATCCAGTGGCGGAGTAACACTCTGGTTCGATTGTGTTGGAGCAATCTGGTTCAACTCCGTCACTCTCGTGGGTGTGTCTTGTGTCATCATTTATAATATTAATATTAGAGCTTATAGTTCGTGGGCATATATGTCCAAATTGACAGTGTTTACCCGTGGTCAACGCGGTTGTTAGTGGAGCTAAGTACATTCCAAACTTGTGATAAATTGAGCAGCATGCCGTTCTAAGAGTGTGTCCTATAAAAGGGTCAGTCTCTTAGATCGTGAATCAACCCATTCGGTGTTTGGTATAGGGAGAAGTCTACTAACGGCGGTAGCGTACAAATGAATAGCCGCCGATCCAAGAGTTTTTGTCATCTCTGCTCCCAATTTGGATTCGTATCGCGCATACATTTTATCGATCTCCGCATCTGACATCTTATCCACCTGAAAAACTGAGAGACGCCTACCGAGATAAATGCTCCGATTGTCCCCCAGCAACCAGCGCAGCTAGCCGCTCTCGTCGCGCCGCTTTTATTTTCATTTTCATTCGGAGTCGTTGCACTCAACCCAGATCCCGATTGCTCTGTCGGATCATTATTGTTGGCAGTCGGAGTTGAGGTTTCTTCTATTAGCTGATCGAGAAGTTCGTCGCAGTTCATTTTTTTTCAAAATTAGTAATTTAACTATTCTAACAAGTCTCATCACTTTAACATATTTATTTAATTTTTTCAAAATTATTAAAATAATAAATGCGCACCACCCGATACTTATGATCACCATTATGCTCGCAACAAAGCTCGCAGCGGAGCACCAAATTGTTAACATTGTTAACCATTGTTCAGTATTTGTTCAGCATTATTCAGCATTTGTTCAGCATTTGCTAAGCATTGTTCAGCAATTGCTAAGCATTGTTCAGTATTTGTTCAGCATTGTTCAGCAATTGCTAAGCATTGTTCAGCAATTGCTAAGCATTGCAATAGCTTATTACTTTGCAATTTTCCTAATTTTTTCAAAATCGTTAGATTTAATTGATAACTTTATAAGCAGTTGGTTGATCAGTCTTTAGCAGAAGCTTGGCGTGCTTAGTTTTCGAAAGTATCTGTCGAACCTCCAGGCGCTCCTCGCGCGTTGGGATAACGTCATTCTCTCGAAGACAGTCATCGAATGAGTCTCGGTCCTTGCAGTGAAAGAGGGCGACCCATTTCGTTTGCTCGCGCAGATCCTTGAGGACGGCGTTGTATTTTTGAGTGGATATCCATACGCTTTGCCTCGCATGGCGGCCAGAAAATGCGAGCTCGGAGAGCATGTCCTTCTTTTTGGTCATCGCCGCCTTGGCTGAGCAATCGTCAATCACGTATAGGGTGGGCTCGCCCTGAAATATTTGGTATAAACCACGCAACCAATCGTGAAGCCTATCACCGGGGTCAATAACGTATACCTCAGGGTCGGTCCATATCCACGGGCACCGCTGATAAGTATCGTTGTGTCGCACAGTGGGACATAGGATCACAATGTGACGAAAGGCATCGCGGTAGGATCCCTCGAGTAAGTTGAGGATGAAAACCGTTTTTCCACATCCTGTCTGCCCACATATTATGGCGGAGTGAGCATCTCCAATCGTGAATTGGTATTGATTGCTAGATTTCTTAATTTTTTCAAAATTATGTATTAATAAATCGTTAGATGATTTCTTAATTTTTTCAAAATTATGTATTAATAAATCGTTAGATTTAGTAGATCGCTGATACGTATCGACCATCTTCGATGTTGAGTTGTGCGTCTGTAATTATATATAAGTACACGTTCAATGGCCCGGCTCCGTCCGCCTCTTTGGTTATCTGGATCGTCACTCCCTCACTAGCGTTCTCAACTTGGCGTCCGCTACCGTGTATTTGGTCATCGTCGCTGGCTCGCATGTCTAGCCATAACGCGTATTTGGTATTCAGGAACTCCGCGAGGGAGACGGCCGAGAGATGCAGGTCTTTAGCAACTGCTGCAACCTCCGGAGAGCGCTTAGATCCGGCAGCAAACTGCTTTCTTACTTCATCCCACTGCTGGTGCGCGCGAAGACCCGCGCTGTAGAGTTGATTGGGGACTCCCTCGATCGTCACCTCTACCTTCGTGATTTTGGGGTTATAGAATCTGTCGGTTTTTCTAGCACCGAACGCGAACCGAGCATCCTCGAACAACATCAGTATACCTTTCATCGAGCGGGGCGTACGTTGACGTTAATATTCCACAATGTGTCGCTTTTGTTTTTCGGCATCTTGCGATGGCGAAGAACTCGGTCGTAAAGTATGGCAACGCGCCCGGCGTACTGGGTTCTGATCAATCGCGCTAGTTCGGGCATCGTGACCATGTCGTACTCCAGCGAAACATTATCGATCGTATACGTCGATAACTGGTCGGTGGTTATGATAACTCGGCCGTAGTCGTTGAACGTTAGTTCGTATTCGAGGCGGTCAGCCAAAGCGCTCTGATAGTAGGGCATGTGACTCTCCAGCAACTCAAAGTCGAGCGGGATGTAGAAGCGGTTTGCCGTAAGCGCCCGCGACCGCGTTGTCACTCGCGTTGTTATCTGCCTTGTTAGCAGCCCCGATTCTAAGTTTGGTTACGTTCTTATTTTTGCTGGTGTCAATACCTTGATAGACAGCGTTTTCAAGCTCGTGTGACGTCTTCCACAGGTCCTGATAGCAATGGTAGACGTCGCTGTCATCGATCGACATCACCTCATTACCAGAAATCTTTATCATAGTCTTCTTGACTATGGCGCGACCCAAGTTCTGAACGACGGTTCGGTCCGCGTCCGTCGACGTTAGCGAAATAGTGAAAGCGAGGCGAACAGTACCCGGAACAATGACGTCGTTAGCTCCGAGGTTGGGGAACGGACTAAGAGCTGCTGGTTCTGGTCGATCGTCGATGGGTTGTTCGTAATAACGACACTCTGTCTCACGCCTTTTGCCCCGAGGGGCTCACGCAGTCTGCGGTATGGATTGAGTTTGCGACCGTATTGACTCGAAGACATAATTAATTTTTTCAAAATTATTGAAACTATTAAACCTGTATGGTTTTGTCTTTAATAGATAATTAATTTTAAGAAAATTATATAGATGGCTGATTACGATATTAACAGGATAAAATAGGCAGAGACGATTTCGTCGATGATTATGATGATGATAACGAAACGCCCTTCATAGAGACTCCAGTTCCAATCCAATCGCAATTGGGGGAAATAGGTGGCGCTACCAGCAGCGTTGGTCAAAGTCAGGAATTACTTGAGGGAGCTGTAAACGACTACTACAACAATTTGTCAGAAATCGGTCTGGTCCCGTCTGTCGGTCGCGACTACTCCAAGTTCGAATTGGATATGCATGGTAGGTTGCGACTAAAATCATCAAATCTCCCAATAATCAACACGAATACCGGTAAACCCCTATCGCTAAACACCATTGCCGGAAACCGGGGCGGCGGTGGCGAAATCATAAAGAACGAACTAGGATTTCCAGATTGGACGCGTGGTAAAACAATTGTGCCGGCCCGCGCTGTAGAGGCCCTACAGTCTACCGACGAAACTATAGCGAAGACGGCCACCGCGATAGAAACGGTTGATCTCAGCGAGGTCCCTAAAATAGCCACCGACGTTATTAACACGATGGAGACCACGTTCAGCGTCCAATCACAATTGGGGGAAATACTCAACGATGACCCACCGTTACCTCTTCGCGAACTCCGGGGCCTCGATAAGGCTCTACAAACGGTCCGGGGCGAACTGGTCCTTAACCTCTCCAAACTCACGGCGCTGGATGAACATATCGCGCTAGAAGAAAGAAAACTGGAGGAAGCTGGTGGTGATAGAGAATCTACCGAGCGAATCAACAAACGCTTGCGGTCGTTGCGGGATGAAGGAGAAGCTCGCTTGGAGGCCGCCTCGGCTAACCGTGAGGCTCTCCGCACACAAATAAGTCGGATCCGCGAATCAATCTCGAGGGTCCTGCACGAGGAGACGACACTCGGTGAGCGTCTTCGCACTCTGTTCAGAGAGCAGGGCGTCACGATAGCAAGCATCCTCGTTGCTATCGGCATGACTATATCGACCATAGTTCTAACTTTCACTGGTGGTGCGGCGCCACCACCCGCTCCAGCACCAGCACCAGCACCAGCACCCTCTCCATCCGGTGGAGCCAAGGAGTGGATAAAAAAACAACTAAAAGCCCTCGCCAGTCTTCTAGCTAAATTAGCTGGAAAGGCGGCTGCCGCACTACCTGGACTGATCGGAAGTATCGTTTCTTACTTGCTATCTATATTATCAAAAACGGCCGGATGGCTAGCCAAAAATACCTGGGCTTTAATCGTGGCAATCGCTGGTCTCCTATTATTCTCTGTCAGAGAGTTCCTACAACCAACAAAGCGTAAATAATCCGATCGCCACGAGGGCGATGACGACACAATTTCTCCTCCTCGTGTGTTGTGCTTCCAATTTCATCCAATCTAACGATTGATTGGTGTTTCTCCAATCGCGATTGGTCTGTTGATGGATTTCGATGGTTCATCCAATTTACGAATTGGGGGTACTGGGTTCGATTTACGAATTGGGGGTGAGGTGTATCCATTTTGTGTTTTATGAAATCGGTTCCACTGTTGGGGGTGCGCTTGATGATATCCGTATTCACGTTCCCGTTGCGGCCAATTTTTTGATTGACGGTGGCGATTACGATCTGATATTGTAACCGTCAACCGGGTCGTCTCGTAGTATCATATTGCTCGGCGCCATAGACCTATTCCAAATACATAGTCTACTGGGGTGTGCTGGCAGTCTGCAAAACGTCTTGATAATTCTGGATTGCCTTCTCCAGGTCCACCCTAGCTGAGATGGCGTCCTCTACAAGTGCCAAAAATTGTTTTTGTGCATCAAACGCTGTTCCCATGCCCAGTATAGAACTGCGAGTTTGCTTCTGTGCGCCGAGAATGGCCCAGACGTACGTGCGAATGGAGTCGTTGACGCGAGTAACCCCGGCCTGCGTGAACCCTAGACCCGTATCTAACATAAATGTACCCCACGCGTTCTGAACCTCAGCAGCCTGCTGTATGTAATCGACGTGAGCCAGTTTCGGAGGTAACATTTTACAAGAAAACACGCCACAGTGTCGACCTCCAGACACTTCCGTCCCGAAAGTCATAGTCGCGGGGTCAAAATTCCCGGCGTTCCGACTGACGATGTGGTCACGGAGTGATCGTGTCTAAAATCAGTCTGTGTCCAATTCCCGGACTGGCCGTGAATGAGAACGTCCCCGAGGCCGGTGCTGGTAGGAAATGCTTTCTGTCTCCAGTCCGCGTCTTTTGAAACGTAAAATTAAATTCGTTACACAGTCTTTCAATGGCCATAACGGTTATATGTGTTGGAAATGGGATCCCAGGCGTCGTCTTGAGGTAGTGAAATACCTAGTTCTTTGAGAATCCTCCTAATAGTATAATACACGTGAAAGTTGTAGCACTTCGGAGCATGACATTCTTGGATGTCAGATGGGTCTTTATATGAAACTCCACACCCGGCTGTTGCGCACCATACAGCGAAATTTATTTGGTTCTGCCAAAACTGCATCGGTGTTGCTTTCCAGCCGTTTTACCACCTCCATCGTAGTAATCTTGGGCAACCTATATTGTTCAAAGATGTTAGGGAAGTTGGTGGCAAAGCCACTGTCCGGTCTAACCGTTACGGTTGGGTGTACAAGGCGGATTAACACGTCCTTTTTGTGTGTATTTACCTCCGACCGCGTACTTTACATTAGAGTTAAAGCTAAATGCTTTGGTATCCATTGAAAGATATTATTATGTTTGCTACTATAACTAATGTTCAAAAAGGGAGTTGTGAACTTCAAAAATTAATAGACAACTGCTGCGGAAAACGCCGGGTAGGCCTTAGATCAATCACCTTCACGGTCGGGTGGAAAAACCTCAAAACGTACGAGTATATCAGACCCTTAGATCCTTTAGATCTAGAGGACGCCGATAGTCATGCAGAAGTAGAGAGACGCATTCGGGAATCAAGTGTCTCATTACTTCCTGGCCTTTGGGGTTTCGGAGATCTCCAAGCTTTAATCGCGACGAATATGCCTGATAATGTCACTCTCACAGTCTCAAAAGCCACGGGGATTGCGACATTGTCCGTTGATAAAAAATTAGAGATCTCCCGGGGGTTGGCCTCAATGTTAGGATTTAAATTTGCACCCCCTTACGACGAGGATGAAGGGTTTAGTACCCCGTTGATGTTTGTCTTCCCCGTGGGAGTGCACCGCGGCGATACCCCAGTAAACTTCGCCGTCACGAAAACTCTCAGGGTGCACCTGGATCGGGTGAACACATCGTACAACACGATAGACGGATCCCCCAGCACATTACTGAAAACTGTGCCCGCCAGCGATTGTTTCTATGGCGAGACTGTAACGTTAGACTTCCCACACCCAGAGATGAAAGTTTTGGAATCGGGACACATCCACGAGTTGAAGATTTATATTCTTGATGATAAAGGGCGAGAGTTGAAGAACGATTACCCGATTTCGGTCGTCCTAGAAATTTCAAATTAATTAATTTTAAGAAAATTAGAATTAAACGCATGTTCGTAATATATATTATCAACATTATGAGTATATACGGACCAGGTAGTTCTTCCGATTGGGTGACAAATTCAAATAATTTGGAACCTGCAGAAGGGGGATTCATCCCGACAGAGGGCGACTTTTTAACTACCCAAAAAACAAAGGCCTTGATTAATAGAACTATATCGAGGCCACGGACGAGATTCACAAGAGTCTACTATCACAACTTAGAGAATATGCCCTGGCTGTGAATACACAAAGTCGTGAAGAAACGCATACGGAACTAAACGAACTAGGTAAAAAATAAATAACAAATTTAGAAAAGAGGCCCGGTTGGGGATTGATAAAGCCCGAGAAGACCGCCAGACTGACATTACGGAGGTTTATGGGGTGTTGCGCTTAGAAGACTCTCTCAGCAAAGAAGCTACACTTGCTGAATTAGACGGGAAAATAATCGATTTTCGAAATGAGGCCACGTCGGGTATTGAGAAAGCACGAGAAGACCACCAGGCGGACCTTACGAAGGCTTATGAGGTGTTGCGCTCAGAGGACTCTCTCATCAGAGAAGCGGCACTTACTGAACTAGATAAAAAAAATAAACAAATTTCGAAAAGAGACCCGGTCGGGTATTGATAAAGTCCGAGAAGACCACCAGTCTAACCTTGCAGAGGCCATTGCGGAGGCTTATGATGCGTTGCGCTTAGAGAACTCTCATAGTAAAGAATCGACACTTACCGAACTAGATGAAAAAATAGCCGAATTTATAAAAGAGACCAGGTGTCTGGGGTTGAGGGGGTCCGAGAAGACCACAAAGAGGCCATTGCGGAGGCTTATGGGGCGTTTACGCTCAGAGGACTCTCTCAACAGAGAAGCGGCACTTACTGACCTATATGAAAAAATAACCGAATTTAAAAAAGAGACCCGGTTTGATCTTGATGGAGTCCGAACGGGTATTGATAAAGCCCTAGAAGACCACCAGGCGGATATTAAGGAGGCTTATAGGGTGTTGCTCTTAGAGGACTCTATCAACAGAGAAGCGACACTTACTAAACTAGATGAAAAAATAACCGAATTTCAAAAAGAGACCCGGTCGGGTATTGATAAAGCCTTAGAAGACCACCAGGCAACCATTACGGAGGCTTATGATGCGTTGCGCTCAGAGGACTCTATCAACAGAGAAGCGACACTTACTGAACTAGATGAAAAAATAACCGATAAACTGAAACATGATCGTATAGCCGCGACCAAAGCTCTTGAGGAGGCCTCTTATGAGATTCGTACTGAGGCATATAACGCAAACAATGCGCTTGCCGGAATAGTGAAAACAATGAAAACACCAAAACGTGTCATAACAGTTTGGGCTGAGAAGCGGGGCCCATTGGTTGTGGGGCACTATGAATATTCGTTCGGTGCCAAAGCGAGTAATAAATATGGGGGATACACTATGACAGCTGCAGGTGAAGTTATCCAAATGGCGGTCTGCTCGGTTAATGCTAATGGTAAACCTGTGGGCGCGGTCGCGATAAATATTGTAGTAGATGGGAAAGAACGGGGGATTGGAGTCACTAAAATCTCTGGAGATAGTTCGACGGTGGTTTCGTTCTCCGGTGATGATCGAATTAGACTTTCCCAAGGTAGTGTTATTAACTTTGTTACGAAAATCGGTGACTCAGAGAGTTCTTCCACTATTGTCTCATTGTTAATTGAACTTTATTGTGTAAATACTAATATATTGAAATAAAATTTAACTATGAACGAATCACCGCTTCCAATTGTCAATACCGATCCACCAACACTGTATCCAACTCTCAATACCACTCCACCAACACTGTATTCAACTCCACCAACACTGTATTCAATTAACGAAAAAAGTTCAGATTTTAGGTTGAATAATATCGTCGCTATGCAGGATATTTTAGTTAGAGAATGTGCAAATAGAAAAAGACACTCTAATAAATATAGGCGCGCGGCAAACATAGCTGAAGCATCTAGTACGGTTCTGGCAAGTGTTTCTGTGTTGTGTGGGGCGGGGACTGCTGCAACGCTATCTACAATTGTAATGATTCCACTTGCAGGGGTTTTGAGTGGAATTACCGTTTTATCTGGAACACTTTGTATGGTAATTAGGGCGGCGGGTGGAAAACTCGAGAAAAAAAGTAGAAAACATGATAGAATATCCGTTTCTCGCTAGGTCTAAGAAAAATAGCATCGACGTTATGGTGTCCAAAGCGTTGGCCGATAAGAAAATATCAAATTTAGAGTTTGAATCCGTGGTGAAGAAATGGGGAGATATGAAGAATTAAAAAATGATATAAGGATCAAGGCGCGCGCCACCATGCCAAAAATTGAGTGTACTGATTGGGATAAATTTAGGGTAAAACTTGGAAATAAAGTCGGAAGGAAATGTTTACAGCACCATTGTGTATATTTTAAAAAATAATTTTTCTAATTTTCTTAATTTTCTTAATTAATTCTTTAGAATTATCAAAATTATTAATTATTTACACTGAAAATTATAAATTCAGTCGAGGATTACACTATACACACCGTCTGTGTAATTGATACACTCGGCTCTGTTTACCTTGCTATTAATTTACGCATGGTTCATAACCCGTGTAATTGAAACATTGTCGTAATTGATAATTGTACAACACTAGGTAATGTTTATCATAACAGCCTACATGGTCGTGTGGGTTAAGGAGATAATCTATAGAGACGAGGGTCGTGGGTTCGCGCCGTGGTTGGAGCTAAACATTTTTTATTTTTTATTTCTATCCCTACAAATGTGGTTTTAAAAAATAATTAATTATTAATAATTTTTGATAATTCTAAAGAATTAATTAAGAAAATTATTAATAATTAAAAAAAAACAACAAAAAAAACAAATGTTTAACCGAGGCTCGAACCCGCGCCAGCAAAACCCTTCTGGGCCCACCCGGCTAGCCATCTTTTTTTGTTCTTTCTCTTTCTCTTTCTCTTTCTCATCTCATGGCTAGCCGGGTGTAATAGCTACCCGTACAGTACACCCCCATCTATCAGCTGATCTAGGAATCAGTGTCGAAATTCTAGGCAACCTTGGAAGTGTCTGCACGGAAGCAAGTGCCTGCACGGAAGCACTGAGCGCTCATTTTATCCAGGGGCGTACCCCCAGACAAATTATTGTTGTTAATTTTACATATATTAAGCTAAAACCGTGTTGTGCAATACCAAATATTTACTCGTTTATTTTTATTTGTTTTATATATAACAAGTTCATTTTTTATTTAATAATATAGGTTATAACGTTCTAAATTATTAAAAAGTAAAATTAGAAAAATAAAAAACATGACAACCAATAAGAATGTAAGAAATACTTCCGGAATATCGATAGCGGGTTGTGTAATACACCCACGTGTGTGTAGTATATATTACAGTAGTATAGAGGGATTCAAAATGATACCACTATTACAGTGTGTTTATGTTTCATCCTGGAAGACGTAATCGTGTAATCTCTATATAAAATGGACACCTAATTTACATGTTCATAACACGTGTAATTGGAACATTGTCGTCTGCTTATAACATAAATTAGTTCTGTTCAATAATTTTCAATTTCTTCTAATAATTTTCCAATTTCTTCGTTAAAAGCGATATTGTAGAAACGCATATCCGTAAACGAATCTTTGATTTTAAACTGTTTTATAAAATTAGTTTGATAATGTTTCGGTAGTGTTTCTCCGATCCTATTTAGTCGCTTCATTATATAAATTTGATACTTATACCGGCGAACATAATTGCCGGTTTAATATTGTAAATGCAACGTTTTTATCGCAGCGTAATAAATTACGCTGATATTTCATGTATTCGATATCACATAGTATTGTCATTTTACCGTGTTTTAATACTGTAGAAACAACAGCGTAAAATCCTTCATCCAAATCATTATAAACGTCCAATTCGTTGTGTATTTTATTATCCATTTTGTTATAATATTTTATTATAACCTATTAAATTTATATGTTCAATTGGACGTGAAAAAAACATGATGTATTTATGACACCAATTTTGAATATTTCGTGGGACAATTTCCTCGTTAACTAATTTTTTTGATTTTTTGGGGGTGGTGGGAATAGTATAGAGGGTTATAAATGATACCATCGTTAGGTGGTATCATTTTGAATCCCTCTATACTTAAATTTACTGTCTGAAAAACATTATGTTTTTTTTTTTTCACGTCCAATTTTTAGTGGGAGACAATTTCCTCGTTAACCAATTTTTGATTTTTCGGGGGGTGGTGGAGTAGTATATAGGGTGGAGAAATGATACCCTGGTTAGGTGGTATCATTTTGAATCCCTCTATACTACTGCAGCTGCTTGACAATTCAAGCCCCAAGACAGCTTAGGAATATGCAAATTGACAAAGTATATCAAATAAACAATTAGTATTTCAATCCATGGTTGGAACTGAAAACAAATCTATCGAAAATGTCGAACTTTTGAAAGTGAAAGCAGAATCTCTGTTGAATGTTACGGGAATCCATGTCTAAACATACGTGGTCAGGTGATCGCCATGCGCGCACTGGTGTGAGGTCACGTCATGCCACAAGATAACAAGATGATGTCAGACTGTACCGAGGCGTGGCGCACCAGTGTTGTTGTCGCAGCTACCGTCTTGAGAGTGATGTCACATTTTGTGATGTCCTTGTTTTAAAAAAATTAGATAAGTCTGTATATGTATACAGACATAATTATTATTGGGAATCCTCCAAGTTTTCCAAGCTACTGTATGCTTTATATAAGTATCGTTTATGTATATGGTATGCTAATAATGTATTCTTCTTGTTCCTAATTAATAACAGCCCTACAAATTATCAACGTGTTCCAAAAATATGAAAATGACAAATTAATACATTTATACAAACTCAATTATATTGTGAATTAATTTGCGAGCAATGTTGTGTCCCAGTTTATTTACATCCATGAGAAGAATCAACTAAGTGTAACGTCACTACAGAACCATTTAGAGCATGTAATCTAAGACATACTACTAATCCATATAATACAATCAGAATAGCTTATTTAATTAAATGGTGTATGCCAAACAATAACACCATTGTCAATATAGACATGTATTCATAAAATATTCGACATGCGATATGCTATACTTCAGTTCCTCCCCAATCCGCCACATTGACCAATATTATTCGTATGCTAATAAAAATTCCAAAATCCACAAGACTGAATATGTAAAATACACTTTAAATAATTTAAGTAATGTTTGGTTACACACAACTCAAGTAGACTCAATAGTGGAGGCCTATAATTACACTATTTTATTTCGCCAGATGTTCTAGAATATTCTAGTCTATTCTCAAGTATTTAATTCACTTCATTCATGATGTATAATGTTCTCCTGATAACTTTGCAAACATATCCATATATATTATTATATTCGCCATTGTTTACAACTTGAAGGTAATTGTAGATAAATATACATATCCATACTATATTACATTCAATTTCTCCTAGATCCCTCACATAGCAATTATATAATGACGTTTATCATTAAACACACGCTCAGGTACATGTATAAGAATTAACTATATGCATATTTGGAGAAATATGATACAGTGCAAATATCAAGTACACAAAATCCTCAACTTGATTGGGGAGATGGGGATGGGGTGAAGGTACAGGTACGGAGTTGAGTCTTTTAAAATAATTGAACAATTGTTTCAAGCTGTTAGCCATGTATATAATAACTGTACTATTAGTACAGTAATTTTGTTCACAGTCAACTTGGATCAGGAAAGCCCCGGTGGCATTATGTAGATATGCTGATCCACCCGGCTGAAATTTGCTCATATACTCGATCTGATCAATACTAGTTTGTGCGTTCCTGCCCCAGATATCAAGTCACTACACTGTATATATAATGTGTACACATATGTATATATATGGTCATGTTGACACCCTGCAGACCCACCAGACGGGACAGCAACAGTTCAAGGCAATCCAGTGAAAGGTGGCCAGATTACCGTCATGTGTTCCCCGGCCGGAGTCCCGCATATGTACCACTACAACAGCTGGGTCCATACATGGTCGGACGGTACAGAGATATCCCAGGCGGGCCTGTCGGTCGAGCAGAATCTCACACGAACCAATATCACGTACCAGGACTCGGGAGTATACACGTGTCGGGCCAGTAACGGTGTACCCAATAACGATACCTACCAGGAGGGGTCTACATTTGCCATCAACATCGAATGTGAGTAGTGTTGCTAGTGTAGAAAACAGTCGTCTCACATTGTGATACTCGTGTCCGGAAGTGTGTGAGTAGTGTTGCTAGTATAGAAAACAGTCCTCTCACAGTCTGATCCTCGTGTCCAGGATGTGTGTGTGAGTAGTGCTGTTGGTGTAGTAAACATTCCTCTCACAGTCTGATCCTCGTGTCCAGGATGTGTGTGTGAGTAGTGTTGTTGGTGTAGTAAACAGTCCTCTCACAGTCTGATCGTCGTATCCAGGATGTGTGTGTGAGTAGTGTTGCTGGTGTAGAAAACAGTCCTCTCACAGTCTGATCCTCGTGTCCAGGATCTGTGTCAGTAATGTTGCTAGTGTAGAAAACGGTCCTCTCACAGTCTGATTCTCGTGCTCAGGATGTGTGTGTGAGTAGTGTTGTTGGTATTAGACCAGGAGGGGTCTACATTTGCCATCAACATCGAATGTGAGTAGTGTTGCTAGTGTAGAAAACAGTCGTCTCACATTGTGATCCACGTGTCCAGGATGTGTGTGAGTAATGTTGCTAGTGTAGAAAACAGTCCTCTCACAGTCTGATCCCCGTGTCCAGGATGTTTGTGTGAGTAGTGTTGTTCGTGTAGTAAACAGTCCTCTCACAGTCTGACCCTCGTATCCAGGATTTGTGTGTGAGTAGTGTTGCTGGTATAGAAAACAGTCCTCTCACAGTCTGATCCTCGTGTCCAGGATGTGTGTGAGTAATATTGCTAGTGTAGAAAACATTCCTCTCACAGTCTGATCCTCGTGTCCAGGATGTGTGTGTGAGTAGTGTTGTTGGTGTAGTAAACAGTCCTCTCACAATCAGATCCTCGTATCCAGGATGTGTGTGTGAGTAGTGTTGCTGGTATAGAAAACAGTCGTCTCACAGTCTGATCCTCGTCCCAGAGTGGTGGATAATGTTTTGCTAGTGTAAAAATCCTCCTCCCCACAGTCTGACCTCTTAGCCATGATGTTGTGGAAAGTGTGTTGCTGGTGTAAAAAAAAAGTCCCTCTCACAGTCTGACCTCGTGGCCAGGAGGTGGGTGTGAGAGTTGTTTGTTTGGGGTTAGTAAAACAGTCCTCACAGGCCTATCCTCGTGGCCCAGGATGTGTGGTGAGTAATATTGCTATGTAAAAGAAAAAAAACATCCCCAACAGCTGGATCCCTCGTGTCCGTGTGTGTCTGATAGTTTTTGCTGGTGTAGAAAACCAGCCCTCTCCAGTCTGACCTCGTGTCCAGATGTGTGTGGGAGTAGTTTGTTGTTGTATAAACATCCCCCTCACAGTCTGAACCTCGTGTCCAGGATGGTGGGAGTAATAGTGCCTAGTGTAAAACCTTCCCTCCACAGTCCATCTTTCCGTGTTTGTGTGAGTAGTGTTGGTTGGTGTAGTTAAAAACATCCTCTCACATCTGATCCTCGTGTCCAAATGTGTGTGTGAGTATTTTGTTTTGGTTATACCTAAAAAAATCCTCTCACATTCTGATCGCCGTACCAGGATGTGTGTGAGTATGTTTTCAGGTGTAAAAACATTTCCTCACAGTCTGATCCTCGTGTCCCAGATGTGTGTGTAGTAGTGTTTGTTGGTGAAGTAAACATCCTCACAGTCTGATCCGTCGTATCAGATGTGTGTGTGGAGTAGTGTCCCGATGCCTTGATGTGTGTGTGTAGTAGTGCTGAGTGTACAGTACAGTCTCTCACAGCTCTGATCGTCGGTTATCAAGATGCTCTGTGGATCGTGTAGTGCGTAGTGTCCAGGATGTGTGTGTAGTAGTGTTGTTGGTGTATTACAGTCTCACACAGTCCTCATATCGTCGTATCCAGGATGATGTTGTGAAGTATGTTGCTGGTTTAGAAAACAGTCCTCTCACAGTCTGATCCTCGTGTCCAGGATGTGTGTCAGTAATGTTGCTAGTGTAGAAAACGGTCCTCTCACAGTCTGATTCTCGTGCTCAGGATGTGTGTGTGAGTAGTGGTGTTGGTATTAGACCAGGAGGGGTCTACATTTGCCATCAACATAGAATGTGAGTAGTGTTGCTAGTGTAGAAAACCGTCGTCTCACATTGTGATCCATGTGTCCAGGATGTGTGTGAGTAATGTTGCTAGTGTAGAAAACAGTCCTCTCACAGTCTGATCCCCGTGTCCAAGATGTTTCTGTGAGTAGTGTTGTTCGTGTAGTAAACAGTCATCTCACAGTCTGACCCTCGTATCCAGGATTTGTGTGTGAGTAGTGTTGCTGGTATAGAAAACAATCCTCTCACAGTCTGATCGTCGTATCCAGGATGTGTGTGTGAGTAGTGTTGCTGGTGTAGAAAACAGTCCTCTCACAGTCTGATCCTCGTGTCCAGGATCTGTGTCAGTAATGTTGCTAGTGTAGAAAACGGTCCTCTCACAGTCTGATTCTCGTGCTCAGGATGTGTGTGTGAGTAGTGTTGTTGGTATTAGACCAGGAGTGGTCTACATTTGCCATCAACATCGAATGTGAGTAGTGTTGCTAGTGTAGAAAACAGTCGTCTCACATTGTGATCCACGTGTCCAGGATGTGTGTGAGTAATGTTGCTAGTGTAGAAAACATTCCTCTCACAGTCTGATCCTCGTGTCCAGGATGTGTGTGTGAGTAGTGTTGTTGGTGTAGTAAACAGTCCTCTCACAGTCTGACCCTCGTATCCAGGATTTGTGTGGTGAGTAATATGCCTAGTGTAATATTGCCATAAAAAGTGGCCCTAGAAAACATTCCTCTCACAGTCTGATCCTCGTGTCCAGGATGTGTGTGTGAGTAGTGTTGTTGGTGTAGTAAACAGTCCTCTCACTATCAGATCCTCGTATCCAGGATGTGTGTGTGAGTAGTGTTGCTGGTATAGAAAACAGTCGTCTCACAGTCTGATCCTCGTGTCCAGGATGTGTGTGAGTAATGTTGCTAGTGTAGAAAACAGTCCTCCCACAGTCTGATCCTCGTATCCATGATGTGTGTGTGAGTAGTGTTGCTGGTGTAGAAAACAGTCCTCTCACAGTCTGATCCTCGTGTGAAGGATGTGTGTCAGTAGTGTTGCTAGTGTAGAAAACAGTTCTCTCACAGTCTGATCCTCGTGTCAATGATGTGTGTGAGTAGTCTTGCTAGTGTAGAAAACAGTCGTCTCACAGTCTGATACTCATTTCAAGGATGTGTGTCAGTAGTGTTGCTAGTGTAGAAAACAGTCCTCTCAGTCTGATCCTCGTGGCAAGGATGTGTGTCAGTAGTGTTGCTAGTGTAGTAAACAGTCCTCTCACAGTCTGATCCTCGTATCCAGGATGTGTGTGTGAGTAGTGTTACTGGTATAGAAAACAGTCGTCTCACAGTCTGATCCTCGTGTCCAGGATGTGTGTGTGAGTAGTTTTGCTGGTATAGAAAACAGTCCTCTCACAGTCTGATCCTCGTGTCCAGGATGTGTGTGAGTAATGTTGCTAGTGTAGAAAACAGTCCTCTCACAGTGTGATCCTCGTGTCCAGGATGTGTGAGAGTAGTGTTGTTTGTGTAGTAAACAGTCGTCTCACAGTGTGATACTCGTGTCAAGGATGTGTGTGAGTAGTGTTGCTAGTGTAGAAAACAGTCGTCTCACAGTCTGATACTCCTGTCAAGGATGTGTGTGTGTAGTGTTGCTAGTGTAGAAAACAGTCATCTCACAGTCTGCTAATGGTGTCAAGGATGTGTGTGTGTAGTGTTGCTAGTGTAGAAAACAGTCGTCTCACAGTCTGATACTCGTGTCAAGGATGTGTGTGAGTAGTGTTGCTAGTGTAGAAAACAGTCATCTCACAGTGTGATCCTAGTGTCTAGGATGTGTGAGTAGTGTTGCTAGTGTAGAAAACAGTCCTCTCACAGTGTGATCCTAGTGTCTAGGATGTGTGAGTAGTGTTGCTAGTGTAGAAAACAGTCCTCTCACAGTGTGATCCTAGTGTCTAGGATGTGTGAGTAGTGTTGCTAGTGTAGAAAACAGTCCTCTCACAGTCTGATACTCGTGTCAAGGATGTGTGTGAGTAGTGTTGCTAGTGTAGAAAACAGTCCTCTCACAGTGTGATCCTAGTGTCTAGGATGTGTGAGTAGTGTTGCTAGTGTAGAAAACAGTCCTCTCACAGTGTGATCCTCGTGTCCAGGATGTGTGTGAGTAGTGTTGCTAGTGTAGAAAACAGTCCTCTCACAGTCTGATACTCGTGTCAAGGATGTGTGTTAGTAGTGTTGCTATTGTAGAAAACAGTCCTCTCACAGTGTGATCCTCGTGTCAAGGATGTGTGTGAGTAGTGTTGCTAGTGTAGAAAACAGTCCTCTCACAGTCTGATACTCATGTCAGGATGTGTGTGAGTAGTGTTGCTAGTGTGGGAAAACAGTCCTCTCACAGTCTGATACTCGTGTCAAGGATGTGTGAGTAGTGTTGCTAGTGTGGAAAACAGTCCTCTCACAGTCTGATACTCGTGTCAAGGATGTTGTGTAGTATGTTGCTAGTGTAGAAAACAGTCCTCTCACAGTGTGATCCTCGTGTCCAGGATGTGTGTGAGTAGTGTTGCTAGTGTAGAAAACAGTCCTCTCACAGTCTGATACTCATGTCAAGGATGTGTGTGAGTAGTGTTGCTAGTGTGGAAAACAGTCCTCTCACAGTCTGATACTCATGTCAAGGATGTGTGTGAGTAGTGTTGCTAGTGTGGAAAACAGTCCTCTCACAGTCTGATACTCGTGTCAAGGATGTGTGTGAGTAGTGTTGCTAGTGTGGAAAAAAGTCCTCTCACAGTCTGATACTCATGTCAAGGATGTGTGTGAGTAGTGTTGCTAGTGTGGAAAACAGTCCTCTCACAGTCTGATACTCATGTCAAGGATGTGTGTGAGTAGTGTTGCTAGTGTGGAAAACAGTCCTCTCACAGTCTGATACTCATGTCAAGGATGTGTGTGAGTAGTGTTGCTAGTGTGGAAAACAGTCCTCTCACAGTCTGATACTCGTGTCAAGGATGTGTGTGAGTAGTGTTGCTAGTGTAGAAAACAGTCCTCTCACAGTCTGATACTCGTGTCAAGGATGTGTGTGAGTAGTGTTGCTAGTGTAGAAAACAGTCCTCTCACAGTGTGATACTCATGTCAAGGATGTGTGTGAGTAGTGTTGCTAGTGTAGAAAGCAGTCCTCTCACAGTCTGATCCTCGTGTCCAGGATGTGTGTGAGTAGTGTTGCTAGTGTGGAAAACAGTCCTATCACAGTCTGATACTCATGTCAAGGATGTGTGTGAGTAGTGTTGCTAGTGTAGAAAACAGTCCTCTCACAGTGTGATCCTCGTGTCCAGGATGTGTGTGAGTAGTGTTGCTAGTGTAGAAAACAGTCCTCTCACAGTGTGATACTCATGTCAAGGATGTGTGTGAGTAGTGTTGCTAGTGTAGAAAGCAGTCCTCTCACAGTCCCTATCCTCGTCCAGGATGTGTGTGAGTATGTTGCTAGTGTGGAAAACAGTCCTCTCACAGTCTGATACTCAGTCAAGGATGTTTGTGATAGTGTTTTCTGTGTACAGTCCTCACTGTGATCCTCGTGTCCCCAGATGTTTGTGAGTAGTGTTCTAGTGTGGAAAACAGTCCTCTCACAGTCTGATACTCATGTCAAGGATGTGTGTGAGTAGTGTTGCTAGTGTGAAAACAGTCCTCTCACAGTGTGATACTCGTGTCAAGGATGTGTGTGATAGTAGTGTGAAAACAGTCTAGTGTGGAAAAACAAGGTAGTTCCTCATCACAGTCTGATACTCATGTCAAGGATGTGTGTGAGTAGTGTTGCTAGTGTGGAAAACAGTCCTCTCACAGTCTGATACTCGTGTCAAGGATGTGTGCGAGTAGTTTTGCTAGTGTAGAAAACAGTCCTCTCACAGTGTGATCCTCGTGTCAAGGATGTGTGTGAGTAGTGTCTCGTGTCAATGATATCCCGGAAGTAGTGCTAGAGGAAGTTACATTTGATTGTCCATGCCCTGTAACCTGTTTCTACGACGGATCAATACACGTCTGTAAATGAGGTGACAGTGTGTTATGTGCTTCAGGTCAATACTATATTTATGCCCACTACGATAGTGGACGGGGAATTTCGTTACCTTGTCCGTTCGTTACATACATTATTTTGCGTCCATCACAAACCTGGTAACTCGAAACACGTGTAAACCGATGTATATATAGACTTGAAATTTGGTATGTAGCTTCTTTATGGTAGATGCACAACTTTGTTGTTTTTTTTACCCCTATAACCCGGCAATGTTAATTACTGTAAACTTGTGTTATGGAAATGTGATCTATATGGTTATGTGAGTAAAATTAGCTTTGTTACTACTTGTGCAATGTTGAGCAATTCTCAGAATTCAAGATGGCCACCGCCGCCATTTTGGAAATTGACTGATTTTCAACGTTTGATCTCGATGGCCTAGAGAGTCTTGTAATACAACTTTTCAGGGGTTTTCATGAGTGGGGAATCTAGTTTTGATGATATGTCTTTGATTCAGTGCCAGTAGGCATATATATAATTGCATATTTAATTACCCCATCCACTTTATTTCGATTGAAATGCATATGTTACAATGTGTGTCTTCATACATATGTTGTAGTTCATTTAGCCGTGGATAATACACATCTGTGTACTTACCAAACGCATACTAACACTAGTTGATGTTTGTATATCAATATCACAATAAACAACTATTCAAGGAATATAAAAGTATACATACATACATTTACCCCACCCACACAGTTTACAGTCGTTTGAGCTCACATTTGTCTTCATTTCCACGTTAGATCGGCATGCTCATAATATACATAATTTATAATCATGAATTATATGTGTGTATATACGTTACTGATTGTCCGTATAAGCCACTATACATAAGTATTCACGATGGACGATTGGACGAAGACGACAACAACAATAACAACAACAACAACATCAACAAGTATCTACTTATTACAGTGAAATAAGACATCGTGGTGAGAATTGTTAGTATTAATCACAGCTTCAGTCCTCTGCCGTCAGGTTCAGTCAGGATCGAGACGCGGCGTGGCTGTCGCAAGTCCACGAGAATGAAAAGCCAATAGAGTGGGCGGGCTTCAATGCTCAGCAGGACAGAATAGTGGACCACCCTACCCAGAAGCCCAAGACACTAGTAGTTTTCGGACCAATGATAGACTCACCACCGCTCATCCAGTTACCGTTCTGACTACGCTTGTGTATCTCGAAAAGACCTAAACATATTCGGGATGCAGTACATCCACCTCTCAGTCGACTTCCAACTGTACCAGACTGCATGCCTAATCCAGTGGAATGACCCTCAGCGCTGGAACAGACTCATACTCCACCCTGGCATGATGCACACTCTCATGAATTTCATGGGTTGTATAGGGACACTGATGAAGGCAACTGGCGTGGAAGTTCTCATCAGTGCAGCGTTCGGTGGTATCACCAGCATCTTCAATGGAAAGGCCTGGACCAATTATCTACGAGCATACCGTCTCATCATCGCAGTGTTGTTGCAGAGCTTCTACTCAAAAGGCGCTATGGGTAGACTGTCTCGTGAAACCTACACTGCTGGCGCTGATGTTCCTGCGCGGAGAGCGGAATGGTGACTTTCTTCTCCAGCAGCACTGTCTCAATGCGATGCTACCGTATTTCTTCGCCGCAGGTCACCACATTTATGCCCGCTACCTGACCTGGTATGTACGACAGATGGAGCACCTTCCCAAGCATGCCAAAGAGGACCTACTAGCGGGCGCCCATGTCTGTCGACACTCGGACGGCGGAACCGCGGTGCCAGCCTATCAGTTTGGCGAACAGACATACATCAAGCGAGGGAAGGGTGCAGGTGGCATGAAGGGCATTTCGACGAGCGCCGAGCAAGTTGCCGTGTGGGTCAACAGTTTTAGTGTATGCGCCCATCTCGACATCGCCATTGAAGATATGTACAGCGAAACTGGATAGGAAGAGAAGCCACGTGGTGGAGCGGACGACGATAAGAACAAGCACAATGAGGAAGGAGAGGGAACAAGGAGACTGGACGAGACCGATCGGAGGAACATCGCGTCAGAGCTGGAGAAATATACTCATCCCCTCAAGGAGAAGCATCCAGCTGTATATAATATCTGCAACGGCCAAGTGGCGCCCGATACAGTGAATGTTCAGGATGCACTGGTTATCGGAAGTGAGCAGAGCGAACAGTTCTCGGCTTCGCAAAGCAGTGAGATCCACACAACCATAAAGAGAAAGGTCAAAACCATGGAGGCGCTAAAAGAAAGCAGTCACCGTCAAGGGAAAGGCCATATACGACGTTCAGACACTGTTCAGTCGGCTGTTGGTTGTGGGAGAGCAGCGCAGCATGGAGTTAGCATATGTTTTACAGTTCGAGCTGAGTCCAGTCCATCCCGCCCTGATCGACGAGTACGGCTGCCTTAGGAAGGGTGTCAACGTGCTCCTCAAGGGTATGAGTGTCACTGTCACAAATGCACCTGATCCAGACGTGATACTAGTTGACACCGGACAATTGCTGTACCACGTCGTCTGTCCAGTCGCCGGCACCGCAGGAGATTTGGCTGCCAGCATCGGAACTCGAATGGCCCACTACCCTCCTGACTGTAAGAAAATCGTCCTGTTTGGTAGGTACGACCAAGAAGCTCCTAGCGCAAAGTACAATGAGCGGACAAGAAGAGGAAGAGCTAAGGAAATCCGGATGACCCCGAACACCCCTCTCCCATGTCGAGAAGCTATTCTTCATAATGCCACGAACAAGGGTCTGTTGAACAATATATTATGTGGCTATACGTTTCCACAAAACATCCAGCTTGTCAACAAGTTAGAATGTGACGTCACTCATGCCGAGGCGGACATTACCCTTTGCAGCTACATGCTGACCGCGGCGGCAGATGGCTCCCAGACCATCCGCATCCTCAATGACGACACTGACGTTTTTGTTCTCCTGGTGTACTGGATATCGATGAAGCGCATCGTTTCCAGGGTTCAACTTGAAAAGTGGAATGGTGATGTCCTGGACATCAACAAAACTGTTGAGCGGTTGGGCCCCAGAAAATGCAGCCAGCTTCTCGGTGTCCACGCGTTGTCGGGCTGCGATACGGTGTCATATCCCTTTGGAAAAGGAAAGCAGTCAGCGCTCAAGCTCCTAGAGCTAGACATACCCGGCCTCGATAAAGTACTCGGTCAACCTGACGTAACCCATGCTAAACTGAAGGCGACAGCAGACAGCTTCTTCCTACACCTCTACGGACAAAAGAGTTGTACGTCAATGAATGAAGCACGTGCCCGCTTCTATCGGGCTCATAAGAAGCCTCCGCCACTGAAAACCGACTGATTACAACCTACAGCTGCACGTGCTTACAACTCACCTTCAGATGCTACTGTGGAAGGCTGCGGACCAACGTGACCCACCTAAAGAATCTCAAGACATTGAGCACTTTGGGTGGAAGATCGAAGGCTCACACCAGCCATTGCAACAACACCAGTTGCTCCTCGAGCGTTGCTGGATGTAGTGAGCTGCAGCTGCACTGCACAGTGAAAGACATGCAGCAGCGCACGCTGTAGTTGCGACAGTGCAGGACTTTCATGCACGGACTACTGCAAGTGTGAGGGGGGAGTCACCTGTTGTTGTCCGCTCACCAGCAAGCTGGTAAACATTGAAGAGGGCGAAGGGTGGCTTGTTGTAAACGACGATGTTGAAGACCAGTAGGCGGTTGTGACTGTTTACCAGTAATACTGTGGTAATATAGTGTGTCTCCATATAAGTCATGGTGCTGTACATCAGCTGTTTTGGTTCATGGTGTACTGTTATTACATTTACAACTACATTTCGTTTTCTAAACAGAGATGTGGGTGCCATATGACATCCATAAGATATGACATCCATAAGCCAGTTCTTGCATTTTGTCTGTTAATCCATGCACATGTTATGTCTAGTCACTGAACAGAGTTATGAGTGTCACTATGGCATCCATAGGCCAGCTCTTGCTATACAGTTTGTTATTTCATGCCAATATATATGTCTAGTCACTGAACAGAGCTACGAGTGGCACTATGACATCCATATGCCAGTTCTTGCTATACCGTTTGTTATTTCATGCCAATATATATGTCTAGTCACTGAAAAGAGCTATGAGTGTCACTATGACATCTATATGCCAGTTCTTGTTATACCGTTTGTTATTTCATGCCAATATATATGTCTAGTCACTGAACAGAGCTATGAGTGTCACTATGACATCTATATGCCAGTTCTTGTTATACAGTTTATTATTTCATGCCAATATATATGTCTAGTCACTGAACAGAGCTATGAGTGTCACTATGGCATCTATATGCCAGTTCTTGTTATACCGTTTGTTATGTCATGCCAATATATATGAATGCCACTATGTCATCCATAGATCAGTTCTTGCTTTATTATTCGTTAATACATGCACAGTTCCATATCAAAAATGTTAAACCTTAATAGCTGGAAGCTTGATAGCTTCATTATGATGTGTAGATGCGCACAGTTAATTGTTATGCCCCCGCCACCGAATGGTGACGGGGCGGGGGGGGGGGCATGTAGCGTTACCAGTGTCCGTACGTCGTCCCGTCCGTCCCGCTCAGGAAAATTTCCTATAATTTGTGTCGAGCTCGCTTGCGGAAAACGGGACATAGTCATCACAATGACGTCCGGGTATCCGTCCGTCCGTGTGTCCGTCCATATGTCCGTCTGTGTGTGCCATCCGTCCAAAATCTGCGTTAAAGTATTTAAATACCTTATACCTCTGCAGTCCTAAGTCACATTGACTTGAAACTTCATATGCTTATTGGTCATCAACCATATAATCATGCTGTATCCAACTCATGCAGCCCCTGTGCCCAAGGTCAAGGTCAAATGAAGTTTGCCTGAATTTGTTGTCCAAATTTGCGTTAAACTTTTCATATTCCTACTATCTCTGTAACCGTCAGTCAGATTTGCTTGACACTTCATATGCTTATTGGTCATCATCTATCTATTTATTATGTGTCCCACTCATGCGGCCCATCTGCTCGAAGGTCATGGTCAAATGACTTTTGCGTTAAAGTATGTGTCCAAATTTGCGTTAAGCTTTTCACATACCTACCATCTCTGTAACCGTAAGTTAGATTTGCATGAACCTTCGTATGCTTATTGGTCATCATCCATATATTCATTCTGTGTCCCACTCATGTGGCCCCTGTGCCCAAGGTCAATGGTAAAGGACTTAGAATTTTGCATTAAAGTTTTTGTCAAACATTGCATTAAAGTTTTCAGGTACCTACTTTCTCTGTAACCGTAAGTCGGATTGGCTTAACACTTTATATGCTTATCATAATCCATATATTCATTCTCTGTTCCATGCATGCAGCCACTGTGACCAATGGCAAGGTCAACTGAGTTAGAAGTTCACCTTGTTTGTAAGGCAAAACTGTTAAAGTTTGTTTTCTTTTTTCAATAACTCATCAACCACTTCCCCGATTTTGATAATATTTGGCCACAATGTGTGTCTACGAGTGCTGCTTCGTTTTGCATGCGACGCACGTCTGACCGCCCAAGGTCAAGCTAACATGCCTTTGTCGGCTAATTATCGATTTTGAATATGAGCGTTCGATGTCGTAAACAGCAAGTTGAGGAAATTCAATGCTAAATTTAAGTTTGCTGAGTTTCGACATCTCCTGGAAAGCCCGCTATCAGTGACATTATTCCTTTCAGCGATTCAGTTTTTGTCGCGCCTGCTTTAGCAGAAGTCGCGACTTTTTTCGTCCGCGTGGTCTTCGTCCGAAATGTAAAAACGTTTGTACAAGCTTCATCATCGTAGTATAACTTTAATATTACTTGACGGATTGCTTTACTATTTGGACACTTGATACATAAATGTATGAACATTTGGAACACACTCATGCCGCTATTAACATGATGTGTTTTACCTTCATACTTTTTCGGAAACACTTTGTTTTCGTCATAACGTTTGTACAAGCTTCTTCATCACGATATAACATAACTATTACTATACAGATTGCTTCAATATTTGGACACTCGATACGTGTGAGCATTTGGAACACATTCATGCCCCCAGAAACATGACCTTGCCCTCTTGTGCCTTCACATTTGTTTGTGACAAATCCACGATTGTCCAACCCCGCTAATCCCAGTAGGTGAAGAGTAATAGGGTTGAGATCGGAAAAAAACAATGACCAAATTATCATTAGTAATAACATATCAAAACTCCCCGTGAATCCCACTGGAGCTTAATCCGGGAATCAAAATAGCGACCTGAATGGCCGCCAAAATGACTTCAATATTTCAATACATCATATTTGAGGAAAAATGCCACACATCCATACTGCCCTTAATATGACCTTAACTTTTGACCTTCACAACTTTGAACCTGTTCACACATGAAGAAGTTCGCCAGAGTTTCTCAATTTTGTCATAACTTCTATATCCCTTGATAGATTACTTCAATATTTCAATACATCATACTTGTGGACAAATGCCACACATCCATGCTGCCCTTAATATGACCTTGTCCTTTCGACCTTCACAACTTTGAACTGTTATTCACATTAACAAGTTCGCCAGAGTTTCTCAATTTTGTCATAACTTCTATATATTTTGGTGGATTACTTTAATATGTCAATACATCATACTTGAGGACAAATGTCACACATCCATGTTGCCCTCAATATGACATTGCCCTTTTGATCTTCACAACTTTGAACTTGTTCACACATTAACAAGTTTGCCGGAGTTTCTCATTCCTGTCATAACTTCTATATTCCTTGATTGATTGCTTTAATATTTCAGTACATCATACTTGTGGAAAAATGACACACAGACACACTGCCCTTAATAGGACTTTTACCTTTTGACCTTCATAAATGTGCTTGTGAATACTTATCACTTTGGTTAATTAACTTTGCCACAGTTTCTCCAATCTGCCACTGGGGGCATTCGTGTGCCGACAGGCCACATTTCTTGTTGATAATAAAAAAAAAATCATATTATTTTTGCTTTCTCAGATCACTCACATGGACAAATATATTCAGAAAACCAATATAATATTCAGTTAATTTTGTTTTCCAAACTCAATACCCAACTTTCCAACATCATCTGAAACACAGTACCTTTAATACATCTTATCATTATATCACCCTCACCAGACCTCTTAAGTACCTGTTACCAATATCATGTAACCGCAATTCTGGTTTACCACCTTGTACCATGTTTATAATCACCCTGTTTCAGACCAGCCGGTCATTATCCGGACAGCCCAGCCGGTACCACCAGTGGCCATCCAGCTTGGCGTGCCATCCAGCTTCAGTGTGACCTATTACTCCAATGTTGCCGACAGCACCGTGACATGTCACCGGGTTGTCAACAACGTCACACGGACGGCGTCAGTCGGAGAGGTGACAACTGAGACATCACATATACAACTGCCGGTGTATGGCAGCGTGGTGACAACAAAGGGGATCACGGCTACAGTTACCTTGACACTTAACACTCAATCTGAACTCGGCACCTATCAAGTGAAGATCACCAATACCGTCGGGACGACGGTCGTATATCGGCAGACAGCGTCTGAAGGTATACACTGTAGCGGGTAGAGTGCACGTGGTTTTCTATGTCTGAATATATATTGTTTCGTTCAAACCCAGGGCTGTCACATTCACTGGTAATAGTATCGACATAGCACGCGCCAAAATAAGCATTTCTGTTGGAAACTGTATACATCCACCTGTCCATCTGTCTGTCACGTTTTCCATTCGGCTATAACTTGACCAATTGGCTTGAACTTTCATGGGCATATTTGTCATCATCCATACATTCATTTCCCGCCCCGTCCTTGCTCCCACCATGTCGAAGATCAAGGTCAATGACCCGGTATCAATGGTTATCTTCCTCTTTTGGACTTATCATTTCACTATCGTGACTTGTAACTCGTAAAATTTGGAAGCTTGATACTTGGTATTGTTAGGCTAGCAACTAAACCCTGGTTGGCAGTTTAGAGTATACTAAACAAGATAAACGTTTCATTATTTAATTAGTACTGATCAGGATGGCATCCTTAAGTAGTTAATTCAAGGACTATACTAATGTATAAGGGAGATAATTAATGTAGTACTAACTGAGTAATAGCAGTTTCGACAGTGTAGTGTCCTTTAGACTATGGAATATGGCTGTCGGTAGAAGATTGAATTTTGATTCTGACAAGCGCGATTTGTCGGCTGTCACTGGGTGCCGAGGTGCAGTCAGCCATTTCATTGGTTGGAATTAGAGCGCTGACTGTCAAGTTTACGCGATCTTGGATTTGAAAGTTTCATTTTGTTGGGCTTTATACTAGAAATACAGCATAGATAGCTCACAAATCGTGAGGGTCAGATGTACAGACGATTCTACATGTCAAAATACATCAGGTAAGTGTAAAACTATGAAGATAAACATGTATTTAATGAGTGACCGCCAGCCAGAAAGGCTGGATGAATCGACAGTCAAATAATGGTGGTCACGAAACGTTGGGAGCACCGCGAACGGAGCCATAAGAAAGTTTTAGGTATGATCACCTATGTAAATACTTAGGAGGAGTGTTGAGCTACCAAAGTATATCGGTATGACACCATGGTAATGAATATCCAGCCCAAATTGGCCTAATAAAGGTGGTGACGTGACCTCCAGCGAAGTGTCAAATCAATGTCAACAGTCGACAATGGCCATTCCATGGCATTCTGATTCACACAGCAGAATGTGAATAGTATGGCTTATATAACAGTTATGTAGCACACAACCTTACAATATTCATCTGATCTGGAAAATCACTCATTACATAAAGTAGTTAAGTGTTTTTATGACAGCTGGGGAATGGAACGCTCCATTTGACAGCTAAAGTAAGGATCATTTCATTACAGTATGTAGCTTCCCTATGGTACGTAGATGTAGAAACTTTATTTTGATTCAAAGCACGTGTCATGGATTATCTCTATCTTTTCTGATAATTTTGTACTTTTGACTCATTTACTATCAATGCGGTACGTGTGGCATCTCATGTTTCTGGTTTATTAGATATATTGAGAGCAGATTGATGTAGGTGAGGATCAGACTTAACCTGACGTACACGTGCCATTTAAATAGTTCTGCTTATTGAGGCTGTATCCTCCGTAATTCTTGAATAACATTTAGAACTTCCGTAGCTGAATGACACATTTGTATTTGTTACAGTATGTATTACGGAGCTAAGGACCCCTATAATGTTGGCATCTCATATCAATTTAATATACACTTGATATACAATAAATATAGTTTTAAAATGTGCACATTAAAGTTACATGCCCACTCAGTAGGCACAAAATGTTTTTATAGGAATTAAATAAGTGTGTGTCCGCTATACAGATATAATCATTTAGAACTAATTAGTTTACTGATGGTGACGCACGGTGGTATCTGGCTATTTTCATATTCAAATGAGGCATGATATCTTTTAATTATTTATACTAATTAAATGCATCACCTGAAAAAATTATGTTTTCAACACATTATAAAGTATGATAATTGCACATCAAAACATAAATACATATTATAAACAGTAATGTCTGTTAACATTTTAAGGATACACGGTTATGGCCCCTGATATCAGTGTGGACATTTAAGTCTGATATAAAATGTGTATAATAATGCTAACAAATACGTGGGGTAATGGTGAATGAATGTTTATTTTTCAAGAAAATGTCCCAGATGATGTCTCTGATATAAAAAACATTTTGTGCCTCCAAAATGCTGGAAAATAATATAACTTCTGAACGAATTGACTTAAGAAGGTGATCTTGGCGCCTAGACATAGGTTTTCGGGATCATTGATTCTGTTTCTGATGTGAAATTAATGTTTCGACTTATTCCTTGGCTTAGAAATCAAAAATGGCCATCAAGATGGCAGCGAAAAGTCTATTTTACTACACATTTAGATCTACATATATTTGCATATCTTTGCTCATAGTTTAACTATTTAGCTGATTTTAAATGCTATAGTCAGTTGTTTGGATACACACTATTGTTTGATTCAAGTTTACTGGGTAATTGGTCACTTGCCTTATTTGCATAAATCCAATATGGCCGCCATGAAAATATATTTTGCTCACTTCTCATGGTAGCCAATAAAATAATGATTTTTCATATCTCGGCATTTAGACACCTATAAGTTTGATTTAGTGCCTATATCAATGTTTGGTATGCAAACATGTCTCAAGACATCACAAATGAAGCTGGATTCCCAAAAGTCTCACCTCAAGAGTGAACTAGCCATCGGGAGGTCTCATCGAAATGTCGCGAAGGACTCGTACTTTCTCGATGGCTGTGCCATATTATGGGTGGTTGCATGGCCTAGTGCCAGAAACGCTGTAGTTCAGGACTACATCGACGCATTTCGTGCGCATGTTCGTACATACCAGGAGAGAGAAGATGTGTTCCTCACGTTTGATCGGTACATCAATGGCAGCACTAAGGACGTGACACGGTCAGCGAGAGATAAGGGTGCGACCAAGGTCTTCCAGATGAAGACTACATCACGACTACCTGCAGAAAGCTCATTTTCTCCGTTACGTCAAACAAGATTCATGTCATCGACTACATCATTGCGGACCTGATCGACCATAAGGATGATGAAGTTACCCACTCACTGATAGTCACTGGTCCAGAATCTGTTCCCTATGAGATGCCAGGTGGTGTTGTGATCAGACGTGCAGATCTCGAGACAACTCAAGAGGAGGCTGACACCATCATCTTACAGCAGGTAAAATAGAGAATAATATACAACTCTAAATAGTGCAAACTGAGTAGAAGGCATAACCAACATTCAACACCATAAAACTCATACTCATACTTACAAAGGTGGTCGCAGACCATTCAACAGTGCACATGTGCAAACCACACTCCAGAAATAACATTTGCATGCTGATGGCATGCATGTAGTTATTTACATATACCACATTATGTTAGTCTTGTTCTACGTCTTGGTCTGCCTTGTTACGTCTCTGATCATCATCATTATACCATACCCAGGTCGCATGTCGTGAGGTGAAGAATAATGCTGCTCGTGTCGTCGTTGCCGATGACACCGACGTGTTTGCACTGTTGGTGCATTTCAAGCACAGTGGCTCTCTCGGCAGCAGTTCTATCTACATGGAGTCTCCTCTGCGGCAGCGTGGTGTCATCGATATTGACGCAACCGTACAAGATAATCTGTTGGTCATCCCTGGTCTGCTTGCAGCGCATGCTCTTAGCGGATGTGACACTGTGGCGTCCTACTTCGGGATCGGCAAAGGAAAGGTTATAAAGGTGCTGCCATTCATTATTGCCTGCTACAACCTGACAGGCAAGACGACCCTGAAGCCAGAGTTGAGGCCTGGAAGACAACGATGAGGCGGAGTGCTCTACAACCACCCAAACTCTGCTCCCTTCCACCAACCTCCGAAGCATTTCGCCAAAATGCACTCCGAGCCCACTACCAGTTGGCTGTGTGGCGAAACGGACTTCAGCCCAATCCACCATCGATGGACCCCACCGACCATGGTTAGTCACGTGTCGAGGGCATCACTAAGCTCATCCCCACAATCGTCCCCCTTAGCAATGCATTGGCTCCAGCGGAACTAATTGAGGTGATAAAGTGCGGGTGTGAGAGTAGCAGTCCATGTTCTACCAAAAAGTGTGGATGCAGATCGCAGAAACTCATATGTACACTTTTGTGTGTGTGCAGGGGCGGCGACACATGCGGAAACAATATTGAAAACTTTGCTGAGCCACGTGCACCATAAATACTTGCTATCCTTTAATTAGCATTGACATGTGGATGGTATTCTTCCAAACCACACAAAGAGGATATATACAGTGATAGTGCCAAATTTGAACTCGTAAGGCTTCAACGTCATCCATATAGTGGTTCCGTTATCATATAATACAAAATAAACATATACGATCAGTAACATCAGTCAAGATAACATTCGCAGAATAGGCTAGTTTTATATCACAATTTAGGTAGGAATTAGACAAGAATATGACTGAACACCATGACTGGTTATTCATTATCATTTAATTGTGAGGTAATTTTCACCATTTTGTGATTAAAAATCACCTTATCATGATCCCATGGAAAGTTGACTCCTTATTGTTATTATCTTATATTTAAGGATAGGAATTGGCTCGAGGACCTTCCAAACCCGGGCATTTGAGCCCAAAAATGGCAGGTCAATGACCGTTGGCCCGTTTGTTTCCGAATTTACTAATGCCTGCCATACAGTCGAAATATGTGCATTAAATGAAGGAGGCAATGAGGCGGTTAATTTAACCTAGCAAGTTCATTCTCCTATCGCACGAAGCCGGTATGTAAGACCTTGACAAAGGCTGAGTGTGAGTGCATGTGATATATGGAGACTCAGACGTAAAAATGTTATCCTATGTGATGATGATATTTGGTCAGGGCAAAACATCAGGCAGGGAATGATCGATATTGGGTTATGCAAAGTATGATGTAGTTTTCGGGCCCAGCTACTGTCGTTTCGAGGCTTATCGTTACATACGAGATGCTATTGTTCGAGTTCAGGTGTGGCGTTTATCTGTCGTTATTTGGTTAGATGACAATGTGTTTCACATATTCTGATGACGAAAGAAAAAGAGAAGATAATACACGGTGGTATTGTAATTGACCATATATTAGTGAGTGGCGTGTGTGTGCAAGTATCAGGCTGACAGTTGTTCTGCCAGTTTATAGTTTAGTGGCATTGATAAGGAAATGGTCACGTACCATACCGCCGGTCAGGGTCCAAACTTTCAAATGTAATGACAACTTCATAAACGTCGGTGTAGAGGTGAAAAGCTGTAATCGAACAGCTACCGGGGACCAATGCCGGCGCTTTATTGCCGGTCCAAATAGTGGCATCAGCTATTGAAACTCCGTCACTCGTCGCTCACTCGTGTCCGGCGCCCGGACACACCGCAACGATGTCCATTTGGGTCGTTCTACAACATATATTTTAAAAGAAGAGAACATGTATGATTAAGGGTTCAACATGAGGCGATTGACTGCCATCAATAATCTCGATCTGTGGAAATTGTTGGAGATTGGGTTTGCGTAAATCTATTTAGTTTAACTTCGCGTATTAGCCCACACGAGCCTGTGCATATCGTCTCGTTAATTTCCCAGTACTAATCCTCGATAAGGCAGTCTATGCCAGAGGGATTTTCCCGGGCCAGTTCCGATCGAGTACATACCCATTGGATGGGGGAGAGATCACGTGTCGTATATTTATATCTACAGCCTGATACTAATAAATAATATACTTTTTCAGATTGGGTTTGTCTTAATCTATTTAGTTTATCTGCATGTGTTAGCCCACACGAGCTTGTACACATTAAGCATATGTGTAAATGAATTAACTGTTGCACTTTCACATGCACCTATATCATGCGAAAAGTCAACAGTGGCACACAGTGCCAGCTTCTAGCCCAGGTGAAGCTCACACGTATCGGGTTCTCGGCGTCCGCATACCAAAGTAAAATGTTTCACACAAAACATACATGTATACGTACATGTATATACCTCCCGCATACACACACATTTAAATTAAGATTCTAAAAAAACATGAAATTCACATATAACGCTATTTGGAAAGGATGAGCACTAAATACATGTTGTCAATGTACATATATTGACGGTATATCATATATACAACCTATATGATATTATGCAATTATATCTGGACGAAGCCTACTCGGTCCAATGTAACCTCTGTCACTTAGTCGGACCACTCCGTTCACTGTATACCCTCTCCCATCCTGAGTTACTACCTATATATCTTGGTATTACAGTGGGGTCAGCGTGTAAGTGCACACATGAACGAACACGACAACGTCTCCACACGGCACGCACACGACACCAAATATCAAACGATGTGCAAGAATTTGTGGACTCACGATTGCCTTGACCAATCAAATACGACGGTTTCGTGTTACACCATACTCCTGTCGTGTTACACTACACTAATGTCGTGTCGTGTGGTGTTACACCACAGTAGTATGGTGGTACATGGCATTGGTGTGATTCTACACGATAGTAGTGTCGTGTTACACGACACTAATAGGGTGCCGCATCACACCAGCACCATCCAATATGTATATTGACCAATCAGATTAGGTGTCAATAAATGTAACAACGGCAAAAACGTATCCGCGTTCAAATCCAAATTTGTCACAATGCAATAGATTGTATCCCATATTTAATACAAACTGACTCGACTGTTAACTGTATTGGTGATCTGTTTTATTCTTCACAAATTATGGTGCGCAAATAAAATCTACCGGGTCATTGCGCGAGAACTCGTGACCTTGAGGCTTCACAATTTCTCGGACATAAAATGTTGTCACTGACAATGTTCTACGTTCCAGACATCAAGAACAAATATACACCAGCATACTCATACTTATTTTGATATAAAATCGAATCAATATGTGTGGTCTACGGTATAATAGGGCAAAACTAAGCACCACGTTAGCGTTTTGTTTCAGTTTTCGTCTTTATCAAATTAAATGTTCCTATTCCGTTAACGTTATTTCGACGCGATTCTATAGTCGACAGGACACTTTCTGAGATCAGTTTCAACTCGTATATCTTTCAATTTCAAGCTGCAAGGAGCCTGTGATTGCAATTTAATCATTCATAATATAATAACAGGGTGAAAATATTGATATTAATTTTAAAAGAGAAGCATTATTTAATTTTTCAAATCTACAATGATTGAATGAATGAATGATATTGATAAAATTGATTTCATAATTATTACAGCAAAATTTCTGCTCTGTTGTCGTGTTGACTGCTATTGGTCTGAATCAAATGTTGTGAACAAGATATTGATACCGGTGATGGCTATTACTTAAAAAACAAAACGGTTTACTTGTCTCACAGAGTGAGAAAGATGCATACCGGCCCGGAATCGAACCGGGGACCTCATGTTTACCGTACCACGCCCATGCTCTACCGACCAAGCTAACCAGGCACAGATCATACACACTTCCTTCCCATAGTCAGTTGCGTACCGTGAAATTCTTCCACGCCAAATTGAAATTCGTCCTCGAATTCCATGTTTAATTTTGTCTCCGAATTCCATATGTTTGGGTACACTTTCAGGAGTATTTATCGGTCATGGTCCTTCGTTGGGCACCAATTGTCACTGCGGAGAAAATGTCCACCCTGAATTCCATATTTATCGAACATTTTGGAGAATCTTCATCAGTCACGACTCCACGTTGGGAGTAGTTGCGGCAAGTAACTCTGCAGAATATTCACTTATCGTACGTACCCAGAGTTACGGTGCTCCATAGGTTTCTCGTGCAGTGTACCGAATCGGATCTCATTCACGCTTTAGCTCTTAATTGTGACATATTTTTATGAATGTCAGTATAATACTGACATTTCTTTGAATTGAAAAATACAGAAAATATGTCTCAATTAACAGCTGAAATGCGAATCAGATGTGATTTGGTACTTTGCAGGGGAACCTATGGAGAGCACCATACCTCTTGGTACGGACGATACATGAGTATACTGCAGAGTTACTTCCCGCAACTGCATTGGGCGCTAAATATCACTGGGTGAGAAAGATGCGCACCAGCCCGGAATCGAACCGGGGACCACTGGTTTACCACACCATCGCTTTACGTACTGAGCAAACCGGGCACAGATACACCCTTCTTCAGCATAGTGATCACTTCATTCAACCAAAAATTCACAAGCTAGAAGTTATGCCAAATTATTAAAGTCGACATCACAGATTATGCTCTTGGCGACATTAGCGGACACAAATTTTCCATCAATTTGATCAAATAAACAACGGAATCTGACAGATAACACTACGACGGCGCATGTAAAACATCATTATTCTGGTACTTGGAATCAAAATGGTGGAGAGTAAGATCAATATGTGAGGTGTTGACAGAACATTTAAAATTGTTGATCACGATAGCAGCTACAGGGATTGTTGGACACATTTATTTACAGAAACAAGAGATTACAACCCGCATTGGATTGCTAAGTGACATTTTTTTCATACACTAACATAGAGGATTAAATTTGCGACATTGTTGGATTCTGGATTTGGCGGACAGGTGACGGAAATCGGAGCTGGATAAGAACCGACAGACGTGATTCTGAATATGTGTGCTTGGTCTGTGGTTATTCTTCCAGATCATGTCATGCATGTTTTAATTTCACGTCGTGTCAAAGCAGCACTATTGAACATAATGGATAGCTTTAATATTCTACAAGTGGTGTGGTGAGAATGAAAGTTCATTCAGCGTCTGATGTGTAACTGATGCATTAAGGTAAGTTTCTTGTATATGCCGGGGCATGCCACTATTGTTTTAGTAGTCCGCTTGCAGATAACTCAACAATGATCACAATGACGTCCAGGTGCGCACGGATTTGTCCGGAGCATAACTCGAACACCCTTTGCAATATTGTTATGAAACTTAACGCATGCATAGGTCTCACGGGACAGTGCGGAGCTAGCGCTAAAGGTACACGCCCACTCTGACGAGTAGGCACAACATGTTCTTTATATCAGAGACATCAACGGAGACATTTTCTGGCAAAATAAACATTCATTCACCATTACCCACGTATTGTTTGGCATTATTATACATTTTATATTGGAAGAAAATGTCCACACTGATATCAGGGGCGATAACTGTGTTTCCTTAAAATGTTATTGGACATTACTATTTATTCTCTGTATTTATGTTTTGATACATGCAATGATCATACTTTATAATCTGTCGAAAATATTAATTTTTCAGATGACGCATTTAATTATTATAAATAACTAAAAAATATCATGCCTCAGTTTCATATAAAAATATCCTGATACCACCGCGCGTCAAAATCAGTAAAATAAATATTACCAAATGATTATATCTGTATAGCGGGCACTCGTACTTCAGGGCCTGAAAATAGCCTGTGATAAAGTTTAAATTGCTATCATCATTCATTGGCGAAGCTAAATCCATTCTGATTATCGTCTTATAAGATAATTTATTGTGACTCATTCGAGTATTTACACATGTTGTGACGAGTCATTTCCCATAAAACAGACACATATTTCTACCGTTTTTCTAGCGATTATCCTCTCGGACCTTCCAACAAATTCCTTGGACCTTTCACTTTTGTCCTTGTTAGGTCCCGGACCTACTGGTAAAAGCTGCTATTTTCAGGCGCTGTAATTTTTAGAACTAGTGGAATAGTAACACAATTATACACTTATTTAATTTTGAGTGGGCATGCACCTTTAAAAAGGGGTTGGACAATTTGTGTTGCGTCCGCTTGCGGACAGCGCGATATAGTCTGCACATTGACGTCCATCCATAGTTTGTTTGCCGAGCCTGCTTGCGGAAAGCGAGAGATAGTGATCACAATCACGTCCGTGCATCCGTCTGTACGTGTGTCCCACTCATGAGGCGCATGTGTCCCAAGGTCAAATGACTTTGTGTTAAAGTTTGTACATACCTTATTATATCTCCACAACACTTACTCAGATTTACTTCAAACTTCAAATAATTTTTTATTATCATCCGTATTTTCATTCTATAGCCCACCCATTCTGTGCCCAAGATCAAGGTCAAATGAATTTGCGTTAAAGCTTTTACATACCTTAATTCAAGCGTCAAATAAATTTACTCTGAGACTATCAAATGCCTCGGTGGGCGCAACATGCGGGCCGCGGCCATTTGGTATTTATTTACCGTAGGTTAAAGTTATTAAGAACAATATATCTCAGAAACCGCTTCGCCAATTCACTCGAAGATTCACATGTGTGTTTATCATCATCCATATTTTCATTCTATTCTCAACCCGTGCAACCCCTGTGCCCAATATCATGGTCAAATTACTTTGAAATTTACCTTAAAGTTTTTGACGTGCCTGCTTGTGGACAGTGCGATATAGTTGTCACATTGGCCTACATACGTACGTACGTCTATGTGTACGTCACTTCGTGCGTCCGGTTAAAGTTTTTTGGATTTAGATTAAAGTTTCTATAAAGTTGCATGCCCACTCAGTAGACACAGCATGTTTTTATAGGAATTAAATAAGTGTATAATTATGTCACTATTCCACCAGTTCTAAAAATTACGAGTGCCCGCTATACTGATAATCATTTAGTAATATTTATTTTACTGATAGTGACTCGCGGTGGTATCAAGCTATTTTCATATGCAAATGAGACATGATATTTTTTAATTATTTATACTGATTAAAGGTACATACCCACTCTGTAGGCACAAAATGTTATTTGTAGGAATTAAATAAGTGTATAATTGTGTTACTATTCCACCAGTTCTAATCATTACGCGTGCCCGTTATACGGATATAATCATTTAGTAATGTTTATTTCACTGATAGTGACGCGTGGTGGTATCAGGCTATTTTCATAGGCAAAGGGGCATGATATTTTTAATTACTTCTACTCATTAAATGTGTCTCTGAAACAAATTATATTTTCGAGAGATTATTAAGTATGATCATTGCACATCAAAAAATAAATACAGATAAATAAATAGTAATGTCCGGTAACATTTTAAGGAAACGCGGTTATCGCCCCTGATATCAGTGTGGAAATGTACGTCTGATATAAAATGTATAATAATGCCAATCAAGACGTGGGATAATGGCGAATGAATGTTTATTTTGCCATAACATGTCTTAGATGATGTCTCCGATATCTGGATATAAAGAACATTTTGTGGCTACTGAGTGGGCATGTATCTTTAAAAACACTATATCTCTGCAACCACTTCACCAATTGACTCGAAACTTCACATACTGTGCATTTATCACCCACATTTTCATTATATGCCCAACGCGTGCATCCCCTGTGCCCAATGTCAAGGTCAAATTACTTTGAAATTCTCCTTAAAGTTGTTGTTGGGCCCGCTTGCAGACAGTGCGATATAGTCGGCACATTGGCGTGCATTCAGGATAATGTTTTTGGTTAAAGTGTTGTTTTGGTTAAAGTTGTTCGGTATCAAAGCCTCCCCCCCCCCCCATGCCAAAAATTCTGGAAAGGTCATACATTTCCTCTCCAGTCCCCGTCTGCGTGTATACATCGCTTTTAGATAAACGTACGTTAAGCCCATTCAATCAATCAATCTCTCTTCATTCTTCTGCTGGGACATAAAAAGTAATATGGGAAGTATAATACATGTACATATTAGATCACAAGAATTGATATTTTAATTTGACTTTTTAGACAGACAGTCAGACAGACATACAGCTATATAGGGCTTTACCGCGTAACGTCCTCTTATCTACAGCGACGTCTACAGCGACGTCTACACGCAAACGGTACTTAATAAAGAAAGAAATGCTTCTTGGGCTATATTAAATAAATCACTTCTATGTGAGGTACCTATTCATCGAAAGGTGCTTCTATAGGGGGATGGACACGACATAAATACGCTTCTATAGGGTGACGGTCTAATTTCAAAGTGCCGTCTCCCTCCCTGTCCATATGTTTAAATGGAATAGCCATAATGAGCATTTTAATAAAGATCTGAAAAATGGTGTGAAAAATGGCAGATACTGCTCTCATATTAGTTATGCCATTCTCAATCGCATGCAGCTAATACTCCTCTTCAGAATATTCGATTTTTGGTTGAATTCTTAAAAATGTATTGCTCTTGCTAATGATGCTTATTATCTTCAGATCTTCAGATAGTACTACGCAAAGTTATGAGCTATAACACAAGTCTTCTGTGTTTATAGTTACATCATTTCCAAGCTGTCTATGTTGTTGTTTACAATAAAATCAATATTTGATGGAAGTTCATCAAGTAAAAACAAATTGGGATGGTGACATTGTGTTATTGATGAAAGAGTACTTACATTTGAATATTTGTATACACCCGTTTGTACGGGCGGGCACAGCTTGATAGTCATTTTTAATTGTTCCACTCTGTATCCTTGTCCACGCAATAACTAGAGCTATGCTTGACGGACCGCAACGAAATTTGGTATATATGTTTAGCACGGCAAGAAGAAGAAGCCTATTGGTTTTCAACTTTCCGATGATTTACTCCCCTTGGCGACCATTTTTAATGTTCGCACTCTGTACCATTGTCCACGCAATAACTCAAATTCTACATAACGGATCATAATCAAATTGGTTCTACATGTTTATCACGGCACGACAAAGAACCCTATTTATTTTCAAAACATTTCCGATGGCTTACTCCCCTTGGGGGCCATTTTTAATGTTCGCACTGTGTATCCTTGTCCACGCAATAAGCCAAGATCCACTTGACCTTTGGCATTCTTGTTTAGATTTAATGCGGCACAAAAATGTTGAACAGGCCGTTTGTATTTATGGACAATCTGAACATTAGAGGCGAATTAGTGAGTAGATGTGAATTGCATGACACCCGTGGCACTGGGGAGGTTTGTGGTGTCTGGTTTGGAGCTGTTCCACTCTTGTTTCCAGATGGGGTTGGCACGTCCCTGCCGGTGGGTGCTATTGCGGGGGGTGCGGCCGGGGTCCTGGGTGCAGCTGCCCTCATCATTGTCGCCATCGTCTTCCTCGTTCGGTGTCGACGCGTCAGGCCGCCAGGTACGTAACTGTCTGTTTCACGAAACCTGCCTAAATGTTACGGCCATATAAACAATGTAAAAACAATATACATCGTGCTAATTGTCATTCTCGTGGTTGTTTTATATTATAATCGTATATGGTTCAGCATTCAGAAAATGTTATTTCAAGGCCATTGAACATCAAGACAAATGTGATGCTATATATGCGGTACTTGTAAAACGTATTCATTAATACATTGGCATACAAAGCATGTCAACATCTTCATTGATATTGATAATACAATTATGTGTGGAATAGAATAACAGTCATCAAATGTAAACATCATAGTAGGACGCGGATGTTTATACTTTAAATTCTACAAACAAACTGCATGTGTTTCGTATTATTTGTCATAATTCCGCATTTATTAATCTAAAGACATGTATTTCTAAAGCAAAATATCGTCAGAAAAATATATGTATATGCCCCCTATGCGATAGCAACGGGGCATATTGCGTTGCTCTTGTGTTTCCGTCCGTTCGTGTACATTTACATCGAAATGTCAAAGCTTGGGAGAGTTTCTCCAGAGTCCAGTATGCCATCGGGGCATATCCATTTTTGCAAAGATAATGTCTAGTTATGTAATGTACTTACTGTTGTTAAGTTGAATGCCAGTTCAAGGTCATGGACAATTAAGAATAATGTAGTATTGTATTTATCAAAAGTATAAAAACAGGATAATTTCCACATAATGGTATTCAACTGAATATCTTTGTCAGATGTCATTAATTGAAATAGAAATATTAAAGCACATGTCTAATTCTCCGAGTACAAGGATATGCACGAAATCCAAATGAGGATGGATTCACTGTAAACCAAACACAATACTAGAGGATCTATATAGTCAACTTCTTTCGTGTAATACTATATAATATCACCAACTTATCAAATTAGCATCTTTCACATAAGATACGACAGAAATAATGCATTAAAATGATCTCTAACTATCAAATCATACTGACCAGCACTTATCCACAAACATCTTAGCTTTCTATGTAACATGTATGTTTGTGACTAAAAAGAAAATAAATATAAACAAAAACAATAATTCCTAATGTATACTGGCTACCAGCAGTCTGTTGTGCCATCCGACTATGCGCAATAACAATATTTTTACATAAACCATGCTGGCTCTTGATAACAAGCAGACAAGCAATATGAAAATACAAACATCATGACAGATAATGGACACTATTAGCACATGGTACGACACATTCGCATGCATTGTCTACATTCTCTGATGTAACGGATAGCATAGAAGAATGTGGCCCAGCCCACAATCAGCTCTGAATACAGAGCAGTCTGACATAAGCACTCACTTGCATAATAGAAGGTCATAAAAGTAGCATATATAATGGTTAAGTGTCTCGTTAAAAATGCTGTCCTCCTACCATGCGCATTTTATAGTATTAACGTGCTGACATTATTTTCCATGATCTTATGGTTCATATAGTTTATTGCTTGTTATTATACACTTATAAATAAACATTAGATGAGTTTGCATATAGAAAAACAACCTAGTATAGTGACCTTCATTATGAGGTAGCTGGTCATTACTGAAATGATTAAATTACTTAAAATAACCAGTATATGTTTCAACTCGCTAACTGACTTCTAAAATATGATATGCAAATATAATTCTCGGAATTGTTCTACTTTTCTGAATGCAGTGTATGCATCAGATTCAGCTTGACACGAATATTAATTTCCCATTATGGAAAAGATTATATCGTTGTAACTACGTATACTATAGTTTTGTAAATACGGTACATTGTATTGATGACAACTAATTTACTCCATACAGGTTTCATGAATATCATCCCCTTCAAAAATGCTATGTAACTCTACATGCCATTCATGCAGCACATAAGCGGAGCCGTATAACCAAAATATTAGTTCCTGATACGGGGTACCCCTGAGCATTCTATGAACCTATTTAATGTATGTGAACGCCTTTTTAAGTGTGCAACTCCTTATGACCACAGTGGCAATTTGTGTAAGTATGTTCGAAAATCTGTGTAAATATTCCAATTTAAATAAGTCACATCCTTGTGCATCATGTTCACAAATTAAGGAGCATGCATGTATAACTTTGTAAAACCTCATCGAGTATCTGACATAATTTGCATATGTTACTTTTCACAGTGCTACATTCTTTGATACTGACTATGCGGGTATAGACACAGTATGTCCAAACACACGTGTATAAACTTCCAAGTAAGCAATATATGTGTGAAGTATGTATATACTTGACTAGCAAATGTGATAGAAACCAGGACAAGACTTATTGAATATTTGACATATGTTTATGGTGTATTGTTAGAATCTTTGATATTGAATGCATGGATTAAAGCATCCACATGACGTTCACTATTTGACTTTTTCACTGGTCTATACTTGGAAAATCGTTTTATGTTGGTGGCCATTTTGAAAGTAAACATGATTGCCGTAGTATTATGTGGTTGCTAGCCATGACCGTAGTATCAATGGCAGATCATATTGGCTTATTTTACTTTCTTGAGCAAAGTAATTGATGTGTGCACCGGCATCACTACTAATTTTTTTTAGCATACCTGTATTTATAAGAAAAAGGCCTTTTGGCAGCCATTTTGAACGGTAAATAGGATAACGTATAATAAACGGCATCATTACATTTCTTATACGATACTTTGAGCTACAAATATAGGTATATATACATGAAATTACGCCCATACATGTCTTACATACCAACATACTTGAAAACGTAGCTGTTTGGCGGCCCTTTTGAAATAACCGCCATACATTGAAAGGTATTGTGTGTTTCTGCTATTAAGATGCAGAACATCTAGTAGTCCGATCTTCTGAACATTTAATACGGTTATCAGTTCAATGAGAACAGCACATGTTCATATCCATATCATTAATCGGACACCAATAATGCATGAAGGTCAATGACATTGAAATGACCTTGACCGTGGTTTGAGAATGGCACCCGGATTTTTTGAAACCTTATACATTCAAGTTCATAAAATCACCGGGTGACGAAAATTAACATGAGGTGCCGGATTCGTATACCTATTTGGAACATTTGCCGCCGGACTACCTGGAGTGTTCGTCTTCCGACAGGCCACATTGTCGACCATGTGTCTGTCCGTCCGTCCGTGTGTCCGGCACATTCAGAAGTTTGCTGGAGTTTATCATACTGTGACAAATCTACGGCGCTCTGACCCCCGCTAACCCCAAGGTCAAGGTCACAATATTAGTGCTTTCATAAACTTAACGTTGGGGAAAATTTGTTATAATTTCTGTTACCTTTCACCGCTCTTCTTGATATTTACACAGCCCTTCCTCTAATGGTTCTCTATCATACCATGCCAAATCCATGGCCCTCAGACCCACGCTAGCCGCAAGGTCAAGGTCACAATCTTTGTTATAATTTCCTTTAACACAGCTTCTTGGTATTTGTTAACTCATTCGCCCCTAGTACCGATAGCCTGTTTGTAGGAGCTGAAATATATGGGCTACCCGGAAAACAAATTTAACAAGCTAAATTTGGTACCGTTAGAAAGGGTAGTTTCTTGCCAATAACATATCCAAAATCCGCTGAAATCCGCTTTGGGGAAACTTTTTTATTCAAGATGGCGTCCAATATGGCCGCTCGAAACGTGTCAGTTTTGACTGAACAATTGAGTTGCGCTTAAAGGTACATACCCGCGCAGTAGGCACAAACTGTTCTTTATAGGAATGAAATAAGTGTATAATTATGTCACTATTCCACCAGTTCTAACAATTACGGGTGCCCGCTATACAAATATAATAATTTATTAATTATCAATTTACTGTTAGCGACGCGCGGCGGTAACAGTCTATTTTGATAATGTGCGGGGACGATGACTTTCACATCACGGCTTGCGGTGCGCATGCGCAGTATACTACGCGCGCCAGTAGGCTTCCCAATATGTAAACAAGAATATCAACATGTCGAAACGTCCAGGACGGAAATTGTATGAAACTGCGTCGGCCAAAAAAAAGGCGAAATGTCTGAGGGACAGGCAGTACAGAGAGAGAGTGGTTAACATTGGCGACCTTATCACCAAATGGAAATAGTTACGTGGAGATTTAGGTTTTGACTCGAACAGAGATTTTTCTTCTCAACTTCCGATACTTCACTGCGCATGTCAAAGATGTGATATGATTGACCGTGTCACGTGACGAGTATTGGTAAAAATATCACGAGGTCGGAAAATACCCTTTCTGGTCGCGGTATATAAAATGCGATTTAACACCAATTAACACACGCCGTAATTACAAATAACTCGTTAGTGGGTAGACAAAGGGCTCATATAGGCCTAAGGCATGAGAGAAAATGAAAACTAGTAGTAAAGTGTAACCTGCTGCGTGGGCATGTACCTTTAAAACACAAGTTAGCACATCTCTCGTGGCCTAGTATCATCAGGTATATTATCGGAGACAATGTTTTAGTACAACGAAGACATTTGACATTTGTTTATATTCCATAAATCTAAGATGGCCGTCAAATGTCAACATTTTGCTAAAGCAATTCCATATCTTTGCTCTCCATTGATATATTTAACTGATTTAAAATGATACATTCATTGACAAGTGTTTGGATACGCACAATCGTTTTGGTTTGTCTATAATGTAATTCGACATTTGCCTCATTTACATAAAGCGAAGATGGCCGCCAAATACCCAAATATTGCTAACAATGTCCATATCTGTGCTCCCAGTTGACATGTTTAACATGTTAAAATGCGATATTCATGTGATTGGATACACACGTTTATTTTAGTTAGTCTATTATAACCAATTCTAATATCGATATGCATTTGATGGAGCGCGCGCCCCGTGCACACAGCTGTATCCGCCATTGCATGTTTCCTTTGACTCATTGTTGTGTAATGAAAACATACACGGGCATAGCTACGCATCAGCTCACACTCTGCGTTACACCTATACATGCACACTTCCAGATTGGGATGATGATATGTTAACCCATTCAATACTACAGACCACACTTCCAATGTTTCAGTGTAGGACCAGTTGATACGGCTCAGTATATTTTAGATTTGTGGAAAATACCCCTATTCTGGCGAATGTACTGGTCTAAATTTGAGAATGGAAGGCAGCATGTCATATACATAGGGGTGAATGGGTTAAAACTCCATACTATACATCGCTGATATTTTAACGCCAGTTGGATCATGCGTTAAACAATATTGGTATTTTAAATGGTAGCGTTGTTAAATGGTATAACGCCAATCACAAATTGTGTCATGTCCTGACATGCAGAAGGCTTCCATTTGATTCTCTTCTTGCTCACTCAATTAAGATTTTTGTCCTAGTATTCTCTGAAATGTTCACCTGATTGTCCGCATTATGGCCGAAGTACCTGATGGAGACAATAGTTTCCAGGAGGACGAGTGTGTGTTGTTGTTATGTAACATGTGTAAGGGAGATCACGGAACTGGTGGAAATCCATTAGTCATGGTTACGGCGAAAGCTTTGGAGACGCTGATTCATTTCAGCGAGACGCGAAGTTGTACCCAGTTGACGGAATATTTAAAAGGGCGACAAAATGCGACACCCATCGGTAAGGTATCAGTTCACAAGAAGTGCAGGCGCTATTTCACAGATAAGACAAGGAGCTTCAGTGTTAATCCCGAAGATACCGATGATGTTCCGCCTTGTTCCAAGAGAATGAGATCGGATAAAGTGCTATTTAATTTCAAAGGTGACTGCTTCTTATGCGGGAAGAATGCCACTATAGATCTTCGCCATCCTGATAGAACTCAAGTGAGAAGGGTGACAACTCTTCCTATGCGAGACAAACTGCTAGAACGTTGCAATGTAAGAGCGGATTTGTGGGCATTTAAAGTTCAAAAGTGTCTTCTCAGTTGCATTGATCTAGTTGCTGCAGAAACCGTTTATCACGCAGCTTGTTTGTCCATGTTTTTGGGAGAAACCGATGAAAACCCATTGGAGAAAAAGTCACAGGGCAGGACGCCAAACATTCAAATGCAACGTGCGTTTGAGGTGTTGTGTGTATGGTTAGAGTCAGGTGGTGGTACAGACCTGTACACCCTCTCAGAGTTACACACAAAAATGGTTGAACTTTCAGTGGGGTCAGAATTGTATTCTATGAAACGGCTGAAGCAAGTATTTGAAGAAAGATATGGGGAGTGCATATGTTTTTCTGAAGTTGAAGGGCGTAACAACGTCATATGTTTTAGAGATGTGGCGAAGTATTTGATAATTGATAAGTGGTATGCAGACAAGAAAGATAACATAGAGGACGAGACAGAAAGAGTAGTGGTACCTGCTGCGAAGGTCATTAGGGCAGAATTGCGAGAAATGATATATGATAAGAAAACCAATCCCACAAGTGAGGATATATCGAATATTGAGCAAGGAAAGAAATGGATACCACGTTTTCTGCAATTTTTTCTTGAGCTTATTATCCCATCCGAAATCAAACAGAATACCATCGGTCACAGTATCGTACAATCTGCGCGATCAAGGTCAGTAACACTTTTTGGAGTCGGGAGTCGAGATATTCGGTTCGAAGTGGCTAGTTGATGAACTTTCTAAATTGGGATTTTCGGTCAGTTATGAGGAAGTGAACAGGTATAAACAGTCTGTAATTCAAACCGAAAACCTCGAAAATTTGATATCGCAGTATTTTTCAGGCGCCTTTACCCAGTGGGTAGCGGACAACGTCGATCATAATATCGCTACTGTTGACGGTCGAGGCACAATTCATGGCATGGGGGTCATTGCTGAGTCGACGCCTAATGATAACAGACCACTCACCCCTAGACCAAGGATTATAACTCACCAAGATCGTGTAGATGTTGGCAAATTAGTTGAAGGCAAGTGTGTGCCTAATTTAAATTATACGAGGTCTTCAGAAAGCGGGTTATCTTCAATAAAGTATGTAAGTATGCTAGAGTTGAAATCTCCGCTAACACTACCACCAGGATTGAATACTGATTTTCTGTGGCACTGTGGTTGGCTCACGAACACAGCTATCAAACAACCGCCAAACTGGTCAGGATTTATGGAACACGTGTTTTCCGCCGATAGTTCAGAAACAGCAGTGAAATCAGAAGTTCTCTTTCTGCCTATAATTGACCTCAACTCATCAGACGAGTCCTGTCTTTTCTCAACTCTGATTTATATCCAGAATCAAGCGACACGATTAGGAATCGAGACGCCTTGCTTGACGTTTGACCAGCCCCTATGGTTTAAAGCAGTTAGTATAATTGCAGCGAAATCGCTTAACATAGTTTGTAGACTCGGTGGCTTCCACTTGATGATGAGTTTCTTGGGTAGCATTGGTTCCATGATGAAGGGGTCGGGGTTAGAAGAAGCCCTCGAGAGGGCTTATGGCCAAAACGCAATTGTCTCAATGCTTTCTGGTAAGGCATTTTCTCGAGCATTGCGAGGGAATTTCCTGGTAGACAGCGCATTGACGAACACGCTTTTGGATGCAGTCATCTACAGTGACTCAAACTTAGATGCAACTCCGGAGATAGCTAGTAATTACAATGAAACTGTTCTTGAAAGTTACAAACAACGTCGGAGGAGATAACACTCGATGCTGCGTTGTCGAACATTCAACTACCTGTAATCACTGAAAGCGCTACGTCTGATACTGACGACTAAAATTAACGTGATAAACTTGATCAATCGGAACTGAAGGCAATACATGAGTTTTATGAGAAAGTGTTTGACGGATCTGTTCCAGTTTCATCTGTATCAGATTCAGACGAACTAATCAAATTGGAACAACTCGTGTCCAAGTATAAAGTATAGGACATTTCTTTCCGAAAGATCCAGAACAGCCAAACTGTGGCTACAGTATATGGAGTATTTACAAATTTTGAAAAACTTCATTAGAGCAGAGAGAACAGGAGATTGGAATCTTCATCTGATAGTTGTCAGCAAAATGCTTAATCTGTTTGCTGCAACAGGCCATGTACACTATACAAAAAGTTGTCGTTTGTATCTACAAATGATGATCGAGTTATCCCTGAACTACCCCTGGTTATACAACATTTTCATAGAGCATGGTTTTCATACTATTCGGAGGAGCAGTAAGCTTTGGGCATGACTGTCGAATGATTTAGTTATCGAAAAGGTATTGATGCGATCAATCAAATTTCGTGGGGGACTCACAAGAGGAAGGGGTATAACTGAATCTGTGCGTCAGCAATGGGTCTATAGCATGCACAAGTGCGCACAAATACATGGTGCAATGAAAGACCTAACGAACACGAGACATGAGACTAGCGAACAACATGTGGATCTTGGCCTGTCCAGGATCCGGCGTGATGAATCAGATGTATCCAGTATTCAAACATGGTTTGATGGACATGAAGCATTCGATCCAAGTGAACCACGGTTGCGTTATTTATCCTCCGGATTGATAGCAGGATCAGACGACGACATTAATTGCGACGAGACAGAACTGGTTGGATCGAAAATTCAGGAGAAGCTCAACAACATATGTGTTGCCGATGCATCCATCTAAAGGAGTGAGCAGGTTCGAACGCTCAATCATTTGATGTCAGGTGTTAAGATTGGAAACCAACGAGTGGTTATTGACACAACACTTTTGTTCTCGCGGCTGATAGCGATCGCACAACGAGAAGAAAACATTGAGAAGTATTTCGAATACGAGCTAACGGTGGTGCCAACATCTTTGTTCAAGGAGAATGCACTCCGGAAGCCAACAAAAGCACAACTCGCGAATGCATTGACGAACGGTGTCGAAGTATTACAATCACCCAACGAATCAACCATTGTCCTTGATGGGGGCGAATTCCTTCATAGAATCAAATGGATGAAAAAAGTCACATACAAAGAAATTGCCGACCAGTATGTCAGGTACGTGGACGCCAGGTACGGAAAATGTTCAATTGTATTTGATGGATATGGACAAGCGCCATCGATAAAAGATCACGAGCACCAACGGCGGGTGGTTTGTACATGTGCCGACATCCACCTCACTGATGTGACGCAGGTTCACAGCAATCTCAAACGAGAAGAACAAACAGCAGTTCATACAGTTACTCAGTAAAACGCTGCGGGATGCTGGTCACGTTGTTCACAATATCACCTCAGATGCAGACACAATGATAGTATCGGTAGCTTTGGAATTGGCATCTGAGCGACAAGTTGTTGGTGTTGCGGATGATACGGATGTTCTGATTTTGCTTGTTCATCACTGGAAAAACTTACTGTCGGATATTTATTTCAAATCTGAGATGCGAAAGTCGCACAAAAGCGGTGGAGTGTGGAAGGTAGCGGATATAGCCCAGCAAGCTGGAGACACCATCAACAGACACATTCTGTTTCTGCACGCATGGGGTGGGTGTGACACAACATCGGCACTATATGGACAGGGAAAAATAAGCTTGCTGAAGAAAGTAGAATCATCTGTTGAATTGCAACGACTCTCGAATAACATCAGTAGTCCGGGTACTTCAAATAAACAGGTAGGAGAGGCTGGCTCAGAGCTATTCGTGCTAATGTACTCGGGCAAGGGCGGAGAATTACTCAGACATATGAGGTACACGAAGTTTATGGGCATGGTTTCATCCAGCAGAATGGCCATCGAACCCCAGAAGTTACCGCCTACTGAGCGGGCAGATTTTTTTCACAGTCTTAGGGTTCACCTGCAGGTTATTATCTGAGGAAATCTTAGGAAACTCAGACCTAGATCCCACTCAATGGGGTTGGAAGCTTCACGGGTCGAAACTAATACCCATTATGACAGACATAGAACCTGCACCAGAAGATCTGCTGAAATTCATCCGATGTAATTGTAAGATGTCATCGAGGAACCCGTGCGGAGGAAACCTGTGCTTATGTCGTAAGAATGGGCTCAAATGCGTTACTGCTTGTGGTGATTGTCGAGAGGAGGACTGCAATAATATTGATGAGACCATGCTCGATGATAATGTTGATTAAGGAGTGACAGCAAATAATGTAGTGAGAATTGCCCGAATTTGGCATGGTCAGTCGACTAAATACCCTGGACGTGCAACCATGCATGCATTATTGTTTGGAGACAAATGTTCATCAAACTTGTAGCTACAGTGGCCAGAAATGGTATGCTCATTTACGCAATTCAATGTTCGTATCATTCATTTGAATAGAAATGTGCATAATTCCAAAAGATTCCGTAAGTTTGCGGATTTCATCGTTCCAGGCGGCCATTTCAAGAGTCCTTACAATGCTAGTTACGACCTCTTGTACTCCAAAACTGTGTTGTTTTATAGATTAATTCTCAGGGCGGCCTTCTTGGAATTATGCAAATGAGGCAAATGTCCAATTACAGAAAGGATTCTGTGATTCAAAGTACCTGAATATACCATTTTAAATCAGTTAAATATATCAATGTAGAAAAAAAAGAACATTTCTGAAAACAAAATCGACATATGGCGGCCATCTTTGAGTAATGCAAATGAGTTAAATGTCGAATTAAATAGTATACTAACTAAAACGATTGGGGGATTCCAAACACCTGAATATATTATTTTAAATAAGATAAATATATCACCAGAGAGCAAAGATATTGATTGTTTAACAAAAATGCTGACATTTGGCGGCCATCTTGACTTTATGTAAACGAGACAACTGTCAAATTTCTTCGTTGTAGTCTAAAAATATCTCATATTATATACATGATGATTCTAGGCCGCGAGAGGTGTTTTAAATTGTAGTTTTAGTGAAACTCAATTGTTCAGTCAAAATTGATAAGTTTCGAGCGGCCATATTGGACGCCATCTTGAATAAAAAAGTTTCCCCAAAGCGGATTTTAGCGGATTTTGGATATGTTATTGGCAAGAAACTCCTCTTTCCAACGGTACTAAATTTAGCTTGTTAAAAATTATTTCCCGGTCCAACCATTCACCAGCCAGACTACAAGATAAGGAGTCGGCATTATCTGCTTCCGTGTCCCGCACGCCGAGTTAACTCGTTGCAGTTTATCTTAACCCTATCCTGCGCGACGAGAATTGACAGCTCGATAAAGCTAGCATTGTATCCCGCGCGACGAGTTATGTCGTCGTTTGCTATTGGTCGTTTTCAATAAATATTTAGAGATCGACGTAAATTCAGCCAATCAGATTTCTTATTATATATGACAAAGAAAGATCGATTTCCACATGGCGAAAAGTTGAATATGTTTACAACACAGGGAAGCAACGAAATTTACTATTGAAATAGGCAAATAAATGTGCTCGAACGGCCTGATCTCATCTGGCGGCCAGTGGTTGAAGAGGAGATGATAGCCTGGCTCCGATCCGGGTGTTTATGCGCATTTTGCAGGTGAGTTTGTGTTATTATTTACATCACATGCGATTGAAGTTCAATTTGAACTCCCCACCCACATACCCACAGGGCTACTAAAGTAGTTCCAAATGTTCCAGTCAATACTCTTTGTAAAGATCATATTTTTTACTGTAGGTTCAAGTGGGTGGGGGTAATATTCAATCTTGCCTGTGCACATACCCCCATTAGATATATCCATAATCTGGTCTGGACTATTAGATAGTACTTTTGGATATTATTAACTTTTTTTCACAGAAAGTATCAAGAAGATTTTATTTTTGATAATGGTACAAATTGAAGGAGAACATATTGTATATTCGTTATACAATTTTATTGCAGCTGAGGTAGAGCGAGGTCGGGTCTGATCCTGATCTGACTGTGCGAATGCACAGGCTGGTCTGGATTTACACTGGTCGCAAGAACATGTATATATTTCTCCAGTTGCAGCCACATATCACGTTATGCTACTATGACAGTTATAATTAATTCTTCGTTTGTATTTCAGCTCGACAAACGGCAATGTACTGGTCGACTGATGTCCTCTTCGGAAATCATGGATAGTCATCAGGAGAGTCATGAAAAGAGACCGCTTCGACAAGATATCCCGATACATCCACACTAGTGATAGAAAACATCTACACGAAAAACACAGCCAGAGGTCAGCCTGGTTTCCCAAAGAGAGCAGAGAACAAAGGCTGTTGCGGCCAATGCAGCAAAAAAGACGAGACGCGATGTTGTCAACACCTGCCAACAGTGCAATATCCACTTGTGCTTCGTGGTATCCTGATATGTTGAAACGTTAACAACAAAGTCTACCTACTCTTGTATTTATATAAAGTTGAAAACAAAAATTTCATCATCATCATGCACACACATTATGTGTAAATGTGAAATGTCATTTGTGTCAAAAATGTGAAAGTGAAGTTAATTTCTGTAAAAATATGGATTTAAATTTTGGATTATATTGAGATTCAACACTGTCTCAAGACTCACTGTGATATTTTGGACCTATAAGTTACGTACAATATTACCCCACCTGCATGAACACGAAGTTATGGCATGTAGACCGGAGAAAACTATTTTATAGATTCGCATTCCCACCCGCTCCTAAAATAAACTGCCAAATTAATGTTGGTTACAAGTATATCTGTGCCAAAAAGCCAGGCATTAGTCTATTTGTACAGTAATTTGGACTATTTTCAATAAAATAATTAAAAATTAAAGTTTCACACCCACCACATTTTTTTAAAAAAATGGATGAGAATCTACAAATTTACTTTTTTCTGTATTTATGGTACATAATATAGAAATTAATAAGTAACCAAATATAACACAAAACAATTCACAATATCGATAATGTGATAGTAACTCAGCCATTATCTGATAAATCTGGGCTTATTACATTTGTAACCAGTGAATAACCATACAGGCCAGCGCACCACCAGGCACGCTTTGTTGTCTTCTGCCAACAAAGTTTATGAGCTAGAACAACCTGTGTCAAAGTTACACATTGGCGGGCGGCATGTTGTGATAATGCGAAGGGTTATTTACTGATGGGTTCATACTTACACAATCCCGATCTCTCTAGTTCGGCCCTCAGGTAGATCTTTCGCTTTCTGATATGTGACAGTTGGGGATATGTGACTGATATAGTGAGGACCTGGCACCAGATAATGCTAATCTAATTTCAGGGCTGAATGTATATTTTGATGGAAATGTACAGTTCTAAACGCCTGCTTTAGCTTCTTCCGTTGTCGTCGTCGGCCGCGTCGTCGTCGTCCGAAATGTCAAAAACTTTGTACAAGCTTCGCTATCATATAACTTTAATATTACTTTACAGATTGCTTCAAGATTTGGACACTTGATACATGTAAATATTAGGAATTCACTCGTACCGCCAATTCACATGACCTTCATCTGTTTTACCTTCAAGTTCTTGCTGAAACATTTAGCCATTTTTTTGCATTAACAACTTTGTACAAGCTTCCTCATCCTGCTATACATTACATATTACTTGGCGCATTCCTTCAATGTGTGGACATTTGATACATGTAAACACAATAATGATCATTCAGATGTAGACCCTGACCATTCAGCTATTAACCATGATCATTCAGATGTAGACCCTGATCATTTAGATGTAGGCCCTGATCATTCAGATATAGGCCCTGATCATTCAGATGTAGACCCTGATCATGCAGATGTAGACCATGATCAATCAGATGTAGACCCTGATAGACCATGATCATTCAGATGTAGATGCTGATCATTTAGATGTAGACCCTGATCATTCAGATGTAGACCATGATAGACCATGATCATTCAGATGTAGACAATGATCATTCAGATGTAGACCCTGATCATTCAGATGTAGACCCTGATCAATCAACATGAACATGCCACCATGGTACCCACCACCCTATTCGAGCTAAGCGAAATTGTGCAGGAACAGGAATGGAATTTACACAGTGATTACAGTGCAGGAACAGGAATGGAATTTACACAGTGATTACAATGTTTGTGAAGGATGGAATGATAATGACACTGGAAAATTTAACTCACACTGTGCTTCTTTTTAAACTACCGGTACTCCCATTTCCTCACATGTGCATTGCAGATTAGACCAACATGTTTTCCCTGAGGCAAGTGCACAGGTATGTATGTTTGAACATGTATGTGAGAGTGATAATGTATGTACTGGTGCTAAATATTCTTCAAATGTTACATCGGAACATACATTCCACGATAATAGCCATTCATCTGCTGGATTTGTCGGCGAGTCCTGGTTTACACAAAAAGGTCTAAACATGCATCTCAACATTCATTACCTGTATTCTAAATTTTAAGTTAAAATACTTATGAATGAGCAAGTAAAGTTGGATATTTATTGTATGTGTGAAACATTCCTACAGGATGAATGTAATGATATTTAACTATATTATGGCAATTACCAACCTTTTCAAAAAGACAGAAACACTCATGGGGGTGGTTTAGTAATCTACTCAAAACAAGAGATACCATGCACTCGGCGACTCGATCTGGAGATTGATGGATTAGCGTCTATATGGTTGGAAATTAAACTTGATAAACAATGTCCAATTCTACTAGGCTATGTATTTATGCCACCGTCTGCCACCCGAAGTTGGATATACCAATTTGAGGCTATTCTAGAAAAGGTATTTCTAGAAAACAAATAAATCATTCTACTTGGAGACATAAATATTAATCTACTTAGTCCGAGTACCAATTCTTATGTCAAAATGTGGTTAAGAACTACAAAATTACGAAACAAATTCACTTATACACATGGAATTCATAACCTAAATATGCGTTCGTCTGTAAATAGCTTACTTTATGTACCAAAGCCACATAGAGAAATATTCCGAAAATCCCTAGCCCACTCTGGATCTCGAAGCTGGAACAATCTCCCAGATATGGCAAGGCAAGCACAAAGTCTGGTATCATTCAAAAACCTGTATTTGCAATGGTACCGTGCACAGCAACATCACTTCAAAACTTCTTGCTTGCCTATTAAATACCAATGTCTAATCTTGACCAAATTGAAAATCACAAGTATTTTATGCATGTTTATAGTGTACATAGTACATGTATGTATGTATGTTTGTATAGTATGTATATTTTACAGTTATATAGGGCCTCAGGGAAGATTGGATTTACCAACTGATGGTTTACCCTCATTAAATAAAGTAATTATTATTATTTTTATTATTATTATTATTATTCACATGTAGACCATGATCATGCAGATGTAGACCCTGATCATTCAGATGTAGGTCCTGATCATTCAGATGTAGACCATGATCATGCAGATGTAGACCCTGATCATTCAGATGTAGACCCTGATCATTCAGATGTAGGTCCTGATCATTCAGATGTAGACCATGATCATGCAGATGTAGACCCTGATCAGTCAGATGTAGGCCCTGATAATTTCGATGTAGACCATGATCATGCAGATGTAGACCCTGATCAATCAGATGTAGGTCCTGATCATTTAAATGTAGACAATGATTATTCAGATGTAGACCCTGATCATTCAGATGTAGACCCTGATCATTCAGATGTAGGCTGTAGACCCTGATCATTCAGACGTAGACCATGATCATGTAGATGTAGACCTGATCAACAGGATTGGGCCCCCACCCAACATGTACATGCCGCCTTGCATGGCATTCTACCAACCACGGTACCCACCACCCAATCCGAACTAAGCGCCATTGTGCAGGAACAGGAATAGAATTTACACTGTGATTACAATGTTTGTGAAGGATGGAATGATAGAGACACTGGAAAATATAACTCACACTGTGCTTCTTTTTAAACTACCGGTACTCCCATTTCCTAACATGTACATTGTAGATTATACCAACATGTTTTCCCTGAGACCAGTGTACATGTATGTATGTTTGAAAATGTATGTGAGAGTGATAATGTATGTACTGGTGCTAAATATTCTTCAAATGTTACATCGGAACTTACATTCCACGATAATAGCCATTCATCTGCTGGATTTGTCGGCGAGTCACGGTTTACACAAAAAAGTCTAAACATGCATCTCAACATTCATTACCTGTATTCTAAATTTTATGAAGTATAAATACTTATGAATGAGCAAGTAAACTTGGATATTGTTTGTATGTGTGAAACATTCCTACATGATGAAATTAATGATTTCGAACTATATCTTGACAATTACCAACTTTTTCAAAAAGACAGAAACACTCATGGGGGTGGTTTAGTAATCTACTCAAAACAAGAGATACCATAATAATTATTATTATTTTTATTATTGTTATTATTATTATTATTATTATTAATATATATAATTATTATTATTCAGATGTAGGCCCTGATCATTCAGACGTAGACCATGATGATGCAGATGTAGACCCTGATCATTCATATGTAGACCCTGATCATTCAGATGTAGACACTGGTCATTCAGGTGTAGGCCCTGATCATTCAGATGTAGACCATGATCATTTAGATGTAGAGTAGACCCTGATCATTCAAATGTAGACCCTCATCATTTAGATGTAGAGTAGACCCTAATCATTCAGATGTAGGCCTTGATCATTCAAATGCAGACCCTGATAATTTAGATGTAGAGTAGTAGACCATGATCATTCAGATGTAGATCCTGATCATTCAAATGCAGACCCTGATCATTTAGATGTAGAGTAGTAGACCCTGATCATTCAGATGTAGGCCCTGATCATTCAAATGCAGACCCTGATAATTTAGATGTAGAGTAGTAGACCCTGATCATTCAGATGTAGGCCCCTGATCATTAAAATGTAGACCCTGATCATTTAGATGTAGAGTAGACCCTGGTCATTCAGATGTAGGCCCTGATCATTCAAATGTAGACCCTGATTATTTAGATGTAGATTAGACCCTGATCATTCAGATGTAGACCCTGATCATTCAGATGTAGATCCTGAGCATTCAGATGTAGACCCTGATCATTCAGATATAGACCAGGATCATGCAGATGTAGACCTGGATCATTCAGATGTAGACCCTGATCATTCAGATGTAGACCCTGATTTTTCAGATGTAGACCCTGTTCATTCAGATGTTGTCCCTGATCATTCAGATGTAGGCCCTGATTATTCAGATGTAGACCATGATCATTCAGATGTAGACCATGATCATTCAGATGTTGACCCTGATCATTCAGATGTAGACCCTGATCATTCAGATGTAGACCCTGATTATTCAGATGTAGACCCTGATCATTTAAATGCAGACCCTGATTATTCAGATGTAGGCCCTGATTATTCAGATGTAGACCATGATCATTCAGATGTTGACCCTGATCATTCAAATGCAGACCCTGACTATTCAGATGTAGGCCCTGCTCATTCAGATGTAGACCCTGATCATTCAGATGTAGACCCTGATCCCCTGGTCATTCAGATGTAGACCCTGCTTATTCAGATGTAGACCATGATCATTCAGATGTAGACCATGATCATTCAGATGTTGACCCTCATCATTCAAATGCAGACCCTAACTATTCAGATGTACGCCCTGCTCATTCAGATGTAGACCCTGATCATCTGATTCAGATGTAGACCCTGATCATTCAGATGTAGACCCTGATCCCCTGGTCATTCAGATGTAGACCCTGCTCATTCAGATGTAGACCATGATCATTCTGATTTAGACCTTGATCAATTTGATGTAGACCCTGCTCATTCAGATGTAGACCCTGATCATTCAGATGTATACCCTGATCATTCAGATGTAGGCCCTGATCATTTTGACGTGGACCCTGATCCTTTAGATGTAGACCCTGATCATTCGGATGTAGCATAATGGCGGAGATGGCAACTCAATACTCCATATAGATTACAGTAACAAGACAATATTCACATATGTTATATGCATATATCACATCACTCTTATGAAGCTATTATCATTGGTGACAAGTGTATCTATCAATGCCCTCATACCTTAGCACCAATGTATGGTCGTAGTAAAGTTACCAGATATGTTGAATAATCATGAACTGACGTCACCACATAATACTGAAAGTGGCTATCGTTTGGGCAGTTATTGGAGCCTTTCCCAGATCACAGATTGATAAACATAAGTGGAGACGTGGCATAAGATGTCTACGTCAGAAGTACGGAGCTATTATACAACATCTGTAAAATCCTAAAATGCCAAATCAGTCCAGACCTGGATTTGAGAGATGAGAAGTAACAGCTCTTAACTGTAATAAAGGGTTGCTTTTGGCAGCAAGGTTGGTGAAATTTAAGTATATTATCAGAACATTATTGAATCATCATGGACGTCACTAGTTGTTTAGACATTATATAGTAAAAGTTAAGAAGCGCTAATTTATAAGCCCACCATGTAGTTTATTTCTGGACAATCAGGACTCCAACATGTGTTGCACAATTGATTGACCAGCGCTCGTACTGATAACACGTGTTTACGGATCTCTCTGTTATATCTTAATTGTCGGAATAAATCGTGGATTAACGTGTTTTAAATTATGTTGATACCGTCAGAACGTTAACGTGTTTTCTGCTGGGAAAATTTAAAAGAAATTCTTACTTGTTGGATTATATTCTTCTTTAAGTTAGAAACTAAGAAATAGTGATTTTTTGAAAAGCGTGATCCTAACCACGTGTATGTAAAACTAACTACCGGATTACCGTATTTCTTATACAAAACAACCATGGAAGTACAACATCTTCAGAATGATTCTGTGATAACTGAAACATGTGAGGAAAGTATACATGACGCCGCCAACCAAGACGTCAGCTTTAATTACACCAGTTTCTCGAGTACACTGATGTCGTGTAATGCCGGAGACATCGAAAACGTGTGTGTGGACCCGTCGCCAGCCGACCAGTTTGAGGACGTGTTCTATAGCACAACACCTGACAACCACAGGACGCAACTAACATTTGTATCCCTCGTGTTTTTCTACGACTTTGTGTCAAAACTAAAAGCTGATTTCTCCAGCAGTGTAGATCCTGAAAACACGTCGGGCATTACTAAATGCCATACGCACGTCAGTGGCATGCGTTGGTAGATTGTGATGGACACACATCAGAGAACTGTAACGGTCACAGGGGCAGGCCACAAACTGTGGAGTAAGTGTCAGTTTAACAAAATTGCAACTGCTCTATTCAAGCGTTTTGTGGAAAACGCAGACAGTTCCCACATCATCTTCGAAGAAAGCCAGCAGTTACAGGAGGTGGTAGTGGATACTCCAATTAGGTCAAATACGGCATCACCACCGGCCGCTAGCACGCTGTTCCTCGCGCGTCAGGATATTACCCATACAGATCACAGCGTATCAAATGGGCGGATGATCCGATCACTGGTGGAAACAATTGGCAGAATGGACAAAGAGCTATCCCAACTGAAAGCTACTGTGATCAGTTGTATGGATAAATTAACACCTTCTCGGTTATATTCCGAAGTTGCAGCACAACCTGTCGTTGAACGGAGGGAACATACCGCCCGCAGAGTGGACAGTAGCTGTACGGAAAATAGGCCAGTGGTAAAAGACACCGTTACAAATCGCCAGCCTGTACAGCAACATCAGAGGATTTCCCCGATGGACGCAAGTCAGGGCACACCCAGTCTCGACATTCCCATACGTATTACACGTCGGGCAAATGACCACCTTACGCCTTGTTCAGTGAACTTCTCGCCAGAAAACATGCCATCTAGAAATGTCAACCAGATCCCGTCCAGCCAGGCGCGACCCCCCCCCCCCCCCCCACAGTACCACACTCAGGAAACAAAATCCTGCTAATTGGTGATTCCCTGTTAAGTGGTGTGAACAAGAAAGGGCTTAAAGGGGGCATTCTCAAACATGCAATTGGAGGTGCGACAATCCGGACAGTATCAGCGGAAATTGACATGTATGATTTGAATTCATTCTCCAATGTAGTGATATAATGTGGCGGTAATGGTGCTGCAAACGACACCGACATAGAACTGTTCGAGGAGAGGTACGATCAACTACTGGCGAAAATTAAGGCGGCAAATAGTGACTGCCATATATACATATGCAGCGTCGCCCCGAGAGGAGATATTAACGTTGACCACATAAACACCAGCATAGACAGATTGGCCGTCTACTGGTCGAACAAGGATGTGCAGTGTATTGCAGACACCAACGGATTATTTTATGATAAGAATGAGATGCTGCTACAACGATATTTCAACCGCGACCGAATCCATCTGACACTTCCCGTGATAAAGCGTTTGCTGCACGCAATACACAACCACATCGCCGTGGTTACAGACTACGAAACATGTGTTTTCGTGCGCCACCAACGAGGGTCTGACGACAGACGAGCCAGAGGAACTCGTGATCACCAAGACGTTAGTCGAAACAACACGAACCTTGGTTCATGGGAAATGGACATGGGAACAATGTTAGGGCCGGCTTGTGTTACTATTGTCGTTTAGCTGGTCACAAAATTGCAGACTGTCCAAATAGGTAGCATTTAGGCATTAATGCCATGTTGTGGAATGCAGGCGGACACATAATTTTACATAATATATTTGCTCAATTACATGAAATGTGCTCCGTGTGTAATGAAATTAGGTGCACCTGCAATAAAGTATATATAGGCTACACTGCCCTGGACACTATCGAAATAAATGAATTAGACGCGCCTACAATTACCAATGATTGTCAATCAGGTGGTAATTCAGCACAGCATATGAACGTTTGTGAAATGACGCGACATGTCAAAACATGCGGTAACAATATATGTGATAATGTTTCTACAAATACATTACGCTCGCCATCGTATATGCAAAACAACAAGGCAAATGAATCCACAAATGTAGTTAATCTAAATTTAAGCAAGAAAGGGTTTAACATTGGTTATTTAAATATACAGGGTATATGTACGCGGAATCTTAGCAAATTTGAAGAATTGAAATATATGTTAAAATCAAACGAAAATGAAAATCTGCATATTTTCGGCTTAAGTGAAACTAAACTGAAAGATCACAAAACTGCAGGTTTATTTAAGATAGACGGATTTCAAACTCCGTTTCGTAAAGACAATATTGACAATGCAGGTGGGGGGGGGGGGGGTAATGGTCTATGTTCGTGATGGTGTAATTTTAAAGCGTAGGGATGACTTAGAAATGTTTAATATATCATGTATCTGGCTGGAAATTACTCCCGAAAAAAGCAAGTCCTTTTTAGTAGGATGTTTATACAGACCCCCGCACTCCAAAGTAGAATTGACTGACAGGTTTGAACAAGTAATGGACAATACAATGAACGTAGGAAAGGAAATAATTTTATTAAGGAAGATGTAAATAAAAACTTGTTATGCGATACCACTAATAGAGAATGGTCAAATACATTCACGCGTTGGGCCTTAGCCAGTTAATTAGTGAGGCTACTCGTGTAACAGATATCTCACGCACGTTAATTGATCACATCTACGTAACCCATGAAGAACATATTTCGCAAATTAGTGTTAAAGAATTAAATATCAGTGACCACCGTGCAATTTTCTGTAATCGGAAGCTAAATTGCATACCTAGAAAACACGCGCATCATGAAATCAAGTATAGATCATTCAAGCATTTTGATGAAATAGCATTTGTTAATGATTTAAACGCCGTTGAATGGGAAACTGTACATTATTTTAATCATATTGATGACATTCTTGACGCATGGACAACACTGTTTGTTAACGTGGCTAGCACTCACGCTCCTTTGCGGACACACAGGATTAAAACTAAAATACAACCTGATTGGCTATCATCCGAAATTTTAGATTGCATAAAAGATAGAAATAAGTGTAAAATTAACGGTAATTATGAACAATACAAATTATTACGAAATAAAGTATCAGCTTTAATAGAAAAATCTAAAACGGATTCGTATAAATCTAAAATTGAAGAAGGCAAGGATGACCCTCGTACTATCTGGAAATTATTCAAAGAATTTGGTGCATCAAAACATGATGGTAAATCGGAAGTTATTAGGTATAAACAGTCTAACTGGTCACATATGCACAGAAAATACACATATGGCGAATATTTTTAACGAATATTTTTCCACTATAGCATCAAATCTTAAAGGTCCCATTCCAAAATCAAATTTTGATCATATTAAAAATTTCGTAAACGAACATACACCGCAAAATTATAATTTTAACATTCCTTTGATTAATGAAATATTCGTAAAAAGGTATTTAACATCATTAACACTTTTTCTTTTGTTTATAAATGATTTGCCACTTATTCTCCGTCAACACGTAACAGGAACCGATCTGTATGCAGATGATACAACAATTTATGACATGCAATCAACTGTAGGGGACTTAAAACACCGTTTACAACAAGCACTTGACAGTTTAGAATTATGGTGTGAGGCTAACGGCATGCTGCTTAATAAAGGAAAAACCAAAATCATGTTAATAACAAGTAGACAAAAACGAACATGTTTGCGAGACAAAATGATCGAACTCAAATATGACAATGTAAGCCTCGATATCACTCCCGGTAATACAATTTTGGGTATACATGTAGATGAAAATCTCCATTGGAATGACCAATTTAACGGTATTTCAAAAAAGATTTCATGATATCTCTGGCTATTATATCAAATCAGACCTTATTTATCTACTGAGCACCGAATATTATTCTATAAGGCCTATATTCAGCCACATTTCACATATTGCAATATTGTATGGGGAAAATCGTCAAATCGAAATATGTACATAATAACCAAACTTCAACGGCGAGCATGTAAAATCATTCTGGGAAACGAATATATTGATTTGCAAAACTCATTAGAATTACTCAACATTTTGACCTTTGACGAAAGCGTATTTCTCCAAAAATCAAAAATGAAAACTATGTACAAAATAACTAATAAAATAAGCCCCCCCCCCCCAATATTTATGTGAATTATTTGAAATGCGCACTAATCACTTACAAAATACGAGTATGGTATTGAGGTCTGAAACAGATATGAATTACGAAGTTCCCAAACCTAAAAGAAATCTCTTTAAAAACAGCTTTTCATACTCAGGCGCGCTAATCTGGAATAGTATTCCAATTGACATAAGACGTTCCACGTCGTTAAATACATTTTCCCGTAATTGTCTTAACTGGATGAAGGGTCGATAGCGGCTGAAGTAGCGGTATTATCAATTAATATAAACTTGTTAATTGTGCCCCCCGCCAGCGTCACTAATCACGAAATTACGATGTATGGTATACAGTTTACAATGACCGCGTGTTTGATTTGCCATGATAAAATTGGTCTTGTGGAGCTTAGCGACCGTGTAACCATATATCAGGCGCACGAGAACGAATTTAGCGTCTTATAGAAAAACCTGAAACTATCACTGAAAAATAAACGTGTTAAACCCAGTTCAAGCTGCGTCGATGCGCAGTCTGATATGGGACTGTCGGGACACATGTACCACTTTTCGTTATGGCTCATCATTATTATTTCTTCATGTTAAATTCACGTATGCATACATCATGTAATCATTTCAATATGTATTGTATATTTATGTATGTACATGTATATGCACTTCTTAAGAGGGCCTAGGGGAATATTGGTTCCGACCAACCGAGTCACCCTCTGTAGATAAAGAATATCTATCTATCATCTATCTAATTCACATCGGTGTCGCACATGTTCCCTCAGCAGTTTAGAAGGTGTAGCACAATTATATGTCCCACCCATCAACTAGTCTGCACATTTTATAGATAATTCCAGGCTCGTGTCTTTTGATATCCAATGCATCAGGCAATGCTAGGAAACGCGTAGGAATTCAAAATCTCGCCGATGAATTCCTACCATTTCCAAGCAGAGCTTGATATATTTGATATCAAAATACACTAGCATGGTATGTTATTTATCAGGTAACATTTTTGGCTACATAATGAGCAAGTATGGCGTTTTTTTGTCTTGAAAATAACGCGGACCTGTATCCGTCACGTAATTCCACTGACGTAATGCGGTAACGTCATGTGACGCCGTTCGATCTATGGAATAAGTTTTCAATTTGTTGTAACCCGGGTATTGGTATCAGCTCAATGCCTGGTGCAGCAAGATGTTATCAGCTAGTACCGGTACGATACACAGTTCGTTCCCTGATAAAATCACGTAGATGTACATGTCTACTAACGATATGCAGAATTGTGCACTAAGTGTTACTTGTGTTTCAGCAATGTCTCAAGTCCCGGCTGCGATCACGGCACAACATGGAGGGTAAGTAAACCAATATGTGGTTATAACTGGAGAAATCAGGCTTATGGGATTTGCCACCAGTGTAGCTCTTCATCATATAGTACAGCCCTATAGCCTGATAACGATATATATTGCCAGTTAGAAACATAACGGGGGGGGTGTCCTTGATTAAATGGCGAACAGTGCAGAACCTGGTAAGAATGTGAGAATGCACAGGCTGATCTGGATCTACCAATATCGACTTGCCAATAATTATATTTGTGTTTGTTTCCAAATGCTTGAATACCGTGTTTACAAGCAAGCAGCATGATTGACTGCTTAGGCTTAGCCAATGCAAATACACGAGATTGCCAATAGCAGTTGATGAAACGTTGACAACAGGGTAATATTAACAGGCAGTTGTGTAGTCAAGAGTTGATCATTATACTCGCCGATTATTCCACAGTGCCACATCAGACATACATCCAATGAACATGTAGTATATCACACATTGTATATATATACATGTAGTATATAATTCATCCTATATACATGTAGTATATCATACATACAAAATAAATGTAGTATATCACACATCATATATACACGTATATACATGTAGTATATCACACATCCTATATACATGTGCTATATCACAAATCCTATATACATGTAGTATATCACACATCCAATATACATGTGCTATATCACACATCCTATATACATGTGCTATATCACAAGTCCTATATACATGTAGTATATCACACATCTTACATATATGTAGTATATCACACAATCAATATACGTGTAGTATATCACACAACCTATATACATTATTATATTACACATCCAATATTCATGTATCATATCATACATCCTATATGCATGTAGTATATACTACATCACATATACATTTAGTATATCACACATCTCATATGCATGTAGTATACGATACATATATACATGTTGTATATCACACATCCTATAAACATGCAGTATATCACACATCCTATATACATTCAGTATATCACACATCCTATATACATGTAGTATATCACACATCCTATATACGCATAGTATTATCACAAAACCTTTATACGTGTAGTATATCACATGTCATATATATACATGCAGTATATCACACATCCAAGATGCATGTACTATATCACACATCGTATGTATATACATGTAGTATATCATACATCCAATATACATGTATTATATCACACATCCTATATACATGTAGTATATCACACATCCTATATACATGTAGTATATCATACATCATATGTACATGTAATATATAATACTTCCTATGTACGTGTAATGTATCACATATCATGCATACGTGCCGTATATCACACGTATTCATTATTATGTTCAAGCCAAGCCGCCATCTTACCGTACGAGTCGGTGACCCCCACACAAGCGACGACTAGCACAACTTACGATGAGCTGAATGTTTCTGGTATGTTGAAATTCACATTTATCAGGTACTGACCTGGGTTTCTCATTTGCTAAATATAAATTGACAGAAAACAAACAACCATATCGTGGACAGAAAAGGTGCCCATATCCGGGTCACAAATTGTCCTAAGTTTAAATTGCGTCACAGGAAAGTCTAAGTTCTCTTATAGGAAATCAACCTTGTTTTTGCTCATTATGTGCCACAAAACTGATGAATAGAACACAATTTGATGTTCAACCTCTTTTGTTTTTTTAATAGATCTTAACAGCTGAGAAAGTCGGTTCAGTATTTCTTAATTTACATCCATAAATGAAATATTTTCCTAATATAATACAAACATTCAAGAATATGTTTTCTGTTTCATACTGCCCTAAACTTATTAATTGCCAATCCAATGTAAAATTCCTACCGTTATCATGTAAACACGTTCTTAGCCGAGACCAAAATTGCTGACTTTTGTGGCATTCCCAAAATAAGTGCTTGTTTGTTTCTGGTGCAATACTGCATACATCGCATAAATTAGAAATGTACAATTCCGCATTTATATAAATAATAGTTCGTGGCAATAATTTCCATCAAGCATTTGTACTGGAAACTCCTAAGTTTTGAAAATATAGTGCTTCTATGATACTGTATATTTACAATTTTCTAATTAAGTGTTGTTTCTGAAAACTCTGCATTCCATTTATTCCCAGCTTTGAAAACAAACATTACTAATTTTACTAAGGAAAAATGTATATAACATTATATTACATTGTTTGGAAGATTGCACTTTCTTTAAAGGGGTGAATTAGTATTTTGGCAGATTATTGTCTCATTCTTTAGTCGTGCACGACAAGCTTCTGGTATACTGGATATAAGTTAAAAATAATTTAGGTAATCATTGTTACTAACATTAATGGTTTTATATTTGTAAAGTCATTATAGGTTTTGGTTCAATAATCGTAAATATGTTATATGTATTTTATTTCCCGTTCATTCCAATATTTGTAATAAAATGTATTGCCATTATCTTTTAATTTAGAATTGTTCCACATGATTTCCTTTGAAATATTATCTGAATTTTCAGAATAATTAAATTTGGCCCATGCTTCAAAGATATTTGATAAAAAAAAATTGTTTACTAATATTTATATCGAATTTGTGGAATGAAGTTTACTTCAAATATATTCGTACCACCAACTTTATGTAAATAATTATTGATCACCATTTTCCATTGACCATTGTTTGTATCATTTGTAAGACGTTTATCACAACATGCTTTTAAATAATTTAGGAAATATACTAGATCGATCATTTTCAGCCGCCATTTTCATAACTTTGTATTACATGTAGCTACATCATAATGTATGAGCTGTCAATAAATGAAACCATGTATAACTATTGTGCTTTAAAGTGTGCAAGTAACAGGCACATGCACACATGAGCGGCTGGCAGAAGTTGGATCATCACGATATGGTGCATAGAGCAATCAGTACAGATCATGATCAGGCTGCAAAGGCAACATGCATGATCGGTCCTGTTTGAAAATGCAATATATGACAATTTGTTTAACAAACGAACAGTGTAGCCCCGATCAGACTGCGCAGATGCACAATCGGATCGGAGGTGACGCTGGTCCAAATATCGTAATTCCCCATCGGCCATATTCAGCCCTCAAGACATAACACACATTTTCTATTGTTTCCAAAGAGTGCATTAGAACCGTCTCATAGAGCCAATTCCAAAACACTGCCGGGAACCACAGAAAATGGCCAGCAATTGGAGGGCGGAATATGTCAACGGACATGGACATAATGGACATGGAATGAACCACGATGAATAGTTTACGAGTGACCTGTTAGGCTGGCATCCCACGGGTCATGCTTGAAAAGGTCCGACATCTGGACCAACGGCCGTCAACCCTAATGAAAGTCTCATGAATAATATGCTAATGAAAGATAAAACACGTAAGACACATTCATGACTACACATTTTACAACAGTTCAAGCACAGGCAATGTAACATTCAGCTCCTATGTCAAATGGCTTCCGGAATGACACGGACACTGGATACAAACAGGCCACAAACGTCGCAGTAGTTTGTCAACGGCATATTCTATTAAATATCAACCTAGACTGTTTGTATCAATACACAGTTCATGCCAAAAGCACTGGCTTACCTAGAAAAAAGGTTATATGAGTATACAGAGGCCAAATGATATTTAGGTCCGAAACAGAATGGAATTTTTTCAGACAGAATGTTTACGGAATGAAGTTGATAATGCAGCGGCCAAAATGCTTACAGAGACAACACAAATGCACATAAAGCATTACTTACCAAAACGTCCAATGTCTAAATAGTAGTTATTAAATTTATTTAGAAAATAGATGTCTGTGCCTCAACAGCCAAGGAAAGATTAACTAGATAACAAATGTTGCCGGTAAAAGGGAAACAATGCATTTATCCGCCAATCAAATTCCAGGCTGATTCATAACACAATCTAAAGATGCAATGAGCTAAATTTGGAGAAATGGGCAAAAGAGGACGGAGGACTATAAAATGATATAGGATCAGTATAGGATAAAGTGAGTATGTGTTAGATATATTAGTATTCACAAGCGGAGGTATCCAATGAGGAAAAGAGCGATTGGACGATAAATTAATTTAATGTGCTTATGTTACATGTTGTGGATTAAGTTAAAATATGAGACTGCCACATGTGTACTTTGTTTTATAACATCATCCCTAGGAGTATCTAACATGTCAATGGAAATATTAGTTTTGGAAATGCAAAGCTTTTGAGAACAGTTATTTTACCTATAGTTGTCACTTTTCTGCGTTTCCATCTGTCTAAGCATTATTTAGATTAATATAATTTTGGTAATAAGTTTATATTATGTATTCTATTTTTGTCATTACAAAGGTTTAAAACTAGTGTTTTTGCAACGTCCGCAGTCCATGAAAAAGTGTTGTCTTCACATAAAGCGATTGTGTGTTTTAATGAACCTTTCTTAAAACGTATCGATTTTGAATGATAGCTTAATCGCAAGCCTGAAATATTTTCACAA